>SCLH01000966.1:0-12401 GCA_004367855.1 Oikopleura vanhoeffeni | reverse complement strand
TGAGATTTTCGCCGACGTTTTAACTTCCGGAAAATTATTTCGAAACTAGATGGCATCAAACACAATGTGAGGTATAATCCGTTTTTAGAAAGTGTTGTGTGTGCATACAAAACATTTAGAAGTAAAATTATTTGTATCTTGGACGATTTATTTTTTTTTGGATGTGAAATTTCAAATACTCTATCAATATTAAGTATTCCATGAAAAATTAATTATTTATTAAAATAAGTTTTAATGAATCAAAAATTGTTCATGACTGACACTTGAATTTACTATAATAAAATTAAAATTAAATAATAAAAAGGTAACTGTAATGCGTGCCTTTTAAGATTTGGAAAAATATAGCTATTTTTTTATTAGAAATATAAATGTTTTTTTTTCATTTTTTTTGTTTACTATTTTAAAAAATAACTTTTGCATTGATTATCAACTAATTCGGATTTACGCCAAGTGACGTGACGGTAGGGATGCGGATACCTTCAGGCGCTTGTCCAGACCACATAAAAAATAAAATTGTGAAGCCTAACGCATAGAGCACGTTATTCCGTAGAACTATTGCTACACCCTTGATTTCCAAACTATATTTTTAACTAAAATCAAATTTAGAATTTGAAATGATTGATGCAAAATAAATTTTCTCACCACTTTCCTATGCAAAAATAGATTCGAGCTCTAATACTTGAGCGTTTGTAAACTACCGTTCAAATAAGCAATATATATGTGTCCTCGTCCTTGGCGGAACTTGTTTTTTCTGTATCAGAGTATAAGGGCATTCCAGTGATATTTGAGTATTTTGAAAAAAAATCATAGTAACGTAAGTGTTGAAAAAAAGTATTCAAATACGTCAAAAATAATTCTAGGGTCAACTTCAAAGTTTTTCAAGACTTTTTCACATTCACACCAAAGTCGAATAAAATTCCCACGGAACAAATAAGGGATCCAAAATAAGGTTTGAATGATTGTCATAAACTTAATGTCTATTTCTCGAAAGAATAGGAAAATGATCCACGTGATCTTTTGGGAATTTATTATGTCAAAACTCTGAATTAGACCCTTTTTCAAAACATTTTTCGGCCGGTCAATTGATCACTATTTTTTTAATCTAGATATAACCTTATCTTGCCGCAATTTTGAAACGGTCAGGCGTGAGTGTTTGACTTTGTGTAATGAAAAAAGTCTTAAAACTTCTAAGAGTAAACCGACTTCACTATTTTTCAAATAATTGTTAAGCAATGTTTGAACAAAAAACAGCTAACTAATTTTACAACCACTTATTCCTATAAATATACGGTCACGTATGATATTGGGCTGATCGGAGAATAGAAAAAATGTTTAAATCCCAGCTCTAACCGGGTTTTTTGATGATTTAGAATTTTTTTTTTTAGCAAGAATAAAGTGTAACCGATCATTAACAAGCCACAACCACAGGATAGAATAAGGGTATGGTGATCTAGAGTCAATCGGCAGTAATGGTCGGAGACTGTAGAGATACTTTTTTTGGTTTTTAAAAAAAGGATTGGGGCGAGGTGGGATAGCAAAATAATGTTGCATCCCTTCGTGGCGGCGGAGGAAGGAGATCTCGGTAGAAACTGACATCACGAGTAGCCCATTTTTTATTTTTTTAATTTTTTTTTTTTTTTTATTATTTGCCCTTTATTATTTGTGCGGGTTAATACCGTTGTTTCGAAAATTCGAAGTGTGAAACCCGGGAACAAAAAATAGTTTTTGTTGCGTGAAAAGGAATCTTAGCAAACTTGTATTAGAGGAAAAGGCCAAGACTTTGAAAATCAAGGGTGCTGTTCTTTACACTAGTGTCGGTTATGGGCGAAATATGTGCAAACACTAGCCAACTATTGAAAAAGTTCAAAATTATTAGTGGTTTGGTTTTACCTTATTGTACAATAAAAGTCCACACATCGGAATAAGATAAAAGGTTGGTGAAGAGAGTACTCTTGTGTGCTTACTTATCTCTATGGTAATATAACGAAATTAAATAAAAATCATTTTGTAGGAGTTCTATACAATAATTTACAATAATCCGTACTATGTACAATCCATGTTTATTACCATATATTAATAATATATTAGTATTTTTGTTAGTTATCGTAGTTTTAATTCTCTGGAGAATTATCGTATTTTTAGTTATCTGTATTTTTAGAGTTATTGTTTGAAAAGAAATTGGAAAAATAGTATTTTTATAAAATTTCTCCATAAAATTTCCATATTAGTAGTAACTATACATTATGAACATAGTTATTCCGTTTATATTGGTCGTTATTTAATGTAATTTATTTACATGTGGTTTCTAACCACTGATGTATGGGTTTTGGGGTTCAATTTTTGTGAAAATGTTATATTTTGCGTAGGCAGATATTTTATAGTTTTTTATTGGTCGGATTTGAATTTTGTCAGGTGCTTGCAGTTTAACAAAAGAGACTGGTTCTAGTTTTTGACGTGAATTATTTCCTCATTGAGATCTATTTATAAAAAATGCCTATTTCTGTGACGCTCGTGAATTATCTCAGGAGATTTCTGAATGTAAAGGCGTGTTAATGAGCCGAAATGATTAGTTGGAATCTTACTAGAAGAGCGTTTACCCGTCGGATTTGATAGAGAGAAAAGAAGTTTGAAGAATCTTATAATAGCGCACGTATGAGTACTTCCTGAACCGATACAAATTTATATTGGAGATCCATTGGAGGAGTTCTGATCGATGATTATACCGTATGTTAAGTTGCTTTTTCATAAAAGCTGTATATTGTTCGGGATGAAAAAGTTTTCTCCTCAGTTTTTCTCACAATGTCGATCTCAGCTGAGACCGAGGCCTATTTATTTGCCAAAAATACTAATCGAGTTATCAGCGTGAGGTTAATTCTAAGGATATCGACTCGTGTTCGTGGCTCGGGGATTTGCAGACCGAGAGTTTGGTGGAGTGAGCGGAAGAATTATTTTGAATTGTTTCTAATACCCAAATTATAAGAAGTGTCCCGATTGCTTGAGCGGGAAGTCGTGGATCCAGCTGCGAAATGGTTCACCTTGAGTTTTCTACGTTATTGATGATTCACAAAATGTTAATTAATTATTTTTGTTAAGATGTTAGAACTCTCGCGGAGAGTGAATTATTAAATGTTTTGGTGGAATCATTTTGTGCTAGTTGAACCTCGCTTAACAATTGTTGATATTTTGGAATAATAAAACGGATATTTGTGTAAGATATTTTTGGTTTTGGTGGTATTTTTTATTGAATATTTGACTTGTTATGAAAAGCAGGGTTTTTTCTGAAGCGGATATACGGCCTTTACTCAGAAACATAGAGAAATACTGTTTCGCTTTTTTTGATAGTCTGATTGGCAGATTTTCTCTGGAGATTTTTGTAGCTTTTTTGAGAATGATAAAACTCTCTTTTGAGTCTCGAAGATTGTATATTTGAATAATTATTTTTACTTCCAATCTGTTAAATTGTTTTGTTTGACTTAATTCATACGGAGTTCCATCTTTAAAATTAAATTTTTGAAATCTTTTTGGGACAGTCAGTAATGAATATGATTTAATGTACTGTATTAAATTTTTCAAACCCTTTGGTTTGATGAGCTTCTAAATTCGTATCGTTTAGAAATTTCTTGGGTTTTCTTGAAATATTCGGCGAAGAAATTTCGATTGCCAACATCCCTTAGCATGGCCAGGATTTTTTTCTGCAGTTAATAACTTATATTCAGAAATTTTAATTTTTTGGAGTGACATGTTGATATGATTGCGGTCACGTGCTTCTCTCCGAGAACTCTGGGCAGCTTGCTTTTAGACAGTCTGGCGTAAGTCGCTGATAGCTTCAGGAGTTCATAATGAGGATGTTAAAAGATCGTTTGTTTTCGGCTTTTCTGATTTTCTCGAATTTTATATTCCGGAATGCAAAATTTCTTGATTTGTGGATTAGTAGGCCTATTGATTTTAAGGATCGTACAAACCCCCCGGCGATGTTTTGGCTGCTTGTCAAATTGCTTTGTAGCAGTGTATTTTGGCCAAAAAGGACGCTTAGGTTCAATAAATGGTAGTCTAGAATCTCTCTCAGAGTTTCATGAGTTATGTGTTTTTTGCATCCCAAAAAATATTCTTTTAAGATGTTTCCCGGAAAGGCAGTGTCTAGCTTGACATTAACTGTAATTGAAAGTGATTTCATTTCTTGATATGTCCATTTTCCCTGGGTTTCTCTCCGATTCATTATTTCAAGGAGATTAGTAGTTTTATTAATTTGATATTTTTGAAAAAAGTTTTTTGATTATCAGTGTTTTTAATGAAATTATTTTTCACTTTATTTTGAGTTGATATTAAGTTTTGGGATGCGTTGGTTTTATCGTAGTTATTTTATATTTTCTGTGTTTCTCGTGTGAGTTCAATGGAAAATTCGAAAGCAAGTATTGGTTTGCATGGCTACTACTGTTGGTGTGATTGCAAAAATTTACTGACTGTCTCAGATTTTGTTCTTTTATACCAAGTGGGAAGCTTTTTGCTTCTTAACCATCCGCATAGCATTAATGTTCTCTGGAGATTTCATTTGTTCTTAACTTGCCATAACTTTCTATCTTTTTGTTTGATTGATTTTTTGAGATTCGCGTAATGAGAGTTTTAAACTATATTAGTATTTCGTTTGCTCGGTTTTTGGTGTTAACTGCATTCCGTTACATATATTTAAGTGGCTATCTTTTTGTGAATTGTTTCAGTAATTGAGTGATATCTCTGAATTTTGATTAATTTTCTGACATATTTTTCAAATCTTGAATTCCAAATTTATTTATTTAAGGTTTAATTTTCAAATTGTTTATTTAATTATTAAATAATTCAATTTTAGATTAAATGTTTTATGAATTGTAATTTTTTCCCTCATTCATTTTTAATTGTCAGTTTTCGGTTGGTTTAAGGATATTCAGTATGTCTGATTGTCTACCGAATCTATTGTTTCATGATTTCGTTTTTTTTTACGAAGTGTTCCTATCTTGGTTGTTGTTGGTATCTCTGGAGAATTTTTGAAATTTTAGACCAGATTTCTTCTTAGGATCGTTTTAGGGTATGTTATTAGACACGGACCCGCACTTTTTTCAGGTCCCTTTGTGAAGGTCTGATGAAGTACCGCCTGAGTTTGCTCCGTAGAAGGTTAAATTGGATGTAAGAATGAAAACTCTCTAGAAGAAGTTTGGTCTTCCATAATTTGTTTTAGTTCCATGGTTGCCGGGAGTTTCTGATTGGTTTTTTTGTAATTTATTCTAAAGAAATTAGTTGAGATGGAAATCATAGTTTTATTATGAATTATTTATTTTTGAGTTATAGGGTATTCTTGATATAATATTATTTTTAGAATTTTAACTTGAAATGATTTTTAATTCAGCTTCCTCGGCGGACGCTACGCGGTAAAGCATATTTAGAGTAGGGTACCCCTCTATATGTGCGTGGCATGTGGGCTGTTTGGGTTCAGCGCATAAAGAATTTTTCTTAGTACTCATCGTCTAATTTGTTTGCAGATTTATAATACTTAATTTCTGCCTGAGTGAGCTGAGATTTTGGTTTTAAACGCCAGTCCTAATTCTTGGCTTTATCTTTTGGATTGATAGACAATCTTTTTTATTTTAGATTGGGGTTGTTTACCTAATAGAGTTATTTAATTTTTTCAGGACTCGTTTCAATTTTTGATGTAGTATTTAGGTCAAGATTTAATCAATTGAGATCTATTCCTGAGATTTTGAACGTAAGTTTGTTCTGGTTTTATGCTAGTAGGGTTGTTCTTTACTGTTTCTTAATGGTATTTTTATGAATTTACACAGGCTATTTTTTAACTATTTTTATGATCTAACGTGTAAAATGATTTAGAAACGTCCGGCAAAGTTGGCCCCGTGGGTTAAAAGTGATGCTAAGAAAATTGCGCGATATCTGTCATAGTTGTTATCTTCTGGAAAAGTGATTTTCGCGTGTTTTACTTTTTTAAGGTTTGCCGTTTTTGCCTTTTTTTATTTGTGGGTGTCTAGCGAGAATGGTCTTGAGAATCGTTTTGATGATTCTTTTTATTCTAAACTAAATATTTTTGGTAGGAAACTTTCTAGTTCGGCTTCTTAAAGACTCTTAATAGTATAAAAAATAAATTGTTCGATTAATAGCCCTTTAAAGTCTTATTGGATCTGTTAGTTGTTCTGATTTTTTGGGTGATGGTATATTCAAGAAAATATTCTCTACTATTTCAAGGTTTCTTGTCACCATGATTTTAATCCTTTTTTTTAGGAATTTTGACATTGTGTACTTAATTTTCTTGTAGGAATATCATATTTTATCCGATTTTTTGTATTCATTCTAAAGTAGAAAAAAATGTAAATGTAATACAAATTTTTAATCTCTGAGAATGTTTAATTTTTAGATTTTTGTTGTATATCAGTTTTTTGCTAATGGTTTTCTATGAGTATTAGATTTTAATTGTTATTTTTGCCAATGTTTTGCTAGGGATAGTTTACCTCCAATAACTCAGATCGTCAAGACAGATATCTACCAATGTAAAATTTCTTCAGTAGTTTTTTGCCGAATTTGATACTTGCGTAGGCCTTTTTTAAGGCTACCAATTAATTTTTATCATACCATTTTAGGGTCATCATTTTTTAATGTTTGACCCTTTTGTAAAGGTTGAAGCGAGAGTTTTCTTTTTATTGAAACTTCTATATGTTTAATTCATGATTTTTCAACTTTAAACATTCCTACAAGGTTTATTTGATTAAGTTTTTTGTATTAATGAGATTTTGTTGAATAATGAACGTTTATTGGAGATTCTTTTTTAATTATTAGCTATTAATTTAAATGACTTTGTTATTACAGAAAATTTTTTGTTATAATTTGTTAAAGCTACAACTTTTTGTTTTTTTTTTTTGGATTGGGTGCTTTTTATTCTTTTTTATATCCTTTCTAGGATTTTTTCCCTTTTCCGGAAGTTTTAGATTTTCCATGTAATTGGGATCCTAATATCATATAATTTTTTCGTTTCTTTATACACTTGCTTTTGGAGGTCCGGTTTTGAATTGTATTTGACTGGTGTTTCTTTGTCACCAGTTTTTCCGAAGAGGTAACCTGAGGGTTTGAAATTCTTTTTCCCAAATGTAGCTCTTTTTTGGGTTAACTAGGTTTTCTTTGAACATTCGTCCTAAATTTCGAGGTCACTGTGTGATGTCTCTATCTGGGCTTTCTTTTTTAAGCAATGTTCGCATCCGGCCATCTATTGTTAATTTTTCCATCGTGCGCTGGGTCTGGGGGGTGCGGGTGGGGGTGGGGGGGTGGCGGCTGGCAATGTTAAGCCTCAGTAGGTGGGTGGTGTTTCCAAATAGGGTTTGCATTGCGGATTCGGCCTTATTTTGAACCGTCTAGGCTTAAAAAAGTTGCCAGCAAGCTTGGATACGACTCCTCATTCTAGAAATAATCCACCTGTTGGTTTCTATTTTTAGCATTTTGTGATGGTGGTAACTGGTTATTTCCGTGTCCACACATCTTGAATATTCGCGTAAAAGTTTAGTAACATCAAGCTTAAATTTTAATTTTTAAGGTTATCTATTTACTAAACTTTTCGTATATTATCGCAATATCGTTTTTGCTACGTTTCAAGGTCTTGAATAAACGTACTTGGGCGCTTTTGTAGTAGGCACTAGCGTCCAGCCTCTTTGTTCTCAGCTGTTTTCCGGTGCTTGTTCTCCGGATAAGCTTAGATTCTGTTCAGTTTCTTCTAATGGAATTAGAGAAACCCGATTTTTAGAGACTTGTTTTGTCTTTGGTGGGGTTTCTAAAAGCCATTTTTTTTGATAGTAACTCTTTTTGTTGTTCCAAAAAAAGTTAATTTCTTTTGGCTTCAAACTGGTTTTGTCATTATTTGGCTTTTCCTCCAGAGCTTTAAATTTGGCTAATATTCTTTCTTCTAGATATCTCTCATTTGGAGATTTATTTGAATTTTTTCTCCTTTCAGAACTTTCACATTATTTGCAATGTCCTTGTGATTTTTTTTTGAAGACATAATATTTTAGTCTCGCAACATTTTTCTAATTTTTGCTGATATTTCAGCCTACATCCCTAAGGAATCACAACTTCGTAAGTTATTGGTTGAATGCTTTAAAATTAAGTTTGGTTTTTTAGTTCCTCTCCTTTCTTAAATACTCTTCGTAGAGCATATTCGTTAGTGTTCGATGGTCAACGTTGGTCGTTTTTCGTAACCGTTTCAATTTGTGTTTTTTCGAAGTAAAGATTTTTGGTTTCTATAATTTTATAAATAAACAAATTTTAATTTTTTAGTTTAAAAATTCTTGTAATTTGAAATTTTTTAGTTATTTTTGATATAGGTTATATGTGAATTTGAGCCCTTGAGCAAAGCTGTTATTTCCGAGTTCATAAAGTTAGTGAAGAAGGTTTATCTTTTTGTTCAAGGCATTTCTTTCAGTTGAGTTACGAAGACAATTTTGTTTCGTTTATTAGTTTCAGAAATTTCTAGGTGTGTCTATATTTTTTCTGGTAACCGTTAGTTTATATTCCGGAGTTAGTAAAAGGAGCTGTTGTGGATTTCTCCAGCTCCAAATGTCATATAACTCATGCAGGTTAAGATTCCTCCGGATGTCTTGGTCTTGTTAATGACAGTTTCTATGGAGGGAGTTTCACTTGCTGGTGAGCCATATTCTTTCTAATTCTCGTATTAAGAAACCGGGTGTCGTCAGATCGTGTCTGACGTTCTGAGATCATAAGTCGGAATAACCTGCTCTGTATTTGCTGAATTTGAAGGGGTGCAGTATTTTCGCGCATTATTGTATAAATTTTATAATTTAAAGTGGTGGGGAAAAACGCACAAACGTTAATTATCCAAATAGTTGATCACTTTGTAAATTTTCATTCAAAAATGATTAAGGGTCCTAAATTGCGATTAAAGTTAATTAAACTAAAGTAAAAATTTTCACAAAAATCGACTATGAAAATTATATTTAATTTATTTTGTTCGACGGATATTTGCCGAAAAACACATATACAAGAAAAAACTAATTTTTCTGTTAAATTCAGCAATAACTAATTTGTCAGAAAATTCATTATTCAAAAGACTCTGATCAGAGCGATTTATTTTTCAAAAAGAGAGATTTCGATAACCCACTTGAAAATGAATAATATAACTTCTACGTACAGAAGAGAAACTTTTTCATATTCATAAATAACTAAAAGACCTTTCTAAAAACTGACTCACTCAAATTCGATTCAGTCAGTTTTTAGAAGTCAACCCTTTAAATAAATTTTATTGAAATCGGCAAAAAAATAAGATAAAAAACTTTGACCACTTTGTTTTTTTTGTGTATAATTGCATTTATTAATGACTGGGTGATTTTCAATATCAAGTAAAGATATAGGACCTGTTGTTTGTGGTGAAAGACAATTTTTAAGGACATATTTGAATTGACCAAAGCAAACTCTATCTAGAAATTTTATTAAAAGTCTGTCAGGTAGTTTTATCTATCAATTTTTGTAGCTTAAAATTTTATGGGTAAAAAAATTGGCTCAAAGTCTCCATGGGTTAAAAAGTTGTCTCTTCCCGAAGTTTAAAGTGATTTCATTTACATGTATTATATTATTAATTTTATTAACGATTTGTTTGATTACTTTATTTTATAATTTTATTGAAGTGAAAAATATTAAATGACAGCAAAACTTTTGAATTAAAAAGTTTTTGTTAAAAAATTATTTTTTTTGTCGGGCGGAATAACAATTTGTTAATGAGTTTCATCCTAACCACAATTTATGAACACTTTCAGGCCACGAGACTTGTGGCACACGTTTTTTCTTAAATATTTCACGTGCTGGACATTGTGATGTTTCATCGTTAAAATTCTATCAATAGTCAGAAAGCTTCAAAAGCATAAAATTTATGTTGGGTGTTAATTTATAAAAGTGTTTGAAGTTGGTATTTTAGCAAAGTGCACTGCGGTTTAGATGATTAAGTGCAGTGCCGTTAAGTTCACATGAGTTTGTTTAGTTCAGTGCAGACCGGTTCAGTTGATTAGTTCAGTGAACCGCGGTTCAGATTTAGCACGGTGATCTACTATCCGTTCAGTTTATGGCTAAATTTGAACTTTTAATTTTAAGGGGGTACTGGTCGCTGGAATTGAATTTTCTCGATAAAAAATTTGCCATACAGGGCTCTCAGGATATTATCTAGATTAGCCATCTTGGAGAACTATCATTTAGCTTGTGGAAAATAAATCTTAATTTTTTTTGTATAACAAATAAGTGACACAAAAGCGACACAAGAGAACCTAAGTCAAAATGGTAAAACTATCTCCCCCAAGATTTCATGTCGAAATTAGCTGCAATTTTGACAAACTTCGAAAAGTGGTAGTTCAAACTCAATCTCGGTCAGTTTTCAAAGTTTCGCTCTATTTTCTAAAGAAATGAAAAAAACAGCGTTTTATGCAACTATCCGTTCGGAAAAACTAATAAAATAAAGAATGTCAAAACTAAAAAATGTATCAATGTTTTTTTAAGCTATCTTGTAGAGAATTTTTTTCTGGTCACTTTTAAGAGGTAGGATTTTTTTGTTGCAAATTAACAAAAATCTAACGAAAACTCATCTGATCTTCCGGTCAGATCTTTCTATATGTTCATACATGGTTATCGGAAATCATTTCTACTCGCGTAACGCCGCGTACCGCTTATCTCGCTTAGATAGGCTCAGCATTATCTTTGGCCCCTACGTAAGACCAAATATTACAGGGTACCGTTTTTCGGTTATCCATTTTTTTGCTTTAGTATCGGCGACCAATATTTGACCTCAGATAACCCGTCAAAGTTCAAGGTCAATTTCAAGTTCATCGTATAGACTTGAAAGTTCCCTCAAAAGAACCGAATTGGTAGACTTATGAGCGTATTATGAACTATGGTTCAATTATATACCATAATGTCGCTAGAGAGCCAAAACTGGAGTTAAGATTGACCTTGAGTGTTGACCAGTTTTTGCACTCTAGCGACCTAACACTGTTAGGCTAACAGTATATAACTAACCCATATTTTTTAATACGCTCATCAGAAAGTCTCCCTTTCCGGTTCTTAAGAGGGTTTTACGACGATTTGGTCGGTAGTACACTTTGTTATCACCCGGATCATTTTGAATCATTTGTGATGCCCCTAAGGCCTCACAAACCGGCGATCAGTACCCCCCAAGTTCCGGAGAAGCAATATCAACAATAATCCAGAGCCTTTTTTTTCGAAATTTTGCTTTTGACAGATAATTTATTTTTCGACCAATTTCCGTTGGAATTTTTTTTTCGGTCTTTTTGCATTTTTTTCCGTTAGAAGCAAAATTTTGAAAGAAAGGGCTCTAGATTATTGTTGATATTGCTTCTCCGGAACTTTACTCAAAAAATTAGAAAAAATTGATGTAAATTTTAGGAGGAGTAAGCGTTTGAGTGTTCAAATATTGAAAAATAATAGTAACCTATATATATGCCTCCAGAATGAAGTTTGATCAAAATTTCAAAAAAAACGCTTTAAATTATAGTTAAACTAGTTTTGAGCTTTTATATAAAGTATAAACCGAAAATTTATCTTGAAAATTGGCGGAGGAGATAGCTTTTGAAAAAGACTCTAAATCTCAATTTCAGATTTTGTTTTTAATAGTTTTTGTCCGACAAAAGCTAAATTTAGAAAAAATGCTTTAGATTATTCTTCGTATTGATGGTCTGGAGCCTGACACAAAAAAATAAACGAAAATGATGAAAACTGACGGAGAAGAAGTTTTTCAGTGTTTTTTGGTAAGTTTTACTATGCGTTCATATGAGTGCGTATGTTGGATTGTATCAGATCACTGAAATTCCACCTTTGCTAGTTTAGCCAGAAACCGCATCTTAAAATAGGCAAATCAGCGACAACCACTCCCTTAAGGGGATTGTGGGTGCTTCCAGCAATGTGCTGGGGAGAAATAAGCCCTTTTTAAAACCCAAATATCTTTCGTGAGATTTAAGTGGACATCTAAGTTTTCAATTGCACATTGTAGTTTGTAACCTTAAAATGGATAAAAGTGATAAGTTTCTAGAAAATATTTTAACATGAGCCGTTAAGGGGGTATATCTGTCTGATTAAATAAAGGCCTCAGAGGCATTAAAAATGCTCCAAATTGATACGGATGATAATTAAGTGTACTAAGAACCCAATCATCANGATTTTTCTCACCTTCTCTCTCGCCTACGCATTCCTATGTAATCAGCATTTCGAAAGCTATGACTTCTGGAAATGCTCTATTTAAACTGGAGGCCATACTTTAATGCATTTAAAGTCTTAGAAATTCGTTACGATTCTTTTAAAGGGTCTTCCGCATGATTTGAGTACTTTAGAAAAAAAATATATGGTACCAATATACAGTAATTTGA
>SCLH01000965.1:77771-111755 GCA_004367855.1 Oikopleura vanhoeffeni | reverse complement strand
ACTTTTCTGGATTTTTGAATTTTAGCCAATTATGTTTACATTCAATCTGTTAAACGTTAAATAATTAAATTGAGTTTTTTAAACTTGAATATTTTTATCGGAATTTCAAACACTCTTCTGAGTTGAAAATTATCAATAAGTGCTACAGTGGTTACCTAATAATGCTCTTATCAGATATAGGCCAAAAGGGGCGGCAAAGACTACTAAGGGCCACCCCTTTATCCCAAATAACCCCTTTAAGGGAGGTATAGCAGCGAGGCCTGTGGCAGATGGTACATTTTTTCGGAGTGATGAGTGAACAAGAAACAAAATGTGAAACGTGTTATTACTTGGCAAACAGTTTATATTTCTTTAATTTCTCGACATACAAGTATCTCGCTAAAACTATCAAACCCAACTTCATTTAAACTCCATTTCCAACTTGACCCAGATGTGAGGATCTTTCTTGTTTGAAAAGCGATTATTATTAAACTTCAGACATTACGGGAGGCTGAATGCATATTTAGAAGACCGGGAGAATCATTATTCCCACATGAAAAAATTTTGCTAATATTGAAATTTTTTTTCTTATGAAAAATAGAGAAAAAACAGCCTCTTTAGGAAAAAAAAAATTGACCTTCATTGAGTATTAATAAAAAAAAAATGTCTGACTTTTAAAAAGTAAAGTTAGCTTATCACACCCGCAAGTTAATATTAGATTATTATTTTGAAAAAAAAAATTAAATTTTTATAAATTGCATTGCCCAATGGCACAAAACCGGTGTCACAAGCAAGTGTTGTAGATTTTATCAGAAGTTCAGAAACAATATTCGTTGGACCTTCCCATCGATTGAATACGGAAATCAAAATAGATACTATAAAAATTTCACATGTTGATTTGGCTTTCTTTTTTAAGGGAGATTTCGAAAAAAATCAACAACAAAATTTTTGGACTTGATTTGCGGAATTTATTGGATTTTTCAAAAACAGCAGTCAGAAAAATATTGTAAACATGCATGAAAAAACGTTTTAACAAGTGGCTATTTTTCTTCAGTTTTTATTCACAGAGATTCCAAAAAATTAATAAGAAGAAATTTTTGACTAAAAAATGCTTAAAATTTTCATATGCTCTTGAATTTTTCGAAAGTTTACAAATTATAAAATTTAAAAGTTGTGAACTCAAAACGATCCTTAAATAGAATAAAAAAATGAATTTTTTATGAGCTGATAACATTTATTTTGGTTCAGCTAACAATAATAAGGCACAAAAAATTAAACCAACTAATTATTTTCGTAAATGAATTGACGGTCCAGTCTGCCCATCGGCTGCTACCCCCCTTAAAAGGCCACTTTTTCCCAAATCATGCCCAAAAAGTAGGGCTTATCTAGTTAGAGGGAGGCAATATCAAAAGGAGCGCCATATTTCATAGACTAACCAACCTGTATCTAAAGTGAAGGTAATAGGTGTTAACAGCAATGAGCTATTGAGTTGTTATGTGTAGTTATGAATAAACGAACAAAAAAAGTACATTTAAAAATTTCACGGTTGTGTCGGAAACATTTGCTCGTTGAACACCCTAGTGACTTCACTTAGAGTGAGGTGGATTCGGTTACCTACTTAAGAGGATGAGTGTCGCTGATTTGGGCCTCTCAAAGGAGGTTCATTTCCCGCCAACTAGCAAAGGTCATATTCCAGAACATTTCTTAACTAAACACGAACCACACCTTCGCGGTTAATTTAAAACTTTAAACCAGTAATCGTGATACAATCTCCCTCCGCGACACCTACGCTTTTTAAAAGCCTCTATTAAAGACACGCAGTTAGTCCTACTCCTTCAATTTTTTCATCATTTTTTATTTATTTTTTTTGTGTCTGGCGCGAGCCTTAGAACTAATGCAAAAGCGCGTTTTGTTTTAAAATTTTGCTTTCAGCGCGCCAAAGTCAAAAAACGAAAACAAAAATTATTTGATGCTATTTTATGATTTAAATTGAAAGTGTGCCGCTCATTTGCTTTTTTTTGACGCTACCGGAGGTTTAAATTGCACCAAAATCTTTTTTAAAAGTGTTTGTTCTTACGGAAAAATTGATTTTGAAGATTTTTTCTGGTTTCTTAAAATTTTGTCAAAAAATTTAGGCTCAAATTGAAAAGTTATGCATGGCCCCCCAGAGACGCCAAAGCTAAATTTATCGAAAACTCTCTAGTTTATTGTCAAACAAGTCTTCTGCTTTCAGGATCCAGTATGCAGTCGAAACTGTATCTCTCAAACTGTGGAGGAGATAGCTTTGCCTGAGCCTCCCAAACTGACCATTTCAAACAATTTGGCCTAAAAATGAAAATTGACATGGCCCACAAGAGACGCCGAAGCCAAATTTCAACAAAAGTTCTAGTTTATTGTTGAAACCAGTCTTGTGCTTTTCAGATGCCAATATGAGTCGAAACTATTATCTCTCAATTTGGATGGAGGGAGATACTTTTTGCCTGAGCCTCCCAAACTGACCATTTCAAAATTTTAATTTTTGTTTTTTTCGCGTTTTTGTCCGCTGGAAGGCAAAAATTTTAAAACAAAAAACGCTTTTGCATTATTTTGTAAGGCTTCTCCGGAGCCTGACACAAAAAAATATTAAAGGAAAATTATGTGAAAATTGAAGGAGTAGGCACTAACTGCGTGTCTTTTTAGGAGGCTTTTTAAAGCGTAGTGTCGGCGTAGATGGGATTGCTATCAGATTACTGTAAGTTTCAAATTACCGCGGTTTGGTTCTTAAGGTTGGTTTCTTGTTATTACAAATTGTTTTTGGAATATCACCTTTGCTAGTTTGTGGCGGGGAAATGACCTTGTGGAAGAGGCCCAAAATCAGCGACCACCCACTCCCTTAAGGGGGTATATCTGTCTGACTAAATAAAAGGCCTATAGAGGCATTAAAATGCTCCAAGTTGAATACGGGGGTAATTAAGTGTCTAAGAACCCAAATCATCAAAAATTTTTTTTCGGAAATTTTCGCATTTTTTCGATTATTTTTCTAAGTATTTTTTAAAAGATGAAGTGAACTGTTAAAAAATAACGTTGCCGCATGTTGCACTAAACTTCAAAATATTCGCCTTGACTTTAGGCACTTTCTCAATCAGTGTTTCAGTGGCTTTCTTTACGCCAATTTTCTGAAAAAAATCGGAAGCACTTTTTTTTGCTGGAAATTTTTTGGAAAATGACCAATAAAATCATATTTCGAGTTTAGCTGGAAATTGCAAAAAAATCTTGTGATCATTTCTTACATATGTTCTGAAGTACTTGCATAAAAATTTGAGCACTTATTGGCCAAATATATTCCTGGCAGGCCGATAGATTTGAAGTTCTGAAATTGTGAAAAATCGTCGGTTATTTGGCGTTCTGAATTGTTTAGTTACCGTGATCGAAAAAAAATCTTGTGATTGAAGTTTGAAATACTTTTACGTTACGTTATCTTGTGAAAATTTGAGGCCTCAATCTTGATATTTACCGTCTGGGAGTGATAGATTTTGCAGTTTGGAAAATGTTACCTTGGTTACAATTACTTGTACTATTGCGTCATTAACAAAGATTCTTTTCAAATCTTGATATGGCCCATCATATTATATGGACCATATTAAAAAAATAAGTCTTAATTTTGTTACACAAAAAATCATTAATTAGTTTTTGAAAACTAACGACTTCATATGAAAAATTTCAAGTATTTGCTAGATTTAACAATTCAAAAATGCTATTTAAAAATAACTTTTGCCATATCTATAGTTTCCAACACTTTATTGATGATAGGGGTTTTTTTTGTATTAAATTAGACCAATTTTTGTATTTTCTTATCAGTTGATCACTATAATATGAGTTTTAAGGTATCCCCGGCTCCTATTTTTCTGCAGTTATTATGTCATAAAAAACTGCCACCAAATCAACTGGTTTATGTTTTTGAACGCATAAAACGACCCAAATGACAAACAAATTTTTTTTCAAAAATTTCGCGTTTTTTCGATTTTTTCTAAGTATTTTTTCGAAAAGTTTTGTTCAAATATAACGTTCTGTGTCATTTGACCACGTAAAAACTACAAATATCGGGTTGAACCGTGTTTTTTTTCGGAAAATTGACCAAAAAATCATATTTCGATTTTTATAGCTCGGAAATTGCAAAAAAATCTCCATTACTCTCTTGCATCATTTTCGTGAGGAATTATTTTATAAAAATTTGCAGCCATTTTAAACTATCCACGGAGGAGATAGATTTGAAGTCTGAAATTGTTAAAATCATCGGGTATTGGCGTTCAAGATTGTTCAGTCGCCGGCATCAAAAAAGCTCGTCATTAAAAATTTATATACTACCGTTTACGTGATCTGTGGAAAATTTGAGCTCAAATTTGATTTATTACCGTGGGAGGAGATAGATTTTGAAGTTTTTGAAACTGTCACCTTGTTACGATTTTACCTGTACCTATGGTCTGTAATAGTCAAAAAATGTTTCGTGTGATGTACTTTTTCGGCCAAAGATTAAGGATAGATCTACAAAATTTAGCATTTTTGGTTTTTTCTCATAAGCTTTTTAGTTTTCAGAATATATCACCGTGAATATGTCAAATTTGCCAGATATACCCCTTAAAACGGCAGAAATCGACCAGCTCCGGATTTATTTTATTTATCGCGACCTTTTTAGTTTCTGTGCGGAAATTGACCCAGGAAAAAATCTTTGGACAAAAAATTATGTGCCGTTTTTCTTCAAAATCAGCATTTTTTCGAAAATTGTTTGTCTTTTATTTGCTTCAATTATTCTTTGAAGTAGTTTCCAAATTCCAAAATAAATGATAGGCAAGTTGCAACGAATTGAAATTTTTTTTCACATAGATCATTGTTATTATGATTTCTCAGAAAATTACTCCGAGATTTTCCCAGAGTATAAAAAATAACTTACCGAAGGCATAACAGTTTTGTCGGCTCCACATTAATTCAAAAGTAAAATAAGAATGGCAAAATTTGTTTTTGCTAAGCATTTCTAATTTATGTTTTTCAATCATAGCCATCAAAAAAATATTTCTGCTTCCGCTACCAAAAAATACGTTTTTAAAACTTGTCAGCTACTGCTCAAAAATGGAGACACCGTTTTTTGAATTCATATCGATTACGGAGCCTCCTGGGTCGTTTTTTGCTAGACTTTTAGGCCACTGATAACGACTCATTCGATAACATTCTCTAGATAGCTCAAAACTGAGCGCAAATATTTAGTCAATAAAAAATAAAAACAATTGCCGTTCCGAATGGACCATTTTTTTGTGATTTTTCTCGGAAATTGCCTGAAATTCGTTTTTATTAATCAGTTTTGTTAAAAAATTTGGAACAATGGTCTATTTGCACCTTCTTTTTTAACTTGTATTCATCTCTGGTGTTTGCTCAGTTTTAGCTATCTCAAAAAATTTAATTGTGATTTGAGTCGTTTTTAAACGCAATTTATTAAAAATTTGGAGTGAAAAAACTAGCAAAAACGACCCAATTGATAAAGCTATCTTTTTTGTACCTGAAACCATAATTTTTCAAGGGCTCAATTTGAATGTATAATTAAAAAAAAAATTTCAGCAAAAACAAGAAGTTATTCATAATTCCAACGGAAAATTACTTTAGCGATATAAATCTACCGTCAAACCCCGTTTTGCTGAGGACTTAATCTAATAACAGGATGTTTTGACGAAGTCTTTATAACTGTAGATCATTTTCCGTGAATTAAATAAATTCATAACACAGTATGTACTGAATTTTAAACTTTTTTTTTTCATTTAATGATTAATATTTTCTCATTTTTATTGTTGCAAACGTTCGGAATATGTAATTTTTCATTTCAATCAATTTTTTATTAATAAGGGAAACAGTTTAACTTAAGGCAGTAACCGACGCCAATTTCGTGATTTTCAAAACGTCTGTCACGTTCTGAATAAAATTCCAGTGATTCTCGTTGTGATGACGCTTACGAAATATTGTCTGAATTTTTCAAAAAAAGTTAACCGGGTAAGTTTTTGTATAAATCGTACGGTCGTATATTACCGGTCCAAAAATTACATATTTTTTGCCGTTTTTCATAAAAGGAAATGATTTTTTTCGAGGTGCACACTCAGAATTTTTCACTTTTTGTGTAGTATGCTAATTCAAAAAACTCCGGAACTAATGAGCCAGAATTAAAAATTTTGTCTTATTCAATTTTTTTCAATGGAAAACGTCTTCAAAATGGGTGTTTTTTGAAGATACTTTGTTCTTGATATTTTCGCAAATTTTTGCTCAAAACAGTTAGTTAAAAAAAGCACTTTTTAGGAAAATCGTTCTTTGCCGGAATAAATGAAGTGGTTTGTTTTTTTCGATAATTTGTTTTGGGTACTTAATGCGACGCGACTCAAAGTTTTTGAGAACCTTAAAAACTGAGTATAAATATTTTCAAATATTGTTTTATTAAAATTTTGTTTTCAGATTATATATCCCAGTTCTTTGCAAAACAAATGAAAATTGTTTTTTGAGATCGTAATTCAATCAATAAAATGAGACTTATATCAACATTTTGTTGAATTTTGATTAAAAAATTTTTCGAAAAAATAATTTTTTTATTGTGATTCAAGATCAAATTTCACAGATCCAAATTGTGCAAAACAAAAAATTTGATCAACGATTCATTACAAGATACAGTGAGTGCGAATGAAATTAATATTTAGAAAAAGTCAGAAAATTTTTTGAAATTTTTTTTTGAAAAATAATTTTTTTTTATTTACATTACCAGATTGAATTCACAGGCAAAATGTTGGCAAGCAAATTTAATTCAACGGATTATTATTTTAGATACGTAAAGGTGAATGAAAATAAAACTTCGTAAAAATAGCGAAATTGATGAAAATGTGTTTATATCGAAAATTTTTTTTTGTATTTTTGGAATGAAATCCAATTTCAAATAATGAAATGCAGCTGAAAATTAACTTTTTCTTATGTCTTTGAGTTCCGAGATTATAGCGTCGTCGGTTACTCCCTTAGGGTGGGTTATGCGGCACTCGTGATTAAATTGATAAAGGCTGTTAGAGGCATTAAACATGCTTGAAATTGATACGGGGTTGATTAATTAGTGTACTTAAAACCCAATCATCAAAAAAAAATTCGAAATTTTCGCATTTTTTTCGATTTTTTTCTAAGTATTTTTTAAAAAAGTGAAGTTAAAAATAACGTTTGCCTCAATTTGACCACTTTAAAACTTCAAACTATCGACTTGACGTTAGCCAACTTTTTTCCTCATTGTTTTCACTGCTTTATTTTGAAGCCTACGTTTCGAAAAATTCGAAGCACTTTTTTTTCTCGGAATTTTTTTCGGGGAAAATGACCAAAAACAATCATATTTCAGTTCTAGCCCTTCGAAAATTGCAAAAAAGCTCTTTATTATCTCTTTAAAATTCCTGAGGAATTACTTGATACAAATTTGAGCTATGTGCAAATATATCCCTCGGAGGAGATAGAATTTTGAAGTCTGCAATGTTAAAAATCGTCGTTATTTGGTGTTTCTAGAATTGTTCAGTCGCCCGGTCCGAAAAAAGCTCTCTATCAAAAATATATACTTACCGTTACTGATTGTGAAACATTTTGAGCTCAATTGGATTATACCGGTCTGGGAGGAGATAGATTTTGAAATTTTGAAATGTCACCTTGTTTACGATACTGTACCTATTGGTTGTAATGGTCAAAAAAATAATTTGTGATGTACTTTTTCGCAATATTAAGGATAGATCTACAAATATAGCATTTTTTCGGTTTTTCTCACTGAACTGTTAGTTCTTCAGTATATTTCCCTGAAAATGTTCAAATCAGAGTCGTATTACCCCTTAAGGGG
Organism: Oikopleura vanhoeffeni; assembly: GCA_004367855.1. Classification (NCBI taxonomy): domain Eukaryota; kingdom Metazoa; phylum Chordata; class Appendicularia; order Copelata; family Oikopleuridae; genus Oikopleura; species Oikopleura vanhoeffeni. The sequence goes on along the minus strand of SCLH01000965.1, from coordinate 103,915 downwards.
TCGAGTGCATTTGTTGGAAACCCCACCCCGATTTTGCCCACTTTTTTTCCAATTTTTTGTTGTTCTGGATGGGAACTTTTGCCACTTTAAAATTTTCAGATAAAAAACTTTTTCAACAACAAGTTGTCACTTTTCAGGCTTACCTTTGTATATCTGAATTTCTTTCAGATGATAATTTTTAATTTATTAAATCGTCTTTTGAAAAAACACAAAAAACACTTCGCGTTTTGCCTCCATGGTGGTCTAAATAAACGTTACATTTATTATTTTTTATTGTTACTTAGAATCCTTAAAATACCGCTTTCGACCCAACTCGTATTTATTAAATTTTATTGAATACGATTTCACGTCAAAAATCGGAAAATTTGAATTTGTTGAAAATAGACGGTAAAAACCGGAAATTTTCTACACATCGAAAAAATATTTTTCTGCATTGGTTAAATAAAAAATTGAAACGTGGATGGGTCGGGCCTTATCAATTCGCCCGCAAGTTGAGGTGTGATAAAATTTTTTTAATTCCGGATATAAGGGCCTTGAGGAGGCTCTCTCTCTCTCTTAGTTTCGTTCAAAAAGTATGTTCAGAGTATTAAAAGAGCGAAGAACAAAACCAAAGAAAAGGAATATTGAAATAAGTGAAAGTAGCCATTCCAAATATTTCAGCTAGTATTCCTAAAAAATTAGTTTGAAAATTTTGAACCAAGAAATGAGGTTAAATTTTTCAAATATTACCAAATAGTTTCCGACCAAAATTTCCCTAAAAACAATGCTCAGATGATTTTCAAATGCATATAAAAATATGTGGTCATCTAAGCCAAAGTAAAAGTTGCCATTTGAAGAAGTTTTTTTCGGTTGATTTGTAACAATATTGAAAATATTAATTGAACGTAAAAAATTTAAGCATTTTCTCCTCATAATGTTGAACTTTATTTAAATTTGTCGAATTCGAAGAGTTTACCGCAACTCAAAATTTTCTAAAAAACAATAATTTCAAAAATGCTGTGTTACAAAAGTGTACCTGCGATTATCAAACATTTACTTTGATGATATATTTGAGATAAATATATACCAGGGAAAAGTTTTTTCATCAAAAGCCCATATCCGTATTCTGTCAAAATGCACCGAACCTCTAAAAGTAACAGTGTAATAGTTTCGAGAACATTGCCTCAAAAAAAAATTATTTTTCTTATTCAACAAAAAATATAAATCGTTATCCTTTTTCCAAGCCGACCTCGCTCTCAAAACGTTTACTATCTCTACGGCGCGTGTTCGAATCCCACCAATGTTGTTCTTACGTGATTGCTCGAGTATGACCTTATAGCCTATAATTTATAGGCCTGATAATGGGACCGGCTAATTGTTATCGGTTGTGTTATTCACCCAAGCACAATCACGTAAAACAATCACTTACACAACATCAGTGATTCGAACACCGCGCTTTAGTGATAGTAACGTTTTTGACGATGAGTTCCGTCGGGAAAATGGTATTACTACAGGCCTGAGTTTCTCGTACTGCGTTTTGTTTTTATTCCGCCAAAAATACTCGATGGTGATTGGTCAATATCCGAAATACTTGTATCTGATTGGTTTATTTTTGCGGAATTAAAAAATTGCAGTAAACAAGATAACTTGGGTAGTATAAATACAGTATGCATTTTACTATATATTTTTGTAAAACGCCTATTTTTAAGATTAATTTTCATTTTAAAATTGCTTGAAATACTTTCGAGATTCGGTTTGATAATTAAGATCTGGTCTGTTTATTATTATTTATAGTATATATCTATTACGGTATTTCCTGGGCTTTTTTAGCCACTTTTTATATAATTCGGCTTTCGAAACGACTAATCCGATTAAGTTCTTAGATAGCTCAAATTGAGCAAAAATATCAAGTTAATAATAAAATTAAAAAAATTGGTCCGAATCGGAACATTTTCAGATTTTTTTCTAAGATTACTGAAATTATTAAATTATCAGTTTTTGATGATAAAAATGGAAACAATAGTTTGATCCGGACCATTATTTTTTTTAATTATTTGTGCTCAGTTTGAGCTATCTAAAACTTAATCGGATGAGGCGTTTTCGAAAGCCGAATTATATAAAAAATGTGGCTAAAAAAGCCCAGCAAGTTCCGTAAAAGTACCGTATTATTAATATATGAGTCAAATAGTTTGAGACGACAAAATGCAAGCGTTATTGTTTCATCTCAAATTACAGGTGAAACTTATTAAAAAACACGTGACTGATTCAAAATATTGTAAGCGCTTAATTAATGTTATAATAATTTATCGGCTTGACTTAAGTCCTTCAAGGAGGACTCCCTTACGTTAAATGACCAAAAAGACCATCGCAATTTCTCTTTATTCTAAAGTGGGCAATTTTTAGAAAAACAAATTTCCGCCCATAAAAATAGAAAATTTTCGCATTTAACTAATCGGCGTTTTTCGCTTTTTTTGCGCACTTTTGATTCTTCAGTAATTATCTGCCCTTTGAACCTGTTAATTGAATTTCATCATTTAATTTTTAGCGCACTTTTTTGCATGAATAGCTAGATATATCTTCTGAACCTTTAGTCCAAAAAATACTGACGATGCAATAAAGCGAAACGTTTAATATATATATTTTTTTTAATTAATAGGAGCATTTTCAAAAATATGGAATACAAAGTAAACATTTCAATTTTCAAAATAAAACCCAAGCTCGTAGAGGCACTTCAAGCACTTGTTTGGCAAAGTTTTTTTTTCTGTATCATTTAAGTTTAATTTTAGAAAATATTTATTTAAGGCGACATAACCTAGACAGCTTATTTTCCAAGAACAGTTTAGCAAACCGGGCCTCAGTATTTCTATTTCAAGGTATCTGTAAATACGTTGGTCCCATCATACAAGAAGGAATGCATGTTGATTTGATGGTTGGGGTCGAATTAGATGAATGTTTGACAAATAATTCTGGTGTCTTACTGAACAACACAGGTAACGCACAGATGGCATGAGTCTTTGATTTCCTTTAACCTCCTCACACCCAAAAGCCTATCTAAAGGCACTACTTTGAGCGCTTATCACGGGGAAACTGGAAAAGATATCAATTTACTTATTTGTCACTGATTGAGATCAAGGATAGATAAAGTGAATAACACGTAACATTTTAAATTTCGAAGTTTGTGAACTCGATAACTGCGAGAGAAAAGAGAGGTTCACTCACCTTGTATTTTTTCTACAACATTTTACAAATTTACAAGTGAAACTTTAGCTATTCATAGCCGGTCTCAAATTTTAAATATGATATCTCGATCGCTTACAAAACAATTATTCATATCGCCGAGCGTCGAAATATATGCATTAAATGTGAAAAATACTTGCTATAATCAGCTTGAAAACTCAAAATCAGTACCACCTTATGTTCTACATGTGATCGATTTGTCTTTGTCGGCTTTATTTGGGTTAAATTGCCGTTCAATTCTTTCAAGAAATAATTTTTTGAAAAAATGTTTTTTTTTTCATTATTTTGAGTTTCATAAAAATCACTTGTGAAAAAATGATTCTTTGTATAGAGACTGCAGATAAAATAAAATTATATCAAAAGAATCCTCAAATACTTTTCTAAAAACAAGCTTCCTCAGAATTTTGATATCATGTATCGTTTTCACACAATTAATTTTTTAAGAAATTTCGGCGAAAATCTTAAAAAAAAATAGGAAAAAATAACTTTCGAACGGCTTATCGTACAGAATTTTCAACAATATTTTGGAAAACAAATTGCAAATTCTATGACATATTCGAATTGTAGGTCTGTGACAATGTTATTTCTGCGCCGTTTTGCCTCCCGAAAAATTTTTTGCCTTTAGATAGTCAAAGTGTGTGAGGGGGTTAGACTATTTAAGGGGGTACTTCTCATAAAAAAACGATTTTCAATATTTGATGTCGAAAATTCGAACGAAGTTCTAACAAACTGAAAAACAGTGATAGTTTCTTTAAAAAAACCTACTCCTCCGTGAGTTTTGGAGATATGAAAATTATTTCCAGGTTTTTTTTTATAAAATACGTAGACAGACCTTTTTATTGATTTGAAGATTCGGTGAAAATTTATGCCAAAATAGCCAAAACCATTTTTCTGGCCTGATTTTAGGAGTTTCATTCAAAAGCCTACTCCTCCCTTAATTTTTTAGACACAAATTTTAAACATACGTATTTTTATGAAATGCTTATGATTTTTCGGAGAGAAGTTTTAATTAAAATTTAGAACAAGATGATATCTAAAATAGGGATCCCCTGTTCCTCCGGTTCGCGCTCGTGTTTGACCTGCTTTTGGCCAATAAGAGCTTCGAAAACTAGTTCAACCACGAACCCGAACCGGAGAAACAGGGGATCCCTATCTTAGATAAACTTTCAAAATTATACAGAAGTAATTTCTCCATTTGAAATTCTCCATATGAAATTTTCCATGAGAAAATTTATTTATTACAAAAATGAATTAAAACAATCAAAAATTGACCACAGAGTTCTAAACAAATTACTTTTTATTTTCTCATAACTATTTTAGATTTCCAATGCTGAAAACCGATAGCAGCCTATACGTGACCACAAAATAAACCTGGAAATAATAATAAAAGTGTGATTATATGATTTTAATGGGAAAAATAAGTTTTTTTTTATAAATAATCATGATTTTTTCAACAAAATTTTCAACATAAATCTTATCAGACTTAACTAGAACGTAGCTCAGATCTTTGTGCGTCCATTTCCGGATAAATGTAATTTGTGGAGACAACTGTGTGCTAGTATCACGTGATATTCTGTACCGTGCTTTTTTAATAACATTCTCTAGAACTTAAAATAAAAATTCTAGAACTTAAAATTTTTGATGTGTAAAGATAACCATTATACTTACGCAAAAAAATGAAGTTCCAACTCCCTTGCGGTTTATGTAAACAAGATTCTAATTTGAGCTAAAATATCGGCTCTGATGCCCTGGCAAAACTTAATGTGTGCTTACAAGGGTTCAGAACCGTGATACATATTTCATACTGTTTCCAGGCTCGCTGGCTTAACGATTGTCAAATTTACCTAATGTTGTTAATTTATTTTGATAAAATAAAAGTATTGACTAAAAATATGTTTTGTATTAACTCAAATTAATGCGTATCTTAATTAAATTTATTTAAATCATTCAGTATTTTGACTGCAAATTTGGTCATGGTGCTATGGTTCATTTTGATGATATCCTGGTGATTGAAACATTTCAAAAAGTTTCCAAAAAAGATTTCAAATCTAGAAGTCAAAGAAAGAATTTAGGTTTAAGTATGAGAAGTCAATCTTTACAGGAGGGCAATTTTGACAACCTCGATGACGAGGTAGACAGATTAACTTGGTATGGAAATTTAAATAATATTTATTGACAGTTTGTTATACTTGTATTTGTAATCACGATCTCGTTAAGGAACGACGAAAAGAGCTAATTATGATTCTAAAAAACTAAGTTGATTGGTTCATTTCTTTGATTCACGATAATTTCGTTGTGAGACTTTAAAAAAATCGGGTCGGCAGTGAAAGGCCGAAATAGTTAAAAACTAAAAATCGATATTTTATATCTTTTTGCTGTAAAACATTTTTTTCAGAAAAATTTGATGTGAATTCGAGCAAAATTTAAAACAAAAAAGATAATTCGATAATTAAATTGAAAATTTGACGAGAATATGGACAAAAGTTTGTTTTCTTGAAAAAAAGTCAATTTAAATATCAGTCATTTTGAAATTTGTTTTTCACTTGACAAAATACTGTAAGGAACTAAAAATTTGATTGCAAACAAGTTTATCAGCATTTTTTATAACTTAATACTGTCTTTTCTGTCAATGAAAACAATCGAAGATCTTTTGCAGCCTGTTTACATGTATATTTAAATGTATATGTAAAATTTATTTGAGATCACTCAGCCATTTATCTTCGATTTTGAATTACCGGCGATAAATTAACAATGGAAGACTCGCATCGCTGGAAATTTGATTATTTTATTTAATATAAAAATGTATACACATTAAATATTTAAATCAGAAGTTTTTGAGATACTGACAATATTTAAGCGTAGAAATTATTGCATACTAATTTTTTGCGATTATACTTGAAATAAATTGGGGTCATATTTCGAAATTTTATCTCTTTTGGGGTTCAATTTGTAAATAAATATATGGATTACCGGACCTTAGAGTACAAATCCTGAATATTTAAATGATACAAACAACGCAAGATATTAGCACCCAATCAAAACCGTTGATTGCGGAATAGGCCGATTTCATTGGTCAGATTGAGAAAGGATCAACCAATCAAATGGTCAGATTTTGCATTTTTCAAATAATTAGGATTTGTACTCTGAGGTCCGGTAATCCATATAATCATAAAATTTTTTAATTATAGTTTATAAATTATAGACTATAATTATATTGATTAAATTGTATAATGAGCTTGACCAAAAACTGATCACGGGAGCACAAATTTGACATGCTGTTACAGCATTGATGTAGTATTTTCAATTATCAGTTATATTAAACAACCTCTCTATCCTTTTTCTCAACGGAACTCCATTTCAAAAACGTTTACTATCTCTATAGCGCATGTTCGAATCCCACTAATGTTGTCTGACTGATTGTCTTGAGTATGATTATAAGCAAGGGTGCTTGATATTGGGACCGCTTAATTTGATCGATGTGTTATCACTCAAGCAATCACTAAGACAATCACTTAGACAACATCAGTGGGATTCGAACACGCGCTTTAGAGATAGTAAACTTTTTTGAGATGGAGTTCCGTTGGGAAAAGGATATAGATACAAAAATTTCACTACATTTCTTATTCATAGACGTGATCATTAAGTTTTAATGTGCATCGTTTTTTGTTAATTGCCAATTTAACCCGTGTGAGCACAGTGCCTATATATAGGCACGAGCATACTTAGAATCATTCAAAAACGGCAAAAAAACCACTGTAGAATTGTCTCGTCCAATGTCATTATAAAAAAATTTTGCGGCGATTCCAAAAAAATAGATTATTTTTTTTTAGCAAATTTTGTTGAAATATTACGGGGGGTTGATTTTTTGAGATTTTTTTCTGAACTTTTACTTCTAAAAAAAACAAATGCGACATATTAAGTCAATCAAAATTTAAAAATAGCCAGTTTTTAGGAAAATGTTTTGTGCATGGTTGACACTCAAAACAAAGATTAATTGGTATACAGGAACAGATATTTTTTCAGAAGTGATTTTTCAAAATTTTCAATTTTAAGTATTTCACGAAAATATTTTAATCATTAAAAAATTAATTTAAGTAATTTAAAATTGTTCAAAGAGTCACTTGATAAGTATATCGACCCAGAAATAATATCAGAAATGTACTGATTTGCTTTTATAGGGAAAAATAACCATTTTTAATGCAAAATTGTGATTTTTTCATCAAAATTTTAGACCTATTTAAAAATTACTTGTGATAGATCAAATCGGAGAAAACGAGGACGTAGGTCAGATCCTTGTGCATCGATTCCGATAGCAAAATAATTTGTGAAAACCACTGTGAGCTTGTATCACGTGATATTGCTCTACTTTGCTCTTATCAGTAAATTTTCTAGAACTTAAAATGTAAATTTCTAGATATCCAAATGTCGGTATGCAAAAATATATTGTTTTTAATTTCTTATGCAAAAAAATTGAAACTCCAACTACCTTGGGCTTTCTGCAATCAGCATTGAAAAAATGCCTATATATAGGCTTTGGTGCCTTGGCGGACCTTTTTTTTCTGTGCTCACAGGGGCTTAGCCTTGCAACTGGTTATCACCAGTAATTAGTATGGAAATCGCAAAAAAAATAATAGAAAGAAATAATTTTTTCTGAAGTTATTTTTTCATGTGAACGAAGAGGATCTTAAGTCTCTCTGTTGCTCGTTTTCGATTGACCAATAGTGGCGTCGGGAATAAGGTCGTTGACCAATAAGGGCGTTGAAAATAGGGACAAACATGAACGCGCAACAGGAGTCTGAAGAGCTTCTTATAAGCTTTTGTTGTTTACAGTTTGAGCTTTTTATTTTATGTTAATAATCATCATTTTCTTACGTCCACTTTTTACAAAATTTCGTGCCATGGCACTGCATGCCGTTTTGTTTTAGCAACAGGGATTTGGATGTATTGCTTGACTTAAACTTGATAATTACTAAGCTAACTTTGTCAATTAGTCTTGTTTAGGACGTATTCGTCCACCGTTATTATGCCAATAAATTTTGCTGATAATTTGGGAGTATATAAAATCGACTGAAAAATAAAAAATAAGTTGGTCAAACATTTTCTGAACGTTACGTTGGCTCATTAAACGCCAATCAAGATATGCCCCTTTTGAGCTTACTTCGTATAATCCGTTTTTTCAGATCGATTATTTTTACTTTATAAATCTTCTTTTAAAAAAACACTCAAAAAACGCGCGTTTGCTATCGAAGGTGTCTAAATTAAAGTAAAATTTATTTTTTAGTTTTTATTAATTAGGAACCGTTAAAACCGACTCATCCACGTTTTTTAATTTATTTAATTTGTTTATATACGATTTATACGTCAAAATCGAAATAATATAAATTGAATAAAGACGAAAAAAAGAAATTTTGGCACATCAAAAAAAATTTCTTTCATGAGTTGAATGAAATACATTTTAAATGATAGATGGGTTGACTTACCTCGGCAAGTTTCGGTGAAATAATTGTTTTTAAATTCTGAATAAAAAAGAGCTTCGATGGATTTCTGCCAAACCGTTGTTTCGTTTCAAAAATTATGATTCAGAGTATTAACAAAAGCGGAGAAACAAAACGAGGACATATTTGAAAAAAATAAAGTGGCATTCCCAATGTTTTTAGCCGGTTTTAAAAAAAAATTGTTTGAAAAATTTTAAACAAGAAATTAGGAAAATTTTCAAAATATTTCCAAATAGTTTCCACCAAAAATTTCAAAAAAATGTCATATGATTTTTCAAATAGAATATAAAAATATGTCCCAGCCACCGAATTCAATTTATTTTATTCATCTCATGAAAAAAAATATTTTTTACAATATGCTAAAATTTCGTTTTTTTCGAATTTTTTAGAAATTTTAAATTTTTGATTTAGACGAAGAAATAGTATGAAACCAAATAAAATAAATTGAATTAGGTGGTCCGTTTTTTCGGTTTCTTATAAAAAATAAAAAAGGAATATTTTACCCCAATTTTGACGCCTTAAACCTAAATCTTCCATTTTTTGAGTGTTTTAAAAAGTGATTCATAAAGTAAAATTAGAGATTTAAAAAAAAGAGATTAAACGAAGTTAGCTCAAAGGTGGTACCTTACATTTTCAAAACATTTTATTGAAAAATTTCGAAGTGGCAAAAAGTTCACCATCATGAAAAGAAAATTGAAATAGTGCAAATCTGTCAAATAGCACCGATCCCCTTAAAGGTCACAGCATCGCTTTAAAAATACCAACAAAACAATTTTCGTATTAAACTTTCTAGTACGTTCTAGTCAAGGTACACAGTGCTTTTTTGCAAGAGTAAAAATTTTCGGTCGACAAAATTTTTGATCGATTTTTTTGTTTGAACTGCCTATATTTGGTAAAAAAATTGCGTAGGCAGAAATCAGCGGGACAAGTATGCCACAATTTGATGAAATATCAATTACGGGGCCTCTGGTTGTTTTTTGCCACTTTTTCAGGAAAAATTTCGATATAATTCGGCTTTTGAAAACGACTCATCTGATTGAGTTCTTAGATAGCTCAAACTGAGCACAAATATCTGAAGAATAAATTGGAAAAAACGGTTTGAATCAGGGCATCATTTTCAATTTTTTAATTAAAACTGATAATTAAAAACTTTCAGTAATCACAGAAAAAAACCAAAAAATGGTCTCATTCTGACCAATTTATTATTATTGTATTATTCACGAGATATTTGTGCTATCGAAAAACTCAATCGGATAAGTCGTTTTCAAAAGCCGAATTATATAAAAATGTTGGCTGAAATAGTGACAAAAAACGACCAGAGGACCCCGTAATAGATATATCATATTTGGATTATATGCAATCATTGATCAATAATGGACACAAAAGGCGTAAGAGAGCATAATTTAACATTACATTTTTGGCCCTGAAATCGTTGGTCAAAGTTATTGAGATGAAGCCATAATCGAAAAGTTGAGTTGATCTCATTTGTGTTGATGTTCTAGAGATGTGATAGACTTTACTCCAAAATTTTTAAGACGGAACGAATTATTTGGACTTTTTGTTCAACAAGTGCAACAGGGTAACCCTGTCCTGTTTTATTTATTGTTTTGCACTAAAAAATCGCTGAGGTCTCTATAAGATTTTTTATCATGTCTCACTTAAAATAATTATGTAACAAAATTTAGGGTTCAATACTGTGATCATGTTAAAATTTCATCTGGTCATAGAAAACAACCGCGTGAGCTCAATCTAAGGAATCTTAGAAAAAATTGTAACGAAATGAATTATGATCATTCTTCACAAGGTAATGAGTATCCAGGTAAGTTAAAGGATATAACGGTACAAAACAAACCAAGAATGAAAATTGATCAAATTCTTGATGATGAAAGATTTATTAATGGACCCGATAGACTACAGCAATCATTTGAAAGGTTTGAAATTTCTTGTACTAGAATTAGAATTCAACCGAGAGTTACTGAATATCTCGCAGCGACGCATCAACGTATAATTGCTCCAGTTCGTAAAATTGCCCCCGACCTCAATAAGTGAGTGTTGTAGCTACACTGTAGCTGCTACAGTATCGGAGTTTGACTAATTTTGACTTACTTTCTGTTGAATTAAAATATACCTGAATATAACAAAAAAACATCAGCAGAAAATATACTTGATCATAACGAAATAATATTTCTATTTTTGCTAAAACCATGTATTTGTTAAAACTAAATTGTACGTTTGACAAACGTCGTTTGTCTCAATCCGATGAAAAGTGAAAGACATTATTAATCAGATGTTTTAGTGGTCAGTTGATAAAAACCGCATTCAAAAAGGCGATGACTGATATTTGAAAAAAAACATACTAGTAAATAATACGAGTAAATTATGTAACATTATGAAAAATTCGATACCAAACGAATAGCGGTTCGAAAGAAAAATGTGTAATGAATAAAACACGAGTCATATTTTTTTTGCGCGCAGGAGCGTCGGAGCGCATAAACAGTTAATCTAGTGCAATCCCGAATTAATGAGTTAATTTCAATAAGGGGGGAACGAGGTAAAATAGATAAATAGGAGATGAACGGGTTCATTTATACGAAAATAGGGCTTTACTTAGCTGCATTGTACCATATTCTTTTCGTGCGAAATTCCATCGTAATAGGCACCACACTGGTTGTAGCTAAACTGTGAGTGCGACATTTCAGCTGATGCATTTGCATCGTAACTCAATCAAAATGTAACACAGACGCCTTTGCTACGTGCGAGATCGCTACATAGCGTAGGGTGCGACGTTTTGATTGAGTTTCCTTCGAACAGGAATCGAGGTATCCCCTGAATCAAATAGTTGAAAACGCCTAGAGCTCACGTGTGCTCTTATTGGGTCAAATGGCTGAAATTCATAGCTTGAAGCCTGCTCATTCGCTCAAACGCTAGTTCCCTGTTTTGGCGTTTCAAACTATCAGAATCATAAATAGTAGAAAAAAAATCCGAGGAATTCTAATGTTCTCTAATACAGTATAAGTTATACTGTGTAAGTTAAACTGAAACGTCCTTTCTTAATTAATGGGGTGGTGTAACACCACTGGTGTTAGTGAATTTTGATGTTTCAGAGGCTTCGTACGGTTCGACAAATGCAGACCGGACATTTTTGAAACATACATTAGGAAGATCTATCTTTGATCTCGTGATTCCATTTGACAATTTGATACCACTCTCACCAACTATCTGGTTAACGCGCTCAAACACGAGTCCCGTAGCTTTTTCAAAAAACAAGGATCCTAGAGCTTGTAGATGAGAAAGTTTTGAGGTTTGGTGAGAATCTGAAAAATTGTATGATTTTTCATGAATCGGTTCTGTTTTTTTCGATTTTTGCCTCAGAGGTCACAATCTGGTTGAATGTGCCGAACAAGGGTGTTTTTCTGTGAAAAAGCCAAAAACATCATTTTCGGCCTGATTGGCTGTATATCGACAAAAAAGTGCGCGAAATCGACAATTTTGAACATAAAATTTGCCTTTCATCAAAACGTCTAAACACACCCTTTTTCAGCATATTCAATCAGATTGCTGACCCCTGAGACCAAAATCGAAAAAACAGAACCGATTCACTAAAAATCAGACAATTTTACAGATTCGCACCAAATCTCAGAACTTTCCCATATCCCTTTATTGCCCTCTCCGCAAGATTTGGTCCCTCAAAAACACGGGGGGTGAGAAAACGAGTTATTCGCTTAAGTTCTTAGATAGCTCAAACTGAGCACAATTATCTAATTAATATAAACATTCAAAATTCTTTCCAATAGGACCAATGTTTTTATTTATTTTTTAAGATTACTGAAATTGTTTAATTATTAGTTTTTGTTAAGGAAACAAAGGTCTGAGAAAAAATAGAAACAACGGTCTTATTCTCACTATTTTTTTTGTATTATTCACTAGATTTTTGTGCACAGTTTGAGCTATCTAAGAATCTAATCGGCTAAGTCTTTTTTGAAAACCGCGTTGTTTTCTCACCCTCCGTGTTTTTGAGGGACCAAATCTTGCGGAGAGGGCAATAAAGAGATATAAGCTCTAGGATCCTTGTTTCTTGGAAAAAAGCTGAGGAACTGGTGTTTAACCGCGATTAACCGGATGGTTGGTGAGAGTGATATCAAATTGTCAAATGAAATCGCGAGATTAAAGACAGATCTTCCTTTAGTATCTTCCTTTAATGTATGTTTCAAAAATGTCTAATCTGCATTTGTCTAACCGTACGAAGCCTCTGAAAATGTCAAAATTTACTTACACCTTTTGACTTTTTTAGATAAACTTACTTTGAATCACTTTTGTCTACAACTTTTATGGAAAGAAGAGTTTAATTGTTCTTGCATGATTAACAACACGGTGGTTTCGTACCAATGATTGATAATCAATTGACACCTAAAACTTGTAACTTACCTAGAAAGTCATCTACTGAAATATAAAATGAAATCTCAAAAGTACCGCGTGAGTTTCAAGTGGCGACGAAATTTGTGCTGACATGAAAACCATTCTATTTGTGTCATCAAACAAAATTAATCGAGCGTGAATTGATGACGCACCAATTCGCGTAGGTTTGATATTGTCATCACGAAGTGCCCTAGATTCGACCTGCTAAAATGCAAAACTCTGACGCTTTTTTGAAAATTTGAAAGTCAGGGTTAACCCTGGTCGATTTTTCATCCCCTATCCCATCCTATTCCCAAGTTTGGAGATGAAATGGATCTCATCATTTTTTATCCTCAAGAAAAAATACATCTCTAGGAAGTGTCACCATTTTTCTGTAATTATTTTATTCTTGAGAGAAAAATTTTTTGAGTATTTTATGTAGTTGCACACCTAGTGATTTTACCTTTTTTGCGCTTATTGAAAAATTGGGGATAGAAGGGAGATAGTCACAAGAATTTCATCCTTTCCAATTCTCATTCCATCCCTAAGTATGAATTCCATCCCCTATCTGATCTCATCCTCACTTATTGCTGACCCGTTGGCAAGCCTGCCTTATACGGTATAAGTTATACCACTTTTAAACACAAAAAAATAATTTATATTTTATTAGATTAGGAACGAAAGATGATTTATATTCTGATGATGCATATGAATCCTCAATGTCAGGTTTCTCATCATCTAAAACAAGCCGCTCTGGGCCAAAATACAACAAAAATGGATATTTAAGTTCTGCACTCGATTCAAATAATTCCTGGCGCCATGATGAACTTAGTTCCGCAAAACAATATCCAGCAAACCAGCAATATTCACCACCAAAAAACAACAGTCGAAAAAATAAATCAGAACAGAAAGAGCCAAAGGAACAATTTAGATCAATTGATTTATGCGAATTATGCGAAGACTGTGCATCATGCCCAAAATGTGTGCCGATGAGATATAAATCAGCAAAACAAAAATCACTGAAATCATCAAAAACGTATTCAGAAAAATATAATATAGCAAATCTTGGGTCAAAAAGTCTTAATTTTATAAGTAAATATACTAAACCTGAAGATAACTCGACATCATTTGAAACTGAGGAACATGCCAGGAAAACACTGTCTGGATCTTTTTCAAATGCGGAATCTGATGAAAGTATGGTTAAATTAACCAAGAGCTACGAAGTATGGAAGAAAACCCATGGGGTTAATGCGGGACGATTCATGAAAAAAGGCATGCAAAAATTGCATAAGGCAACCCAGTAGGTTTAATTTTTGACATGTTTTCATTGTAACTTTGTTATTTTAATACTGTTTCCATCTCGATTCGAGTAATTTTGATATTAATATTAAGCTGCTTTAAAAAGGTCGATAAGGCTATTTTTCAATCTTTTTTTTAGGGTATACACGCGGAAAGCGGCAAGAGTTATGAAAAAAGGCAGAAATTATAAGACTTGACTCTAATATTTACCGTGGCAAAAGAGTATTTTTTGTTTTAGATACAACTCTGAAAATACCACTCATTAATTGCAAAGTTTTCAATTATTATATGCTAAAACTTTAAGCGAAATTCGAATTTTTAGTTTTTTTTTCTATTGTGAATCTCCACTCCAAATTAAACACTATTTTCAAAAACAAAAGTAAAATTAAACTTCGTGAATGTTGTACACGGTGAATTTTTATTTTTGTTATATTGTGGGAAGCCAGTTGAAGATGATGTCAAGTTATCTTGAATAACAAAATGAAATGTTAAGTTGAAAAAAAAAATTGAAATCAGCCAGTCAATGTCACGATTGCTCTTAAAAAATAAGTGATTTCGGTACAAAAAATATAGATACAAATTGTTATGTCGATTTCGATTGTCTTTATTTCAACTTTTTATCTCATTTCGTTCTGAATAATTAAAAATCTAGTGACTTGAAGTTTCATTTGGCTGTCCGGAAGTTTTCAAAATTCACGTTTTAAGTTTTTGAAAATTTAAGTTAATATCAATTTTAATAATTAAAAATGTTTATTATTTTTTAACGTCTCAATGATTTGTAGTGTGACTGTCCAGTTGACTAATTTTCATTATTTGTTCTACCACAGTTTTGAGCGGATATTTTCAAAGTTATTTGAGATGAAATTTCTCAGTTCAGATTTCATTTATTAAATACGCCAGCAAGTTTTGCAAAATAAACTACGTTCTCTAAATTTCTGTAAGTCCAAATTAATGGTGGACACGCTACCTATAGTCTATGCGCATTTGAATTTTATTAGCATTTTTTTGAACAACTTTATAATATTTATCAAAATTATTGATCACTGTAAATTCCCTGAATAAATACTTTTCATTGTTTAATTAGCTGTTTTCTTTTTTCTAGAGCAAGAACTTTGAAAGTTATGGATGATAAATATTCTCGCGCCTAATGAATTACTCTTTAAAATTATAAGGCGCTTTTTTCCAATACATTTTATTGTTCGATGAATATTACAAATCTTTATTTAAATTGTCTTTCAATAAGCGATTTTCATCTTCATCAAATACTTAATTTAATAGTGTTGGAAGTTACTACCACTGGAAACAGGTTAAGGGGGTAGGTCTCGGTTTTTTTGAGCCCTTTATAGAATTAATTTATGATACCGTGATATCGGTTTTCACTAAAAATGACCCAAGGAATCTTATGGTGGCAATTATTTTATTCATAACAATCTAGAACAAAATCTAGAATTTTCAAAATTCGAATATTTTTTGCTTAAACCCGCATAAAACCGGTATTCCATCATGATATGAACATTTTTATTGCTGAATATGACCCATCGATGCATGACATTTAAATTATCGTAAATGTCTTAATCGAATTCTAGAAATTTCAATTATTTTTAGGAAAAAATGTTAATTATCGAATTTGACGCTGATTGGTTAAAAGTTTCGATTAGCTGAAGCAAATTTTATGATCAGTGAAATCTCAGCTTGAATTTGGTGGTTCTGTGGTGCAAATTGGACGACCTTTTTTTCGAATTTTTAATTTCCGGTTCACTTAAAGTGAAGTTTCATGAATTCTAGAATAATAATCAAATATTCAGAACGATAATATTGACGAGATTATATTTATCTATCTAAGTCGAAAAACGGCTTTATTTTGAACATCCGTCTAAAAGGAGATTGAGTTTGAAGTCGAAAAATTGTAAAAATCGGCGTTACAGTGAGATTCTAAAAAATTCAAGATCAAAATTCGAAAAAATCAGAACGATCATATTTTTGTTCTGATTTATCCGGTNCTCTGTGTGAATTTGTAGACGCTTTGTTTGTGGGGTCTTAAAGAAGATAGATTTTTAAAAAACCGTTTAGTGTTCTAGAATAGACTCACCACCTGGTGGTGTGATGTAACAATGTTGAGTTTGAAATGTGTAATCGTTAGACGAAGGATGGACCTACAAACGAGTATCCTTGGATTTTTCACAACTGCCTTAGAATTATTCTGAGGCGTGATTGAAAGTTACCAAAAAGCGACACTTACCCCCTTAAATACAAAAATATTACCTTATTAAAAAAATATTTTGATCAAAATAAGATGATCATTGTATTCTAAAAACAAACAACAAAATGTTTATATTAACTTCCCACCTTGAATTAAAAAATTTAATTGTGTCCCGTAAAGACAGCGTTAATTACATTATGTTCCGACAATTTTTTTCGAAAATATTTTGAGCTAAAATTATGTGTTTAACCTGAAATTTCGAACAATGAAAAGGATCATTATCCCTACCTGAGGACTTTGTTCCAGTACTTACCTGCGCATCTGTGTTTTGAAACACAGATTAAATTAATATCAAATAATCTCAAATTAATAACATCAGAGTTTAAAGATAAACCGTACTAGTGCCCAGGGATCGGATTTTTCCGGGTCGGAAATTTCGACCCGGAACCAGGTCGGGTCGGTGCCGAAAAATTTTCGACCTGACGAAAAAGTTCGACCCGACCCGGAAAATTTCAGGAAAAAAATCGACCCCACCCGACCTGGTCAAATTTTGAAAAAATCCGATCCCTGCTAGTGGTCTGACTTCAGGTATGAAACAGCGCTGATTTGGACACTCAGGAGTTAAAGTTGAAACAGATGATGAAAAGGTCATCATAAGGTCATCTTTTAATGTGGCTGTCAGGAGTTCCGTTTAAGAGTAACCATCGAGTATTTTATTGCTCATAAAGACTTGGTTTGGGCCAGTAATGCGACAGTGAAATTAAAAGTTGTGTACAGTAATGCAAGATGAAAATTTAAATGTATATATTATTGAAATTTTATCAAAAAGTAGCGAAATTCTAGACTTGCCAATTATTTACTCGAGCTTGAAGTTTTCTGTACGTACACTTTATAGAAAATTGCTTTATAATGAATTAAAATAAAATTCGAAAACGTTCGCATCTGATACTATTTGAATCATGTGATGCGAGTAAAATCCTCCCTACTGAATTCCTGTCCTAGCTGCTCATAATGTGTTACGTTCAGAAAAGGTAGTGACGAGTACACCGGGCTTGCCCGAATTTCTGTCGGGCAAGCTCTGCAAAGGAGCTTGCCGAAACCGATTGCCGACACCGAACTTGCCTAACCGAGCTTGCCTCCACCGAACTTGCCGAAACCGAGCTTGCCGATCACCGGAGCTTGCCTATACCGAGCTTGCCGATCACCGAACTTGCCTAAACCGGCTTGCCGATACCGAACTTGCCTAAACCGAGCTTGCCTACTACCGAGCTTGCCGATCACCAACTTGCCTAAACGAGCTCGCCGATCACCGAACTTGCCTAAACAGAGCTCGCCGAACGAGCTTGCCGAAACCGAGCTTGCCGAATCTAAAATTTATCCAACCGAGCTTGCCGAATCTGAAAATTTTCAAACCGAGCTTGCCGAACCGAGCTTGCCGAATCTGAAAATTTTCAAACCGAGCTTACCGAAACCGAGCTTGCCGAATCTGAAATTTTCACAACCGAGCTTGCCGCAAACCGAGCTTGCCGAATCTGAAATTTTTCAAACCGAGCTTGCCGATCCGAAATTTTTCAAACCGAGCTTGCCGAAACCGAGCTTGCCGAATCTGAAATTTTTCAAACCAGCTTGCCGAAACCGAGCTTGCCGAACTGAAAATTTTTCAAACCGAGCTTGCCGAATCTGAATTTTCAAACCGAGCTTGCCGAATCTGAAAATTTTCAAACCGAGCTTGCCGAAACCGAGCTTGCCGAATCTGAAATTTTTCAAACCGAGCTTGCCGAATCTGAAATTTTCAACCAACTCCGAACCGAGCTGCCGAATCTGCATCTTTCGACAACCGGCTTGCCGACCACCGAACTTGCCTAAACCGAGCTTGCCTACCACGAACTGCCGAAACCGAGCTTGCCGATCACCGAGCTTGCCTATACCGAGCTTGCCGATCACGAACTTGCCCAAACCGAGCTTGCCGATACCGAACTTGCCTAAACCGAGCTTGCCTACTACCGAGCTTGCGATCACCGAACTTGCCTAACCGCCTCCGATCACCGAACTTGCCTAAAACAGAGCTCGCCGAAACCGAGCTTGCCGAAACCGAGCTTGCCGCATATAAAATTTATCAAACCGAGCTTGCCGAATCTGAAATTTTCAAACCGACTTGCCGAAACGACTGCCGAAAACCGATTCTTCCATCTGAAATTTTCAACCAGCTTGCGAAACCGGCTTGCCACTTAAATTTTTCAAACCGAGCTTGCCTGAAACCAGCTGCCGATCTTTGAAATTTTCAAACCGAGCTTGCCGAAACCGAGCTTGCCGAATTCTGAATTTTTCAAACGACTTGCGAAACCGAGTTGCCCGATCTGAATTTTTTCAACCGAGCTTGCCAATCTGAAATTTTTCAAACCGAGCTTGCGAACCAGAGCTTGGCCGAATCTGAAATTTTTCAACCGAGCTTGCCCGAAACCGAGCTTGCCTGAATCTGAATTTTTCAAACGAGCTTGCCGAAATCTGAAATTTTCCAAACCGAGCTGTCCGAAACCGAGCTTGCCAATCTTTGAAATTTTTTCCAAACCGAGCTTGCCGAAACCGAAGCTTGCCGAATCTGAAAATTTTCAAACCAAGCTTGCCGAAACCGAGCTTGCCGAATCTGAAAATTTTCAACGAGCTTGCGAAACCGAGCTTGCCTGAACCCGAGCTTGCCGAATCTGAAATTTTCAACACTGAGCTGCCGAATCTGAAATTTTCAAACCGAGCTTGCCGAAACCGAGCTTGCCGAATCTGAAAATTTTTCAAACGGCTTGCCGAAAACCGAGCTTGCACAAATCTGAAATTTTCAACCGAGCTTGCCGAAACCGAGCTTGCCGAATCTGAATTTTTCAAACGAGCTTGCCGAAACCGAGCTTGCCGAATCTCGAAAATTTTCAACCGAGTTTGCCGAATCTGAACTTTTTCAAACCGAGCTTGCGAATCTGAAATTTGCAAACCGAGCTCCGTACCGAGCTTGCCGAATCTGAATTTTTCAAACCGAGCTTGCCCGTCTGAACTTTTTTCAAACCGACTTGCCGAATCTGAACTTTTTCAAACCGAGCTTGCGAAACGAGCTTGCCGAATCTTGAATTTTCAAACCGAGCTTGCCGAATCTGAAAATTTTCAAACCGAGCTTGCCGAATCTGAATTTTCTCTCAAACCGAGCTTGCGGACCGAGCTTGCCGTAATCTAAATTTTTTCAAACCGCGCTTGCCGAATCTGAAATTTTTCAAACCGAGCTTGCCGAATCTGAACTCTTTCAAACGATAAAATCGACTTTTTCAGTCGACAAAATGAACAAATAACATATTATGATTCTTTGAAAAGCAGTCAGAAAATATGTAGACATGCATGAAAAAAGTTAAGTTGCTATTTTTTTTGCTTTTTTTACCGATTTTTAAAAACAATCAGAAAAATTTTGGACAAAAATTGCGGAAATTTTTTAATGCTTTTGATTTTTTTTAATTTTTCAAAATCAAAAATTAAGTTCGGACTCAAATCTTTCTCAAATGACAAAAATAATTTTCATAGTGGTTTATTTCAACTATTGAATTTATATCAAATATGCACTTAGTTTATCAATCTTTTTTAAACAGTAAAACAAGATTAAGACCCGGTATTTGGATTTCTTCAAAAAGTTTTTTGGTAACTTTTTGAAGTAATTGATTTTGATAGGTCGTTATTTTCAAAACCTCACCGGAATTTAGCCTTATATATTACTTCAGTATAACCTTGCGTGATTTACTTACAGTTTGTTGCCTTGTTTGTTTGATTAAATCAAAATTTCGCTTTTGTCTGTGTATTTTTATATATAACTTTATTAATAAGTTCAATTATTTCTAAATATGAAGTGAAGAAATTGCTCGATTGCTTGACACGAACTAGAGAATTTGAAAAATCAGATTGAAACACACTTTCTGTAGTCAATAGTTTATCAGCAAAGCTTATTTAGCATATATTTTTCTGGGTAATTCAGTAATTCAAAAATGATTGGCAAATACTAAAATCTCTTAGCTACACGGTTTTCTCCGTTATCGGCGCATTATTTGCAACCTAATTTAAGGTCGTTGGAAAAACCGGTTTTGACAAAAAATATATTTATTTCAACTAAATGAAATACGGCGATCTCAAAAATCAAACTAGAAGTTCGTATCTTGTCTAGGTTTTTAAGGATTTTTGAAAATCTCGAAAAAAAAATAAAATTTTGTATATTTTTCAAAAAGTTCAGATTCGGCTAGCTCGGTTTCGAAAAAGTTCAGATTCGGCAAGCTCGGTTTCGGGAAGCTCGGTTTAAAAAGGTCCAGATTCGGCAAGCTCGGTTTCGGCAAGCTGGTTTTGAAAATTTTCAGATTCGCAAGCTCGGTTTTGAAAATTTCAGATTCGGCAAGCTCGGTTTGGGCAAGCTCAGTTTGAAAAATTTCAGATTCGGCAAGCTCGGTTTCGGCAGGCTCGTTTTGAAATTTTCAGATTCGGCAAGCTCGGTTTCGGCAAGCTCGGTTTGAAAAATTCAGATTCGGCAAGCTCGGTTTCGCAAGGTCAGGTTTGGAAATTCGGATTCGGCAAGCTTCGGTTTCGGCAAGCTCGGTTTGAAAAATTTCAGATTCGGCAAGCTCGGTTTGAAATGTTCAGATTCGGCAAGCCTCGCGTTTTCGGCAAGCTCGGTTTGCAAAATTTTCAGATTCGGGCAAGACTCCGGTTTGAAAAATTCAGAT
Organism: Oikopleura vanhoeffeni; assembly: GCA_004367855.1. Lineage (NCBI taxonomy): Eukaryota > Metazoa > Chordata > Appendicularia > Copelata > Oikopleuridae > Oikopleura > Oikopleura vanhoeffeni. Next base: position 82,574 of record SCLH01000965.1, on the reverse strand, counting down.
TGGCAAGCTCGTTTCGGCAACTCGGTTTGAAAATTTCAAGATTCGGCAAAGCTCGGTTTCGGCAAGCTCGGTTTTGAAAAAATTTCGATTCGGCAAGCTCGGTTTCGGCAAGCTCGGTTTGGAAAATTTCTCAGATCGGCAAGCTCGGTTTTGAAAATATCAGATTCGGCAGCTCGTTGGCAGCTCGGTTTGAAAATTTCAGATTCGGCAAGCTCGGTTTCGGCAAGCTCGGTTTTGAAAATTTTCAGATTCGGCAAGCTCGGTTTGAAAAAATTTCAGATTCGGCAAGCGGTTGGGCAAGCTCGGTTGAAAAATTTCAAATTCGGCCAGCTTCGGTTTCGGCAAGCTTCGGTTTGAAAATTTCAGATTCGGCAAGCTCGAGTTTGAAAATTTTCAGATTCGGCAAGCTCGGTTTGAAAAATTTTCAGTTCGGCAAGCTTGGTTTTTGGCAAGCTCCGGTTTTTTGAAAAATTTCAGATTCGGCAAGCTCGGTTTAAAAATTTCCAGTTCGCAAGCTCGGTTTTGAAAAAATTTCAGATTCGGCAAGCTCGGTTTGAAAAATTTCAGATTCGCTAAGCTCGGTTTGAAAATTATTCAGATCGGCGAGCTCGGTTTTGAAAATTTCAGATTCGCAGCTCGGGAATTCGCAAGCTCTGTTTGAAAATTTCAAGATTCGGCAAAGTCGTCGGTGTTTGAAAATTTCAGATTCGGCAAGCTCGGGTTTGAGAAAATTCTGTCGCATTCGTGCAAGCTCGGTTGGCAAGTTCGGGTTCGAAGTTCGGCACGGCAAGCTCGTTGTAGGCAGCTCGGTTTAGGCAAGTTCGGTTAAGGCAAGCTCGGTGATCGGCAAGGTTCGGTATCGGCAAGTTCGGTGGTCGGGCAAGCTCCGGTTTCGGCAAGCTCTGTATCGGCAAGCTTCGGTGATCGGGCAAGCTCTGATCGGCCAAGCTCGGTTTAGGCAATCCCTTTTTGGCAAGCCCGGTTGTACTCGCTCTGAATTGCTTGGCCAATGGAATCTTCAAATGGTTCCACTCGTTCTTATTGTTTTACAAAGCGAGACTAGTAGTGAGGTCAGCGAGCGCAAGAAGTCGGAGGCTGAATCTGAGATCCATACATGGGAGAAATTTAATTTATATTGCATTCAAAATTTTGTCATCGGTTTGCTTCCGATCAATTAAATTTTTTGGATTTGACCAAAAAAAATTCGGAAATTCGAATTTTTCCTAAGTATTTTTTCAGTATTTATGCTTTATTTTTAACGCTATGATCGATGACCTTAATTTAAACTATGCACCAGGTAGCCTGCAATGTAATCTTGAACTCTACTAAATTTTCTTTCGAAAATCTCAAAAAAAAATTTTTAAACAATATTTCTAAGATGGTGAAATTTGACTGTAACCGACGGAAGCTGTTTCTCGAGATCCATACATGGTAGAAACTTCATTTTTGTTGCATATGAAATTTTGTCATCGGTTTGCTTCGAATCAATTTAAAAATTTCTTGATTTGACGAAAAATAAAGTTCCGAAATTAGGATTTTTCCAAAGTATTTTTTTAGTAGTCATGCTGTATTTTTTTGAGCGCCTTTATCGATACCTTAATTTTACTTGGAATTTACCTGACAATTTAATCCTGCGGACCGATCAAAAAATAGAAAAATCTCGAAAAAAATGTCAAAAATATTTTTTAGAGGTATTTTCAAGTTTAGTCCACAAGCTTCATAGTATGTCGTTAATTAGGCAGTTTTAAATAATAATTTGGTAAATAGTTCTAAATTCTACCTAAATAAATGAGAAAAGGCAAAAGTGTACGCATTTCAAGCCATTTAATTATAATCCTTGCTACAATTAAATTCTTGTAATAATGTATCATAAGAATGAAGATACATATGTCACAGCAAATAAATCTGAAAATTTAAAGTTTAAATTTTAAGTACAAAAAAGTTCCAAACAATCTCAGTATATCCCATATCACCACTATTATATAATAGATCCAAAATTGTTTGAATAAAGAACGGTTTGACTCCAACTAAATGGTACACCTTAATCTCCAATTTTCGGTCGATATCTGATTGAGTTTTAAGTTTTCAAAAATAATAAACTCAGCAATAAATTGATAGGAACTTAGAAATTTTTTAAAAAACAATGAATGTTGTAAAAATGGCAGTTATTGTGGGTCAAACATCATTCATTTTTTTATAGCCGTAGCATTAATTAAATAATATTTTTGATGAGAAAATTTTGAAAAATCAGAGCTGGTGAACACACAGGTAATTTATCTAACTTACAAAATAAAACAGATTTACAAGATTGCTTTTGTGTGACGTCATCTAGATTACTTGCTCTTTCCCACTTGACACCAAAATACGGCTATATAAAGCAAATATTTAATTTTTTTTGAAAAAAAACGTGAAATGTACTTTTAATTCGTGCATCTGTTTCAAAATAGTGAATTGAATATGTTTAACGTGCCGCGTAGGAAATTTGTAGTCAAAAAGTCTACATAAAAAAATTCAGTTTACTTTATCAAAAAAGAAGGTGGTTAATAAAAATGCTTTTACCAGAAATATTTTTATAAATAATAAGGTTGAAAATAATCGTAAATTTATTTGACATTCCTCCCAAATTGTTCAGATAGTTAAACTATTCGCAATACGAATCCTTTGCAGATATGGAAAACTCGATTTTGAATTACTAAAGAGTTTATAAAAAAAAATTCTGATCAAACTGAATAATCTACTGTACTATTTTTACACCAAGTTAATCGTTGTCATTACATTATTTCAGTAAGTCGAAGACAAGTTTTTATATATCTCTTACAATTATTAGTAATTGAAAACAGACTCAATATCCAACACTACTACCATGAAAAACATGCAAAAAACCTCAAAAAAATTCAGAGAGGGGGGCTTAGGGTTCCCTTAGGGAAGAACTTCAGTTTTAACGAAACGTAGAAATTTAGAAAAAAAATAGAAGAAATGCAGTTATTCTAAAGGATCCAACTCATCTGTCTTTTTTTATTTGTGTTCTTTAACTCTGAGGAATGAACCTCAAAGGGTCCTTTGTCTTCATGCTTTGGTGGCTTTAATTCCGAATCGAACTCCCCTCAAAAAATAAGCATTTCCAAAATTTGGTTTCGGCGACCCGCGACACATTGCCAATTTCGCCAAGCGACAATTAAATCTACAAAAATATTATTTTTTATTAAAATTAAATTATTATATCGAGCATATCCATCATCCATATTTTCTCAAATTTCTCTAATTCTCTTCTTTGGCTAGATCTCTGGGTCATCCAAAAAAATAAAGTTTTTGTTCGCTTTTGTAACGGAAGCGATTTTTTACAAAAATCGGCCTGCCTCGACGAGAGACAAAACCGATATATGTTACTGGTTAAACAATGAAACGGAACCAAGCGATCGCTAACGGAACGCCGAAACATATTAACATCAAAATGCAAGAGATTATGAAAATGCTTTATTTGAAAATAATATAAAGAAAGCTCAATATAATCGCATCAATTTCGATAGACGTCTTGGTACTAAACAACCAAAGAACTTCAAAAAAAACTGTGAATCCTTTGTACATCAAAATAAGAGTCATGATGATCTCATTTACAGTTAAACCACACTCGAAAGAGGATATTTTATTGTTGAAACATTAAACAATTTATTATAGACATATATTTATGGTTATTTTATTTCTACAATTTTGTTTTTTTGCTAAAGAATAAGAGGTCTACAAAAACTTTTTCCTTATTCAAAAATCACCTTCTCGAACGTGATTTGCCATTTGTAACGGAGCGCTATAATGATACCTTTACAATTTTTAAAACGAGAACGATGAATATTAAAGTATGATCCAACTTTGCTACCGAATTGAGTTGATTTTTATTTTTTAAGATACTCAAATTCGATTTTTTCCTATGACTGGCGAATCTCATTCCTGCCGACTCAAGTCTACCAGCATGTGATACAGCACATATCACCGTTTATTATGAAGAAGGGCGAACCCCTTGAATACTTTTATTTCCAAAAATATTTCGATTTCATGCTACCAAATATATCGCATATTGATTGCAAAGGGTTTTAATTGTATACATATAATTGATTATTCAACACAAAACCATTAAATTGGTCTTAGAAACTCTTCGAGCTGGCTTTTTCTTGAAACACAACAACAATGTTCAAGGGAAATTCGCGAGACAAAAGCTGACCAACGAATGTGGTATCCGAGTTTGTATGTGAGTTTTTTCAAAAAATTGCCAATTAAAATCTTCACTGTGAATATATCATTTAGAGCTCAATAAATGATACAACGATTATTTCAACAGAAGATGACCAACTAGATTTGCTCGCGGAAATGCATTGATTTTCTCTCATACGTGAAAAAATTGACTGTCAATCATATTTGATTCAGAAAAATTTTTGAACGCTCAAATGTGAGTCTTTCATAAAATTATATGTTTCAATTACTATGCAAAAATTGCCATTTACGAATGAGAAGACGAATAATATTTGCTTTTCATTATATTGCTTTGACTTTCTTTGAGTTTTTTTAATAAACACTATAAATTCAAAACCAAACTTAGTTAAATTTTGTTTCATGTTTTTTGTTATGCAAATGACAACATCGGCCAGGAATGTTTTGTCTCGCAGGCATTACCGTGATCGCTCTAGCTCCGTACTCGTAAATCACCTTGGTGAGTATCACGGCCTCCCCTTACAAGCATTGTTAACGTCCTCTCGAGTTTCTCTGGTGGGTGCCTCCCTCTATTTGCAAATGATCATTGCTACTATGCTCTCT
>SCLH01000965.1:64821-77750 GCA_004367855.1 Oikopleura vanhoeffeni | reverse complement strand
GTGAGTTTGAAATGTGTTTAACGTTTAGACGAAGGATGGACCTACAAACGAGTATCCTCGGATTTTTCACACTGCCTTAGAATTATTCTGAAGGCGTGATGAAAAGTTACAAAAAAGCGACACTTACCCCCTTAAATTACAAAATATTACCCTTATTAAAAAATATTTTGATAAAATAAGATGATCATTGATTCTAAAAAACAAACAACAAATGTTTATATTTAAGTTTCCACCTGAATTAAAAAATTTATTGTGTCCCGTAAAGACAGCGTTAATTTCATTATCTTCCGACAATTTTTTTTCGAAAATATTTGAGCTAAATTTGTGTTTACCTGAAATTTCGAATACAATTTGAAAAGGCGATATTATTTCCCTACAACTGAGGACTATATGTTTCAAAGTTTAACTTACCTGCAGCATCATGCTGTTTGAAACCACAGAAATAAATTATAATCAAAATAATTCATCAAATTAAATAACACATAGAGTCCAAAGAAATAACACCGTCACTATCGCCCCAGGCGATCGGATTTTTCCGCGGTTCGGAAAATCTCGACCCGAAACCAGGTCGGGTCGTGGCCGAAACACAAATTTCGAACCTGAACGAAAAAGTATCGACCCGACCCCGGAAAATTCAGGGAAAAAAAATCGACCCCACCCGACCTGGTCCAAATATTGAAAAAATTCCGATCCTGGTAGTGTTGACTTCAGTATGAAAACAGCGCCTGATTTTGGAACACTCAGGAGTGAAAGTTGAAACAAGATTGATTGAAAAAGGTCATCATTAAGGTCATCTTTAATTGTGGCTTCAGAGTGCCGTTTAAGAAGTTAACCATCGAGTTTTTTATGCTCATAAAGGACTTGTGGTTTGGGCCCAGTAATGCGCAGTGAAATTAAAAGTGGTGCACAGTTTAATGCAAGATGAAAATTTTAAAATGTATTATATTATTGAAATTGATCAAAAAGTAGCGAAATTCTAGACTTGCCAATTTTATTGAGCTTTAAGTTTCGCTACGTACATATAGAAAAATTGCTTTATAATGAATTAAATAAATGAAAACGTTGCGCATCGATAGCGATTTGATCATTTATGCGAAAAAATCCGCCTACTGGAATTCCCTGGGTGCCTACGCAAATGATCCAAAAAGGGGTAGTACGAAGTACCCCGGGCTGCCGAATTTCTGTCCGGCAAGCTCGCAAAAGGAGCTTGCCAAACCGAGCTTGCCGACCCACCGAACTTGCCTAACGGAGTCTTACCACCGAAACTTGCCAAAACCAGCTTGCCCGATCACCGAGCTGCATACCGAGCTTGCCGATTCCACAACTTGGCCTAAAGAGCTTGCCGCATACCGAACTGCTAAACCGAGCTTGCCACTACCGGAGCTTGCGATCACCGAACCTTGCCTAAACCTGAGCTCGCGATCACGAACTTGCCTAAACAGAAGCTCGCCGAAACCGAGCTTGCGAAACCCCGAGCTTGCCGAATCTTAAAATTAATTCAAACGAGCTTGCGAATCTGAAAATTCAAACGAGCTTGCCGAAACCGTGGTCTTGCCGAATCTGAAAATTTTCAAACCGAGCTTACCGAAACCGAAGCTTGCCGATTCTGAATTTTTCAAAACCGAGCTTGCCGAAAAACCGAGCTTGCCGAATCTGAAATTCAAACCGAGCTTGCCGAATCCGAAATTTTTTCAACCGAGCTTTGCCGAAAACCGAAGCTTGCCGAATCTGAAATTTTTCAAAACCGAGGCTTGCCAAACCGGGGCCTTGCCGATCTTAAATTTTCAAAAGCGAGCTTGCCGAAATCTGAAAATTTTTCAAACCGAGCTTTGCCGAATCTTGAAATTTTCAAACCGAAGCTTGGCCGAAACCGAAGCTATGGCGAATCTGAAAATTTTTCAAACCGAAAGCTGCCGATCTGAAAAAGTTTCAACCAAGCTTGCCGAAAACCGAGCTTTGCCCGAATTCTGAAAATTTTTCAAACCGAGTTGCCGACCACGAAACTTGCCAAAACCGAGCTTGCCTACCAGCCGAACTTGCCGAAACCGAGCTTGCGATCACCGAGCTTGCCTATACAAGCTGGCCGATCACGAACTTGCCCAAAACCGAGGCTTTGCCGATACGAACTGCCAAAACCCCGAAAGCTCTACTACCAAGCTTTGCCGATCACCGAACTTGCCCTAAACCGAAGGCTCGCCGATCACCGAAACTCGCCTAAAAACAGAGCTCGCGAAACGAGCTTGCCAAAACCGAGCTTTGCCGAATATAAATTTATAAACCGAGCTTTGCCGAATCTGAAAATTTTTCAAAACCGAGCTTAGGCCGAAAAACCGAGTTGCCGAACCGAGCTTGCCGAATCTAAAATTTCAAACCGAGCTTGCCGAAACGAAGCTTGCCGAAATCTAAATTTTTCAAAACCGAGGCTTGCCGAAAAACCGAAAGCTTTGCCCGAATCTGAAAAATTTTCAAACCGGAGCTTGCCGAAACCGAAGCTTGCCGAATCTGAAATTTTTCAAACCGGAGCTTGCCGGAAACGAGCTGCCCCGAATTCGTTGAAAATTTTTTCAAAACCGACTTTGCCGAATCTGAAAATTTTTTCAAAACGAGCTTGCCGAAACCGAAGTGCGAATCTGCAAATTTCAACCGAAGTTGCCGAAACCGAGCTTGCCGAATCTGAAAATTTTCAAAACCGAGCTTGCGAATCTGAAAATTTTCAAACCGAGCTTGCCGAAAACCGAAGCTTGCCGAATCTGAAATTTTTTCAAACCGGAGCTTGCCCGAAACCGAGCTTGCGAATCTGAAAATTTTTTCAAAACCAAGCTTGCCGAAACCGCAGGCTGTGCGAAATTCTGAAAATTTCAACCGAGCTGCCGCAAACCGAAAGCTTGCGAAACCGAAAGCTTGCCCGAATTCTGAAATTTTCAAACCGAGCTTGCCAATCTGACAATTTCCAAACCGAGCTTGCGAAACCGAGCTTGCCGAATTCTGAAATTTTTCAAAACGAAGTTGCCGGAAACGAGCTGCAAAATTCTGAAATTTTCCAACCGAGCTGCCGGAAAACCGAGCTTGGCCGAATTCTGAATTTTCAACCGAGCTTGCCGAACCGAGCTTGCCGAATCCTGAAAATTTCAAACCGAGTTTTGCCGAATCTGAACTTTCTTCAACCGAGCTTGCCAATCTGAAATTTTGCCAAACCGAGCTTGTGCCTAACCGAGCTTGCCGAATCTGAAGTTTTCAAACCGAGCTTTGGCCGAATCTGAACTGGTTCAAACCGAACTGCCGAATCTGAACTTTTCAAACGACTTGCCGAACAGCTTGCGAAATCTGAAATCTTTTCAAACCCGAGCTTGCCGAATCTGAAAATTTCAAACGAGCTTGCCGACTCTGAATTTCTCAAACCGAGCTTGCGGAAAACGAGCTTGCCTAATCTAATTTTTTCAAACCGGCTTGCGAATCTGAAAAAATTTTTCAAACCGAAGCTTGCCGAATTCTGAACTTTCAAACGAATAAAATCGAACTTTCAGTCCGACAAAAATGACAAAATAAACATATTATGAATTCTTTGAAAAGCAGTCACGAAAATATGTAGACATGCATGAAAAAAGTTAAGTTGCTATTTTGCTTTTATTTTACAGATTTTTAAAAAACAATTCAGAAAAAAATTTGGACAAAAATGCGGAAAATTTTATAATGCTTGATTTTTTTAATTTTTCAAATTCAAAATAAGTTCGGATCAAACTTTCCTCAAATAGAAAAAATAATTCATAGTGGTTATTTCAAACTATTGAAATTTATATCAAAATATGCACTTAGTTTCATCAAATCTTTTTACACCAGTAAAACAGATTAGACCCGATTTTGGGATTCTTCAAAAAGTTTTTTTAACTTTTGAAAGTAATTGACTTTTTGATAGGGTCGTTTTAATTTTCCAAAAACCTTCACCGAATTTTAGCCTATATAATTTACACAGGTATAAGCCTCTGCGTGATTTACCTTACAGTTTGTTGCCCTTGTTTGTTTGATTTTCAATTTCAAAATTCCGCTTTTGTTCTGTGTAATTTATATATAACTTTTAATAAAAGTCCAATTTATCTCAAATATGAAGTGAAGAAAAGAAATTGCTTCGATTGTTGACACGAAACTAGAGAATTTGAAAATCAGATTGAAAACACACTTTCTGTAGTTCAATAGTTAATCAGCCAAAGCCTTATTAGGGGGCCATATTATAATTTTCTGGGTATCAGTAATTCAAAAATGATTGGCAAAATACTTTAAAATCTCTTAGGCTACCCACGGTTTTCTCCGTTATCGGCGCATTATTTTTGGTGCAACCTTTAATTTAAGGTCGTTGGAAAACCGTTTTTTGACAAAAAATATATTTATTTCAACTAAATGAAAATTACGGCCGAATCTAAAATTCAAAAACTAGAAGTTCTTCTTGTCTAGTTTTTTAAGGAGTTTTTGAAAATCTCGCAAAAAAAAATAAAATTTTGTTATATTTTCAAAAAGTCAGATTCGGCTAGCTTCGGTTCGGAAAAAGTTCAGATCGGCCAAGCCTCGGTTTCGCGGAAGCTCGCGTTTTAAAAAAGTCCAGATTCGCAAGCTTCGGTTCGGGCAAGCTTCGGTTTGAAAATTTCAGAGATTCGCAAGCTCGGTTTGAAAATTTTTCAGATTCCGGCAAGCTCGGTTTGGCAAGCCTCAGTTTGAAAAATTTTCAATTCGGCCAAGCCTCGTGTTTCGGGCGGCTCGGTTTGAAAATTTTTCAGATTCGGCAGCTCGGTTTCGGCAAGCCGGTTTTGAAAAATTCAAGATTCGGCAAAAGTCAGGTTTCGGCAAGGTCGTTTTGAATTTTCGATGCGGCAAGCTCGGGTCGGCAAGCTTTCGGTTTTAAAAATTTTCAGATCGGCAAGCTCGGTTTTGAAAATTTTTCAGATTCGGGGGCCCCCCCCAAAAGCCCCCTTCGGTTCGGCAAGCTCGTTTGAAAATTTCAGATTTCGGCAAGCTCGGTTTGAAAATTCAGATTCGCAAGCTCGGTTTCGGCAGCTCGGTTTGAAAATTTTCAGATTCGGACAAACTCGGTTTCGCAAGCCCTTCGCGGTTTGAAAAATTTCAGATTCGGCAAGCTCGGTTTCGCCCAGCGCGGTTTTTGAAAAATTCAGATCGGCAAGCCTCGGTTTGAAAAAATATCAGATTCGGCAAGGCTTCGTTTCGGCAAGGCTCGGTTGAAATTTTTTCAGATTTCGGCAAGCTCGGTTTTCGGGCAAGCCGGTTTGAAAATTTTAGATTTCGGCAAGCTTCGGTGTGAAAATTTCAGATCGGCAACTCGGTTTCGGCAAGCTTCGCGTTTGAAAAAAATTTCAGATCGGCAAGCTCGGTTTTCGGCAAGCTCGGTTTTGAAAATTCAAGATGTCGGCCAAGCTCGATTTGAAAATTTCAGATTCGGCAAGCTCGGTTGAAAAAATTTTCAGATTCGGCAAAGCTGGTTTTTTGGCCAAGCTCGGTTTAAAAATTTTCACGATTCGGCAAGCTCGCTTAAAAATTTCAAGATCGGGCAGCTCGGTTTGAAAAATTCAGATATCGGCAAGCGCTCGCGTTGGAAAAATTTCAATTCGGCAGCTCGGTTTGAAAATTTTCAGATTTCGGCGAGCTCGGTTTGAAAAATTTCAGATTCGGCAAGTTTCGGTTTCGCAAGCCTCTGTTTGAAATTTAGATTCGGCCAAGCTCGGTTTGAAAAATTTCAGATTTCGGCAGCTCGTTTCGGCAAAAGTTCGCGTGGTCGGAAGTTCGGTGTAGGCAAGGTCGCTTAGGCAAGTCGTATCGGCAGCTCGGTGATCGGCAAGGTGGGTAGGACAAGCCTCGGTTTAGGCAAGTTTCGTATAGCAAGCTCGGTGATCGGCAGTCGGTAATCGGCAAGTCGGTGGTTCGGGCAAGCTCGGTTTCGGCCAAGCTCTGTATCGGCAAGCTCGGTGATTTCGCAAGCCTCCTGATCGCAAGCTCGGTTTAGGCCAAATCCTTTGGGCAAGGCCCGGTGTAACTCGCTTCTGATTGGCTTGGCCAAATGGAATCTTTCAATGGTTCCACTCGTTTTATTGTTCTACAAAGCGGACTAGTATGAGCGTTAAGCGAGCGCAAAAAGTCGGAGTTGTATCTTCGAGATCCATACATGGAGAGAATTTAATTTATATGCATTTCAAAATTTGTCATCGGTTTGCTCCTAATCAATTAAAAATGGATTTGACCAAAAAAAAAATGTCGGAAATTCGAATTGTTCCTAAGTATTTTCAGTTATTTATGCTTTATTTTTTGAACGCCTATGATCGATGACCTTAAATTTAAACTTGCACCAGGTAGCCTGCAAATTAATCTTGAACTCTACTAAATTTTCTTTCCGAAAATCTCAGAAAAAAAAAATTAAAACATATTTCTAAGATGGTTATGCTGAAATTTGGACGTAACCGACGGAACTGTTCTCGAAGATCCATACATGGTTAGGAAACTCATTTTGTTGCCAATGAAATTTTGTCAATCGTTTGCTTCGAATCAATTTAAAAAATTTCTGATTTGACGAAAATGAAGTTCCGAAATTAGATTTTCCAAAGTATTTTTTTAGTATTCATGCCTGTATGTTGTTGAGCGCCTTTTATCGATTACCTTAATTTACTTGGAATTTACCTTGCAATTAATTCCTGCGGACGATCAAAAAAAATGAAAAAATCTCGAAAAATGTTTCAAAATATTTTTCTTAGATGGATTTTAAAGTTATGAGTCCCACAAGCTTTCATGAGTATGTCTTAATTAGGGCAGTTTTAAATTAATTAATTTGAATAGTTCTAAATTCTAACCTAAATAAAATTGAGAAGCAAAATGTACGCCATTCAAAGCCATTAATTATAATCCTTGCCTTACATAAAATTTCTTGTAAATATGTATTCATAAAATGAAAAATTACATATTGCACAGCAAAATAAATCGAAAAATTTTAAAAGTTTAAATTTTAAGTTACAAAAAATCCAAACAAATCTCAGTATATCCCTATCACCATATTTTTTTTTTTTATTTAATAGATCCAAAATTGTTGAATAAGAAAAACGGTTTGACTCAAACTTAAATTGGTACCCTAATTCTCCAATTTTCGGTCGATATCTGATTGAGTTTAAGTTCAAATTAATTAAATTTCAAGCAATTAAAATTGAGGTAGGAACTTTAGAAAATTTTAAAAACAAAATGAATTGTTGCTGATAAAAATTGGCCAGTTACTTGTGGGGGCAAAACTCATTCATTTTTTATAGCCGTAGCATTATTAAATATTAATTCTTTTTGATGAGAAAATTTTGAAAAATCAGAGCCTGGTGAAACACACAGGTAATTTTTCTAACCTTCAAAATAAACAAGATTACAGATGATAGCTTTGTAGTTAGTGACGTCATCAAGATTACTTGCTCTTTTCCCACTTGACCACCAAAAATACGCTAATATTAAAGCAATATTTAAATTTCTTTTTTTTGAAAAAAACGTGTAATGCGTACTTTGAATTCGTGCTTGTTTCAAAAAGTGAATTGAATATGTTTAACTGCCGCCGTAGGATAATTTGTAGTTCACAATAAGTTCTACATTTAAAAAAAAATTAGTTTACTTGATCAAAAAAAGAAGGTGGTAATAAAAAATGCTTTTACCAGAACATTTTTAGAAAATAATAAGTTTGGAAATAATTCGTGAAATATTTTGACATTTCCTCCCCAAATTGTTCAGATAGTAAACTATTCGCCAATACGAATCCTTTTGCAGCATATGGAAAATCGATTTGAATTACTAAGAGTGTTAAAAAAAAAAAATTTTCTGATCAAAACTGATTTAAAAATCTACTGTAATTTTTACACCAAGTTAATCTTGTCATTAAATTATTCAGTAAGTCGAAGACAAGTTTTTTATAATTCTCTAAATATTAGTATTGAAAACAGATCAATATCCAACACTGTACTTACCATTGAAAAACATGCAAAAAAACCTCAAAAATTAGAGAGGGGCTTAGGGTTCCCCTTAGGGAAGAAAACTTCAGTTTTTAACGAAACGTAGAAAATTAAAAAAAAAATAGAAGAAATGCAGTTATTCTAAAGCGACTCCAACTCAAGTCTGTCTTTTTTTATTTGTGTCTTAACCTCTGAGGAAATTGAAAACCTCAAAGGCGTCGCTGGTCTTCATGTTGGTTCTTAATTCCGAATACGAACCTTCCCCTCAAAAAAAATAAGCATTTCCAAAATTGGTTCGGCGACCCCGCCGACCAACATGCCAATTCGCCAAAGCGAAATTTAAAGCGACCAAAAATATTTATTTTTTTATTAATAAAATCTATTATATCGGCATTATCCATCATCCATATTTTCTCAAAATTTTCTAATTCGTCTTCTTTGGCCTGAGATCTCTGGGTTCATCCAAAAAAATTAAAGTTTTTGTCGCTTTGTAACGGAAGTTTTTTACCAAAAAATCGGCCTGCCTCGACGAGAGACAAAAACCGATTATGTTACTGGTTAAACAATGAAACGGAAACCAAACGAATCGCATAAAGGGAACGCGAAACATTATTAAACATCAAAATGCAAAGAATTATTTGAAAATTCTTGATTGAAAATAATATAAAAGAAAGCTCAATTAATCGCATTAATTTCGATAGACGTCTTGACATAACAACCAAAAGAAACTTCAAAAAAAACTGTTGAATCCTTTGCTACATTTTAAAATAAGAGTTATGAATGATCTTCATTACGCTAAAAACCACGACCTCGAAAGAGGATATTTTATGTGAAAATTAAACAAATTTATTATTATAGAAATATTTATGGTTATTTTTTTTCTACCAATTTTTTTTGCTAAAGAGATAAGAGCTCTACAAAAACTTTTTCCTTATTCAAAAATTCACCTCTCGAACGTGATTGAACCATTGAACGCGAAGCGCTCATAATTATACCTTACAATTTTAAAACGAAAAGAAGCGCATTGAATTATTAAAGTATGATTCAACTTTGTACCGAATGAGAGTTGATTTTTATTTTTTAAGATACTCAAAATTTCGTTTTTCCTGATGACTGGCGAATCTATTCCTGCCGACTCAAGTCTACCAGCATGTGATACCAAGCCACATATCACCGTTTATTTATGGAAAGAAGGCGAAACCCTGAACCTTTATTCCAAAAAATTTTCGGATATCATTGCTACCGAAAATTTATCGCATATTGATGCCAAAGGTTTCTTATGATATTACAGATAATTGATTATTCCAAACACAAAAACCATTAATGTCTTAGAAAACTCTATCAGCTGGCTTCTTAACAAACCAACAATGTAAGGGAATCGCGAGGACAAAAGCCTGACCAACGAATGATCGAGTTTGTATGTGGTTTTCAAAAATGCCAATAAAAATCTTCAACTGGGAATATATCATTTAGAGGCTCAATAAATGATACAAACGATTATTTCAACAGAAGGATGACCAACTAGATTTGCATCGCGGAAATGCCATGATTCTCTTCATTACGTGAAAAAATTGACTGTCAATCATGATTGAATTTCCAAAGAAAATTGTAGAACGCCTCAAATGTGAGCTTTCAAAATTAATATGTCTCCAATTTTACTATGCAAAAATTGCCATTACGAATGAAAGAAAAGACGAATAATATTTGCTTTCATTATATTGCTTGATTTCTTTGAAGTTTTTAATAAAACTATAAATAAAACCAAACTATAGTTAAATTTTGTTTCATGTTTTGTTATGCAAATGACCAACATCGCGCCAGGAATTTTGTATCGTTATTACAGCAACTTTTTCTTTCTTTTTCCCAATTGCCATAAAGTGCTAATCCGCTAATGAGAACGATCAATTCGGGCAAAATACCTACGGCTTTTCAGATGAAACCAATCAAAACGGCAGGAATTCAGAATTTATGGAATTGGAAAAAAGGAAGGCCAAAAAAAACGTTACACCTGTTAACTTATGCTCAAATATGTTGTAGAATATTATTCTAATTGTAGTAGAACGAAGCTTTTTTGAAAAAAATTCCCGACGATTTAAAATTGTTACTCTTGAAGTGTGAAAAAAAAATAATATAGGAAAATGTTTGATATTTTGATAAGTTTTTGCAAAAAAAATTTTCCTATTTTCAGATAATATAGATTTAATTTATTGTTATGTATAAAATAAAAATTTTGGAAATAATGAGGGCGCGTTAGAGCTGTGTTAAATAAAATATTAAAAAATAAGTACTGTAAATTTACGTCCAAAAAGGTTGTTTTCAAGCTTTTTAAACCGATAAAATCATTTTGCAAGGAAATATAAGAAATTTTTATTTTTCGGTGACCCAACTATTAATAGGTTTTTCTCGTACTATGGCCTCAGAAAATTCGATTTAAAAGTCTATTTGCTTTAAAATTCGATAAATTTACCACGTTTTAATTTGCCGATTACGGTATCTTCCGCGTTTTATTTAAAATCATTTCAGCACTGTATCAAAACTTCTCAAACCCAAAAAGGCTCATTTGCAATCGATAGATACGTGGGGGTACTAGGACTGGTTTCGAATCTGAATTTAGTTTTTTAATGCACACATGTTTGCCAAAGTTCAGGTACCTCAAAAAATTTTGACCCATTTCACCATTAAAATTATTTTGACATTTTTTCGAGATTTCTTATTTTTTGATTGGTCCGCAAGAATTTGAATTGCAGGCTGACTGGTCCAAGTGAAAATTAAGGATTCAATGTGAAGGCGCCCTCCAAAATACAGCATTGAAATACTAAAAAATTACTTTGGAAAAAATCTAATTTTGAACTTTATTTTTTCCGTCAAATTCCATAATTGTTATGATTCGGAACAAAACCGATGAAAAAAATTTCAATGCAACAAAATTATTCTACCATGTAATGGATCTCGAGAAACACCTCCCGTCGGTTACGTCAAAAATTTCACCTATTCTTAGAAATGATTGTTTAATTTTTTTTTTGAGATTTTCGAAATATAAAATTAAGTATGAGTTCAAGATTTAACACTGCAGGCTTCGGTGCAGGGTGCAAGTTAATAAGGTCATCGATCATAGACGTTCAAAAATTAAGACCAATTTTACTGAAAAAATACTTAGGAAAAAATTCGGAATTTCCGAAATTTTTTTTGGGTTCAAATTCGAAATTTTTTTATTGATTCGAAGCCGGAAGCAAACCTATTATCGTACCTTAGACAATCTTTTAAAAAATGTGGTAGAATTCGAACTCTCGATCTAAAGATCATATCCGTTTTGACGATCCACCTTGGTTTGAAAAAGGATATTCTAGAAATTTTTGAAAAAATTATGATTTCAGACAAGTGACTTAAAATTAGAGCAAGATTGCGAGAAATCTAGAAATTTGTTTGTGATTCCGCGTAGATGAAACTCAGAAAACAGACAATAAGTTCTGAAAATGATTCAAAACTTCGTATGTACTGTTCGTGAGTTATACACAGTTTTGGAACAAAATTTAAATTTTGCCTATATTAAACTATCATTATAAATTTCGAAGAAATTTTTAAGGCCAAGTAAGATTAATTCTTAAAAAATCGTCGATGAAATTGTAAAGATTTGTATTCGACAAATAATATCGGCTTGTTGTTATTTTCAAATTTGTGGATATGAGTTTCAAAAAAAGCTCATTTCCCCAGCTCATTGCTGTAAGCACCCAGAATCACTTTAAGAATTTCAAACTGATAAGTTCTATTATTTAATGTAAACACTTGTCAGTTCTCTGCCTTTACTATATTTTTGTTTCCACAACTGTCCATAAGTCATATCAATAAATGCAATTATCAAACCAAAAAAACAAAGTATGTATGAATGTATGAAATATTAATCTCATCAAGAAAAACTTGATATATTTTTTAAAAGGAAATAATGAGTTGATATTTAATTGATAATTGCAATTTAACACAAAAAAAGTTGGTCTTTTTTTATTTTTTAAGGCTGTATAAGAAAAAATGTCTTCCGCATAATGCATTTCCAGTCATATTGATATATTCCCGTGGGAAGTTATGAAATAAATAAACCAATATAAATCAAATTACCAGTTTGTCTAGTTTTGAAAGCAGGTTCGCTTTTCTCAATATCCTCATTATCCTCAATATGAACAATTCTTAAATGATACCGAAATGTTTTGATATTGAAAACAAGGAGAACCTTTTTTGTTCTTTTTTAACTTCCCGGTAATATTTTTGGTTTTTGTATTTCAAAATAAAACAGCTCGGGTGAAGGCCAGAAAACTTTCAGTCCGAAATTTGGTTTGCTAAAAGATTTATAGAATTAACAATTTTTTATTTAAAATCATATTCAAAATACTACAACTTTCTTTTTTAAATAGGACAAAAATCGAATAGAAGATGTGAAATTACCATTGCAAATGTCAAAACAAAAATAAATCACATTATTTCAGTCCTCAAGAACTTCACTAACCTCAAATATTTTGTGTGGGTGAATTATCACATTCAGATATTTAAAATTGCATTTCTACGGCATCTAATTATATTGAGTGAGCATTTATCTAAACTAGAAAACCGCAAACTGAAACATTTGAATTAGCTGTTCAAAACAAAATTATTTACCTCTGTGGAAATAAGAAGCATCGAATCAAAACTTATAAAAACACGTTTTCTTGTAAAATATTCATAATTCCAATCTCAAGAGATAATCATGAGAAAGGTCCTGAGCTTTTTTATTTTAAACCATTTTGAAGCAGTACCAGTATCACTGGTAAAATCAGGAGGACCATCAGAGAATTCAGCATTCACAGGAAAAGGGTTTGAACAAAAAGGATTGACGAATACTAGAGTATACATGTAAGAGAAAAATTTCGTTCGAAATTCGTGATGTCTTATTTTTGTAGAAAATTACGACAAGTTGCAGAATTTCCTCTTTGAATT
>SCLH01000965.1:30208-57008 GCA_004367855.1 Oikopleura vanhoeffeni | reverse complement strand
GGTACGTATATGAAAGAAAAAAATGTGGAAATTTATTTTTTTATTTTTTATCTTCAATAAAAGTGTTCATTCTCACAAACGTTTAAATTTTTATTTTCTAAACATAACTTACTATAGGTAAAAATACACAAAACCACTTTTCACTGTGCATCAATTTCCAACTTAACCCGACTAAAGAATTTTTTAAAGACGATATTTTTAAATTTCAGACATTGTCGGGTGTACTCAACTAATTAGTTTCCTAATTACTCTGCACAGTCGAAAATTTCTTAANTTTTAAAGACGGCATTAATAAACTTCAGAGATTTTCGGGTGTACTTCGCTAATTAGTTTCCTAATAACCTTGCACCGTCGAAAATTTCTAAAATATCAAAGTTTTTTTTCCATGAAAAAGCGTAAAAATTGGCAAAAAGTAGAAAAAACAGCTTTTTTCAGATAAAAATTGACCTTAAATTTCGTTTTGATATTAAAAAATGTCCTGACTATTAAACAAAATCGCGCCTATCACACCCATCATTATATTAGGAATTTTTCACAACCATAAAATTTTTAAAGATTCAGTGCCGAATGGCACTTATCGAGTGCACAGTCAAGTGTTTAAAATTTCGTCAACAGTTTCAAAATGATAAACGCGCGACCTACCGATTAGTTGACATACGTCAATTTAATAGATACCAGAACATTTAATATATGATTCTCCCTGGTTTTTATACAGAGTTCAAAAAACCACCAATAAAAAATTTTGGACTTGATTTTGGGAAAATTTTCGTAATTTTTCTAAAAAAGTCAATAAATAATGAAAAATAAAAATTTTATGATTTTTCAAACAGCGGTCAGAAAATATTTAAGGATCAATGAACAAAGTTGAAGTGGCTATTTATTAGGTTTTTACCCACAGATTTCAGTTATTAAAACAAAAAAAAATTTGGACAAAAAATGCGGAAAATTTTGATCATGCTTCGTTTTTTTTTCAAATTTTACGATTTCAAAGATGAAAACCCGAACTCAACTCTGTCCTAAAATGGATGAAAATAATTTTATGAAGCTGAAACAAATTTAAATCGGTTCAGCTCACTATAATAAGCATTAAAAAATATACTGACTTACAAATTTCCAGATGAATTCCGATTACACGAATTTCATCAGGAATTTCCAGGTCGGGTCGGGTCAAACAGTACTTTAGCGTTCCGGGTCGAAATTTNTGCACGTTGAAGAGACAAAAATTATAATAATAATATTATAATATATATATAATATATTAAATAATAAATAAATGTTTAATTGTTGAACCTTTAAAGAAATAAATCACAATCAGGAGATTTTATTCCATAAAAAAATGTTCTATTGTTGAACACTTAAAGAAATACTAGTCCTGATTGGTTCAAATTATTTAAATCAAAATTGGGCAATTTTTTTCTCCAGAGAAAAAAATCGCCCAAAAAGTCACGTGTTACCAATGAGTCATATGTTATGTCCAATTTTGACAGTTATTCAATCTCCCTGTCTAGCCGACTTGAGAAAAAATCGCCCAATTGAAAAAAACTCAGGCTGTATCTCCTCCAAGATGATATCAAATATAGCTCCAATTTTTACAGATCTTGTCACGGTAGTATGTCAATCTTTTAAAACAAAATGTTATTGATCCGGCAAATGAACAATTCTAGAACGTTAAATAACCAACGATTTTTTACAATTCCAGACTTTAAAATCTATCTCCTCCGAGGATATATTTGCAAAATGACCTAAATTATAATCAAGTATTCTCCAGAATATTTGTGAGAGATAAACACGTTTCACTACCCGCCGTGGTTTAAAGGGAGATTTTTTATTAAATTTTGTTAAAAAGTGAGCCCAAAATTGGCCAAAGGCCGACAAAGAGGTACATGTATTTTATATTTAGAAATAAAATGTACAAATTCTACAGAAAATTTTATAATTTTTATCCAAAACTTCAAACTTTTGTCAAAAATTTGAGATTTTTTTTAAATTGGTCAATTTTTTTTCCAATTTAAAATTTTTCGAAAAANTATAGATGAAAAAACTTAAAATCCCGTTTGATCGCCCTTCGGCCGATTCGGGACTCATCTTTCAACAAAATTAAAAATAAAATTTGACATTCTCCTTTATCGGCCTTCGGACGATTGAGGACTCATTTTCAACAAAAAAAAATACAAAGTATCGGAAAGCCGGATCAAAAAAAGCTTGTCTTAAAAAATTGGCATACTACCGTTACGTCAATTTGATATACCATCTGAGAGAAGATAGATTTCGCAGTTTTGAAAGTGTCTTATTAACATACTGTTCCTATTGGTGTAATGATCATTAATAATTTGTGATGCACATTTCTTCTATATTCGAAAACTTTCTTTAAAATTTTTATAACAAATGATGTATTTCTTAAAAACTTAAAATTTCTTAAGGGGGTTGTTGGTGTTAATGAAACAAGCGTTGAAAAAAATCGTTGTTTTATTCTTGAATTGAACTGAAAGAAAATAGTTCAGAAAAAAAAATATTTTAAACCATGTAAAATGAGTTATTTCTGTAAGCGCTGCAGAAGTCACATGCTCTAGTGATAGATTACCCAAAATGAGTGATGTGGGTTAAGGGGGGTCGTCGCATTTTAAGGAGAAGTGTCCGCAAAAAAAGGTTGGCCTGAAATAATATACTGAACCTACCCTACAACACTAAAACGATTGCTCACGATGGTATCGTCGCTTTTCATCATCGTTCCTCCAACAAGAGGGCGGCAGAAGTCGAAAACGGAGGTATCATTATTCTCATTAATAGATTCCGGAACATTAACTTCTATTCATGTGCGCAAATTGAGCGATTCTCATGAGCGAAATTATTGGCTGTGTTTTGTTCGACTTTATAGAATACAGTAGCCTCACTTAAGTGGATACTGGTTGAATATGTTTACTCATCTGAAACCAGTTCTAGATTTTGTATTTTGCCGGTCTCCTTGCGCTATCTATACTTCAAAATCTCTGCTTAGATTATGTTTCTAACTAAGCGTCACTAAATGAAGCATTGGCTCATCCGGTCCGACTTTCTCCCATATCAATCTCCGAACACTAAATGTGGACTAACAGTCTTTCTCATTTCGTGTCGATCGCAGAAAATTCATGTCGATCAAAAACCTTCAAAATTTATGGAAACCTACTCAGATCTTTTAGATTTATTATTTTACTAGGCCAATTTATCTTGCTAAAGTCACAAATCTTCGTGGCCTATATGATCATTTCTCTTACTAGATATATAGTTTTCAAATTTATTAAACAACGTTCGCGTGAGCAGTCTTTCAGGTTTTTGAAAATAATGTAGTTTTGTAAGTTTCGAAGACTCCAAAGACTTAGTAAAAGTCTAGAAATTTCAAAAAATGTGTGTGGGCAGAGGAAATTAGTTTAATTTTTTGCCAGAAACAAATCAAACACGTGCAAAACTTGTATGATCTTTTTATTGATAATTCGAGTGAATGGTCGTCGTCACCCTTCGAATGAAAAGTTTCGAGCTCGATCGACAAAAATCGGCGTATGCTTTGACATTTTATTGGCAGCTATTCTTAAATGATGGCCATATAAAAAATCATTATTCGCTTAATTCTATATACAGTTCATTCGAAATTATATAACCGCGATTTAGGGTATGCTGAGTTTTCCCATCTGCAAGAAGATTTAACATGAAAACAGGGCATCTATGAATTTGATAATAACTTTTTTAGCACGCGAAAATGACTACTGTATGTTCTGCGGCTCTGATGCAAAAACTCGCTCCTTAGTACGTCTTACTTGACTGATATATTATTCAAACAAAAATATTGCTGCATCTCGACAAAAAAAAAAGTGACGGATGGCTTGTCCAATTAGAAAGGTGTTTACAAAATGAGGATGTTTGTTTTGTTTACAAATTATATCTCGCCTGGTTTTAAAAGGAAAAAACAACAATGATTTGATAGCGCAAATTACTCACCAAAGAACGTGAACAGGACACACAGTTGACTTTGCTGTATGAATTCAAAATTCTTGGATTCAGCTGTCAGAAGATCTCACCAAAAAGTATTTTGACAGTATCCAGTTAGAGTAAAAATACTTGTTTTTCGTATGATTCTGAAGTCCAATCCAGAATTTTAATTCAAAACTCAACTGTGGGCTCTGCTCGCGTTCTGTCTGGTTAATTTGCACTAATAATATCATTGTTGTACCTTTATAAAACCAGGAAGAGAATCATCATCTTTCGAACCAACTAAAATTTCGTCACGTTTGTTGAGCACATTTCTGATTGGACCGAGCCATCCGTCACTATAATTTGATCTTTATTTTGAGGATGCAAGATTTTTGTGTTGAGATATATCAGTAAGAGGTAATATTTAGTCCACGAGATAACATGCTCCTCGTCGCCCTTTTTTGGTCATGTCTGAATGTTAGAAGCACTGATTTGATTGAGCTTGACTTGAAGTTGAGGCTTGCTATTGGCTTGGCCTTGATATTAACCTTGCGCTTGGCTTGATTTTCTGGCTTGGTTTTGATTTTCTTGCTTGCTTGACACATATTTTTCTTTTTTACACTCTTTTTTGAACGCCCAAGAATAAAGCCCAAGCCAGAAAACAATCGTCAACGCCAAGCATCAAAATTCAAGCCAAGCCAAATTTTGAAAAACGAGCATGCTTGAAAATTTATTTATTTTAAATGGCTTTGTGTAGCACGGAAAGCTATAGTGGTCAAAAAATCTAATTTCATGCAATTATCTTATCCATTATTTGAGAAATGCAAATATGCGAAAGAATCGACTTACGGGTATGGGCAATTAACGGGCTCAAAATACCACAGTTTGGTAGCAAAGTTATTCAATGATTTAGATTTGGTCAACAACACTACGGTTACAGTTGAAGGTAACAGTTTTATATGTGCCGGAAGTCAATATCCCGAAATTAATGGAATTCAGCACTTATGGATGCGACATTTTCTGTAGTATATTTATACTCATTTTTCATAAAAATTTTTGCTGATTGGTCAAATAATGAGAGTTGCCTCAAACGTCATTTTTAACCGCAGAAATAAAGCTGCATGGTTAAATAAGTGGTAGAATCCTGCCTGTAGAAACGTTCATATCGTAACTCTATATGAAGTACCAACAGCCTGGGCTAGGCAGAGGCCGATGAGTGTGAAGTAGCACTGCGTAATCACACGAGGCTAGAACCGTTAAAATGTATATGCCTATAACAATAAATTAAAACTAAAATAAACTCACAAGACTGCAGTCTTCAAAAAATTAAGTCCAGCCAGCCAGCTTCATAACAAAATTCAGAGCAGTTTTAAAAAGACTTCTGACTAGTTAAGAATAAACTCCACATTGCTTGAATGTCATTACTGTTTTCATTGGTTACTAAGCTGACATCCAGGGGGTTTCAAAGTATCAACTTTTCAGACAAAAGTTGAGGGTGGGGCTTGTGTTTACAGTTAGATATCTAAGAAATCTATATTAATTAGTGTTTGATTACCGCTGGGGTCCCCTAAACCAGTACCTCTAGGCGGAAAGAGTGGCTTGGGCTGTGGTCGGCTTGGTTTTGTTGGCTTGGCTTGTCTTTCTGGCTAGGCTTGGTCTTTGTTTTGCTTAGGTCTTGTGGCGTTTGGTGTTTTATATATTATGAATTAAAGAGGGTGTGTGTCTATTAAGCGTTCCACAATTTGAAATCAATTTGATCTCAAATTTACGGCCAATGTGATCGTTCATAGTTAATCAAATTTCACAAATTTTTCATAAAAATTTGACATTTTCAAAATCAAGAGTTCGACAATTTTAATAAAATTAGTTGACATATTCTTGATTCATAAATTTGCCAATTTATAAATAAGTGATAATTTTTTAATTTAATAACTAGACAATTTCGACCATTTTACCACACAAACCTACTGCTCATGAAATCTTTATAACTACTTCTCGTATCCCTTTCTGTTGATACCAATACTTGCCTTTCTAAAATTCTACAAATAATCTGTCTGAAAAAAAATTTAGAATTACGAAATTCAAATAATAATTTCCTACGTTTTTTTTTTTGTAAGGAAATAATTTCAAATTTTTTGCTGGTAGAATTTTCATCTTGTGCTTTTAGGGGGTTTGTGGGTGTACAAACTGGTTGGAGATTGCTAGGGAAAATAGCCGCTCTTCTCAACAGCTAGACTGAACACGAAGGCATCGTAAACGGGCAGATAAGAATAAATGAGGAAAAAAATATACGAGGAGACTGAACAACATTCTCCTGTCGAATTGCAAGTTTAAATCCTTTAAATTCTGGTGAGGATGGCTCACCGGTGCGGCGGCATCGAAAAACGGTAAAAATATGTTGCTCAATTCACCAGTCAAAATTGTTCCAAGACAATCTCGATGCAATCTTTTGCTTTAATTATAAACATAGAAAACCAAGTTCATCGGGATAAAGTAAGACGTCTTTCCAAGCATAATTACATCCGACAAGAAAAATTAACGAGCAAATCTCCTCTATGATTTTTGAGACGGTAAAAATGGAAATATCAGAAAATTCTCGTTCAAAATCGGAATAATTTATTTTAAAAATTGAAATAAAGCAGAAAATTTGTTATGAAACCTCACGAAAATTGTCATATTTTACACATAAAGTCTCGTTTTCAATTATTATAATCCTTCTCTGTAGGTGGTTTAAAGCGTTAGAACAGAAGGAATTTATTATATTATAAATTTTCCCAGTGAAAGGGGTAACAGTCCTGCTGTGTGTATCTACACCGTGCCGGCCTAACGCGGNAGGGCCGGGATATTAACAAAAGTGTGAATAGGGGATATAGAGTTAATATGGACGTTCACAGGCAGGATCCTACCACTTATTTAACCATGCAGCTTTATTTCTGCGGTTAAAAATGACGTTTGAGCAACTTCATTATTTGACCAATCAACAAAATTTTTATGAAAAATGAGTATAAATAATACTACAGAAAATGTCGCATCCAATGGCTGAATTCATTAATTTCGGATATTGACTTCCTGCACATATAAAACTTTACCTTCAACTGTAACCATAGTGTTGTTGACAACTCTAAATC
Organism: Oikopleura vanhoeffeni; assembly: GCA_004367855.1. Taxonomy (NCBI): domain Eukaryota; kingdom Metazoa; phylum Chordata; class Appendicularia; order Copelata; family Oikopleuridae; genus Oikopleura; species Oikopleura vanhoeffeni. The sequence goes on along the minus strand of SCLH01000965.1, from coordinate 49,938 downwards.
ATTGAATAACGTTTGTAATCAACTGTGGTTATTTGAGCCCGTTAATTGCTCATACCGTAAGTAGATTCTTTCGCATATTTGCATTTCTCAAATAATGGATAAGATAATTGATGAAATTAGATTTTTTGAGCACCTAACTTTCCGGTGCTACACCAGGCCTGGCCTCAGCTGGATTATTTTTTTAGCTTCGCTTGATCAATTTAAAATAAATTTTTCAAGCATGCTCGGTTTTCAAATTTGGCTTGGCTTGATTTTCTGGCTTGGCTTGATTTTCTGGCTTGGCTTTATTCTTGGGCTTCAAAAAAGTTAAGTCAAAAAAAATTATGTCAAACCAAGCAAGAAAATCAAACCAAGCCAGAAAATCAAACCAAGCCAGAAAATCAAGCCAAGGCAAAAATCAAGCCAAGCCAATAGCAAGCCTTAACTTCAAGTCAAGCTCAATCAAATCAAGCTTCTAACATTCAGAATGACCAAAAAGGGGAGATTTATCTCGTGGACTAAATATTACTCTTACTGATTATTCAACACAAATCTTGCATCCTTAAATAAAGAAATAAAATTCAATAGTGAGGATGGCTCGTCAATAGAAATGTGCTCACAACCGGACGAAATTTTGTTTTCAAATGTATCTCCTTCCTGGTTTTTAAAGGTACAACAATGATTATAGTGCAAAATTAACCAGACAGAACGCGAGCAGAGCCCACAGTTGAGTTTTTGATTAAATTCTGGATTGGAACTTCAGAATCATAAAAACAGTAATTTTACTCTATAACTGGATTACTGTCAAAATACTTTTTTTTTGGTGATTCCTGAGCGTGAATCCAAGAATTCTGAAATTCAAGAAAGTCAACTGTGGGTCCTGTTTCCACGTTCCTTGTTCTGGTTAATTTGCGCCTATAAATCATTGTTGTTTTTTCCTTTTTAAAAACCAAGGGAGAAATACATTTTGTAAAACAAAATCCCTCATTTTTAAATCACCTTTCTAAATTGGACAGCCATCCGTCATTTATTTTGTTGAGGATGCAATATTTTTGTTTGAATATATCAGTAAGACGTACAAGCGAGTTTTTTGCATCAGAGCCGCCAGAACATCGTACATTTTCGCGTGGCTAAAAAAGTTTATTATCAAATTCATGAGATGCCCTGTTTATGTTAAAACTTCTTGCAGATGGAAAAACTCCAACATCCTAAATCCGGTTTATAATTTTCGAACTGGATAAAATTTAAGGAATAAAAATTTTTTTATGGCACCATTTAAAATACTGCAAAATAATTTCAAAACATACGCCCGATTTTTGTTCGAGCCCGAAACTTTCAATTCGAATGCACGACATCAACTCGAATTATCAAAAGATCATAAAAATTTTGCACATGTTTTGATTGTCGGCCCAAAAAAATTAAAACTACATTTCCCTGCCCACACACATTTTTTGAAATTTCTAGATTTACAATCTTTGGAGTCCTTTGAAAACTTAACAAAAAACTAATATTTCAAAAACCTGAAAGATGCTCACGCTCGAAAACGTTGTTTTAATAAATTTGAAAACTATATTCAGTAAGAAAATGATATTAGCCACGCATTTGTACTTTTACAAAAATTTGGCCAGTAAAAATAATCTAAAGATCTGATTTTCCAAAATTTTTGAAGGTTTTTTGATGACATGAATTTTCTGATGAACACGAATGAAAATGTAGTCCAGCATTATTGTTCGCAATTTGTATGAGAAATCGAATGAGCAATGCTCATGTAAAGCCATAAGTTAAAACAAATTCTGATAGTGCGGTCTTTCGAATTAAGATACCAAAACCGGCCAAAATACCATTTTTTAGTAATCTACTGTATTTCTATAAGTCAACAAAACCCACAACGAATAATTTCGCTCATGAGAATCGCGTCAATTTGCACATGAATGAATAATCCGATATCTTATTAATGAGCAAAATATCCTCCGTTTTCGACTTTGCCGCCCTCCTTTGTTGGACGAACGATGATCGAAAGCGACGATACCAATCACACATCGTTTTTTTTAGGGTGGTTCAGTATTATATAGATTTTCAGGCCAACTTTTTTTTGCGGACACTTCTCCTTAAAAGCGACGCACCACCTCCCTTAACCCACATACTCATTTTGGTAATCTATCCACTAGCTGGACTCTGGAGCGCTTACTATTATATAGTTGCTATATACAGAATTAAGGGGTGGGTGTCCGGTTTTTTTGAGCCCTTTATAAGATTATTTATGCATACATTAATATCGGTTATGAACTAAAATTGACCCAAGGAATCTCATGGTGGCAATTTATTTTTTTTCAAAAACAATCTAGAACAAAATCTAGAATTTTTTAAAAATTCGAAATATGTTTTGCTTTAACCCGCACATAAAAAACCGGTATTCTATTTAAAATGCCTTAGGTTTTCAACAATTCTTGATCTTTTGGTGCTAAAATGATTTCTCTATCGTGTTTACTTTTTAAGATATAAAGCACCTTTGTCGCTCGAAATTTTTCACTGAAAGTTCACATGAGTTTTTAAAAGTTAACGAAAATCTTCTGAAATGAAAAAATTAACGCCTTTCACACAGATGAAATTTATGATTTAGATTTATGGTCCAAAAATCAGGAATTTCATTCCTAGAATTCGAAAAACAAATTATTTTTTATTTTTCATTTTCCTCACCTCAAAATATTTAAAATTTTTTCTCTTAAATCAACCTTTCATCCAGAAATAAAAAAATTAGTGTTTTTCATAAGATAACAAATCATAAATGAGCTTAACTTCTGCCGAACCCTTAAAATTGATACTATTTTCTAGTAGGTTGACTATCATTTACTGTTTGAATTTGAGCCGCTCAAAAAAATATTGTATTTATTTGAACAAACAGAAAAGCAACAGAAAAAATAATTTTGTGGCATTTGAAAGTATAATAAGGACAATATGATACAAGTTCAATTGTAACAAATAATTTTTAGTTTCTTTGGAAAACAATAAAAATCGGTAAAAACGGAACCTATTTTTGTAACTCTTCACTGCTGATTGTGGTCACCTGGATGAGCAAAACGATTTTCGGCGGGATATTTCCACATCCGGCACAGTAAAATATCCTAAAGTGCGGCTGCTGTTAATTAGTTCGGAGAATTCAATCAATTTTTAAATTAATAAAAAAAAGATTCTCAAATTTTTTCTGTTTGATTTGTTTTTCTCGCGCATTACGAATCTAAGAACTCTTGCCGCTTAATTAGCAGTCCCCTAGTATTGCGATGAAGTTTTTCAGAATCAAAATTCCCAGGCGGGTTTTTTTTATATTGATATGTGAAATTCAAATCATCACCGTTTTTCTTTAACAATTTGCAAATTACGACAATTTTACGTTTATGAAAGTAAAAAAAGAAAAAAATACATTTTTCGTTAACATGAAAACGTTTTTATTATTTTTATCTGCGAAAAATGTTTGAGCTTCAAAATGAGTCTAGTATGTCGACCATAACTTGCCAGGAAGAAAAATATGATTTTTCAAAATTAGCTGTAATAAATTAACACCATTTGAGTTGGTCGTTGTTCAGAATTTCTGAGCATACCCGTTAAGGGGGAAGCGGTCGCATAAATGTACTTTTGTTCCTTACTCTACCAGAGTACTAAACTGTTTCAAAACTTTTGAGAATAGCCATTTGGTAGATATATCCTTAATCTACAAAAAAAAATAATCAGAACTACAGGTAGAACTACAGTAATCAGAACTACTGTAGTTTTGGCCGATCCTGGTGACCACCATGCAGAATTCTAGAACACCTAATCAAAATTTCGAAATTTATCTCCTCCTAGAGCTCGCAGTGCGACCGTTACCCTCTTAAGGCTCATTTTCACTCTTTTATATTATAAAATTATTAATATAACTTTTTGTTCGGAAAATTTTTCTTAGAAAATTTTCATTTGGAATTAACAAATCTTGATTTTTTAACTCGCTTTTGAAGATTATCAATGCAATTGTTCTTGGTTAAATTCTCATTAACCAAAATACTCAACGTGACGCATTTTGGCTCAGCTGTTTGTCATAATTATAATTTCGGATGCGATTCACAATGCCTTTGATGGACTTGCAGAACAAGTTAAATTTCTAAATATCAATTTAATTTTGATTTGCGTTTTTTGGGAACGTTGTTCATTTTTCATAAATATTCTTATTTATTATTTCAGTTATCTAGCTTAGCGCGTGGTCAATCTTAGAATTTTGAAATATTTCCAAATTCCTTGAATTGAACTTATTATAAGTTCAACTTTTCTAAGGAAGTTTATTTTTCTGAAACATTTTAAATCTGAGGTTGAAATCTCTACCGCATCATTTAAAAATTGAAAATATTATTTCCAATTCCGTGGGATTAATTAACCATAGAAACGAGTTTTCTTGGATTTTTTATCATTTTTCAAACACTGGCGCATGTTGTGATTTTCAAATTTTAATTGTGTTACTTGAATTTCTTGAGAGCGAAGTCCCTGAATGCGAAATGTCGAAATAATTTGTTCATTTCGTCAAATAACGTATTAAGTTTGAAGTGCTGGTCAACGAAAAATTAACCAAAAACCAAGGCAAGGTTAATTGAAGGTCAAAACATTTTTGTCCTGAATTTTTTAAAATTTCTTGCTAATTTTTGAAATATTTTGAAATTCCGAATTTTTGCTTTCCTGGGAAGCCTAAGACAGCCTGTGGTTATTTTCAAAAGTTTTCAATGTGATTTACAAATTTTTTGGGTGGATTCACCCTCAATGAGAGTTAATAAGTAATTTTGTTTATCAGTAAAATATTTTCAAATTTGAAATATTAGCTTTCGGATGCGGACAACTCTGCACAGTCTCGAAAAACATGAGTGTGTTTTTGGACGAGAGCAAAAGGGAGAGATTTATCTCGAGGCTCGTTCGGAGATTTATCTTGAGGCTCGTAAAGCATCTGTCGTTAATCTGTTAATAATTATTTGTTAAATTAATCTTCAAAAATAATTGAAAATTTTGCGGGAAGGGCATTTTAAATTTATTCAAGTAAATTTTAACTGAAATTTTTCTCCGATTTTTACTTAAATAAGGTTTTTTTTATTTTTGTTTATTACGAGCGTTATTTCATGAAATGCACCAAAAAATATTTAAGCATATTAAACCACTTTGAAGGTAGCAGTGCAAATTAAACATCGAAGGTGCCTATTGAAAAATTATGTCATATTTTCAAAATTCATAGTTTTCAAAATAATTTTTGTTGTTTTCCGTCAATGTTGATTATTTTAAAACAAATGCGTGTGAAGTTGTTGGAATTGCTGCTCTGTAGTCTGGAAGAAAATAAATGAATCAAATGATTTCTATGGATAGACAAGATAGTTACAGCATAGTCCGGCGGATAGGTGAAATGTTTTTTGCCGAAAAACTTCACCTTTCCGCCGGATTTTACTTGTTCCCCGGATTTCATTCATCCGTCGAACGTCTAGGGAAATATGCTCTGATTGATCAATTTTAACCATATCGAGAATTTATTATGAAGTTAAGGTTGGTCACAATAATAATTTTGAGTGATTTTTTTGTCAAGAATACGAATTGACGGTTTTTGAAATCTCAGAAAATAAACCTTCAAATAATTGACTTTCAGTATAAATCGAATAAAGCTTCAAAAAACATATCGCTGAAAACTATCATTTATCCGTCGGTAAAAAATTAAAAGTGAATTCACAAATGAATTAAATAATTTCAGCCTTGACATACCCGCTGGACGTCAGGAACAAAGAAATTTCATTTTCCGATGCGAATCTTTTTGCAAAGACTTAGGGAGATTTCTGCGAAGGCTTACGTCCTTTTTTGGCGAAGGTTGGATNATAAATAGTAAGTCAGTATATTTTTTATGCTTATAATAGGTTGCTGAACGAGTTAAATATGTTTCAGCTTCGTAAATTATTTTTATCAATTTGGAAGGAAAGATTTGAGTTCGGGTTTTCATCTTGAAATGTAAAAGATTAAAAAAAATCGTATAGCATTATGAAAATTCCTCCATTTTTTGTTCAAATTTTTTTTGTTGTTTTTAATAACTAAAATCTTGTGGGTAAAACAAAGACATTGCACTTTTACTTTTTTTATGGATTCCTACATATTTCTCCTGACCGCTGTTTGCAAAATCATAAAATTTTTCATTTTTCTCGTTTCTTTTTTTTAGAAAATTAAGAAATGTTTCCCTAATCAAGGTCCAATTTTTATTCGTCGGTTTTTTGAACTCTCCATAAAAATCGTGCAAGAATCACTATTTTAGTTTTTGAGGTGCTATAAATCGCCGTATGTCAAGCTAGTGGTAGGTCGCGCGATTATCATTTTGAAACTGTCGTAAATTTTAACACTTGATGTGCACTCGGATAAGTGCCCGTTCGGCACTGAATCTTTAAACCTTTTATGGTCTCGAAAAATTCCGCAAATAAAATTGGTGGGCTGTAATGGGGCCATTTTGGTTTAATAGTCAGGACATTTTTGAATATCAAAACGCAATTTTAGGTTAATGTTTTATCTCATAAAACAGCTGTTTTTCTCTACTTTTTGCAATTTTAACCTTTGTCATGGTTAAAAAACTGTTATATTTAAGAATTTTCGACTGTGCAGAGTAATGGAACTAAATAGCGGAGTACACCCGACATGTCTGAAGTTTATTATATCGTATTTAAAAAAAATTTAGTCGGTTAAGTGGAAATTGATGCACAGTGAAAAATGTTTTGAATTGTAATTTTAACTATAGTTTAGTATCGTTAAGAAGATAGAAATGTCAAACGTTTGTAAGAATGCAGAACACTTTTATTGACGGATAAAAATAAAAAAATAAATTTCCACATTTTTTTCTTTCTCATTATTGCTCTGAAAAAAGATGGTACCCAATCTGCTGGACTTTGTGCCACCCCCTTAAATCAGATGAAAAAAAAGTCTTGGGTAATAAGTGAGTAAAATTCAACATAGAGTTCGTGGCCACGAGGAATTTCAATGACGGTTAAAAATTTGGCCAAACAATGAGTTTAGTTATGTTAACCATACCCGCGTTTGAGTTTGAAGTGGCGAAAAAATTTGTGCTGAAATGAAAACCCCTTCTCTTCGTTAAATCAAGAACAAAATTAAATCGAGCTGAACTAGATGAGGCATAACATTTCGCGTAGGTTGATATTGTCTCACGAAGTTCCCTAGATTCGATCTGCTAAAATGCAAAAAAATGGGAATGTAAAGATTAAATTTCATGGAAAATAGCTGATGAAATATTGTGCAGAATTTTAGACTTTGAAAATGGCATCAAACAGGCGCCCTAAATTTTTTATCTACTAAAAAATGCAAAAAATGGTCCTAAACCAAAAATTTCGATATGCTAGCGAATAGAAATAAAATTTCATGAAAAGGAGCCAATGAAATATTCGTGCAAGAATATTTAAGAATTCTAAAAAACGGCATCACGGGCGCCCTAAATTTTGATCTACTAAAATGCAAAAAACAATGGTCTCAAAACCAAAATTTCGATATATGCCGCATTGAAATGTAAAAGATTTTATAAAAAAATTTTATTTTTGAAGATTAACCGGACCTTTCAATTCCTCACTTTTGTAGCTCCCAGCCGCGAATATATCAACGAGTAATTTCTCTGATTATTTCTTAAAATTGGTTTGAAAATATCTTTCAGGGGAATTTATCTGTCAATTTCAGAAAATTCTAAAAAAATTGTGATGCATTCTCCAAGTATTTTTCCAGTCTGGATTTCAAACTTATAAAAGTTTGACGTAAAATAGTGCTGCAGGGCAATGAGCAAAAATTCCAGCTGCCTAATTTTTATGAACCGCATTCATTTCCTTATATTATAATCTGCATTGATTATCGGCTTGGGAATAGAAAGAATATTCGGTTTGCAACACAGCGGGCCGTCAGTGTGTTGTTTCCGACACAAATTGTAGGGTCAAACGAGAAGAAACCATTTAAATATAATGTTATCATATTTGATGGACCAAATTTAAGATTTATTACTGTGCGAGAAATCGACTTAATTGTTCCGATAAATGGTCAAAAAGTTTTTAAAGACCTGTTTTAATGAATATGTATAATATCAAAAATGTGTATATAAACAAAAAATAAGTTTATCTGATTTTATCTATGTAGAGAAAAATCTGAGTTATCTTATTTTTTATTTTTTTCTTGCGCTATTAACAATTTTTGGATACCTTTGTTACGTTTTAGTTTTTCTTTTTTATATCGTTAATATTTCACTAGAAGTTTGCTTGCTACGTGAAACTAAAAGCTTTTCATCTCAAAATATCGATTTTGTGTTTAACAAAACCCCGTTTTTTGTCTCACTCAAAAACCCTCTATCATTTTAATTTTTGTTTCTTCGCCTTACTTTTAAAAAATTTCCCTCACGCGGTAGGAAAAAAAACCAAGGAAAAATTTTGTTTAGAAAACAATATTTTTAACCTGAACTAATTGTTAGTGCAAACCTTGACTTTCTAAGTTTGCTTCCCTATATCAAATATTTTTCTCCCGCTTTCTCTCAGCTCAAATTTTCACTCTTGAATACGCGGCTGGAAATCTTAAGAAAAATTATTGTTGAGTATAAAAGTAATATTTTCGAAATCAATTGAGTGAAGCTGTCGAAAATCGAATGAAAAAACCAGGGTAAACAAAAACACGGCTGTGGACAATGAACTGGCGGGATATCTTGATTACTCAGCTATCAATTTTTTAGTGATTATTAAAACATAGGGTGGTGTTAAACTTCACGTGTATTTGTATTCAAAACGCTATGAAGAAAAATTGAAACTAAATTATTAAAAATTGTTAATTTACGATGCGTGAACTTGGAATTTTGTTTAAATCAAGAATTTTGTTTATATCAAGACAATTGAAACCAAAAGCTTAATTCTGAACTCCGACGATGATCTCGAAATGATCTTGAATTTGAGATGGATGAAAACGATATTCGTAAAAATTTTAAAATATACCAAGGAAACTAAAAATAATTTCAGAAGTCTACATCATTTAGGCATACTCATAAAACTTCGAAAATAGTATCCTTTCAGAGCCTGCAATAAAAAATAATATAGCTGGTCAATGTTTGTCCAGCTTTTTTAACGTATTTTTAAAAAAAGTCTTCCCGTCAGGAGTAGAAATTTTAATTTTATTTTTCAAACGAGAAATAAAACAAGTTTGATACAGTAGGACGTGGTAATTTTTTCGAGTAAAGATTTTCGAAAATACTTTCAAAAAAGATCATTCTCAGAAAATTTCTTAATCCTCCGGAACATATAAAAAAAGTTCCGCCAAGGCCATAATTAGCCTTTCAGGGGCTATTTTTTAGGCGTTGTTTACAGAAGAAGCCGCCATAAGATCAACCTTCATTTTTCTTGTATGATCAAGTTGAAGAGTTAAAATTTCGGAAATATTTTCATATTTTAAAAAATTTCATGTTTAAATTTCAGAAAAAAAAGGTGTTTTGAAAAGCAGGGTAAGGAATTAAACCACGTTGATACAACCTTCGTGCTAGGCTGCCGGAAATGTATTATTTATCTGAACAACTGCGCAGTGCTTGTTTTAACTCATGTACGTTTGTCTGATTGACTAACAGTACACTACTCTTAAATAGTTACCCTTATTATAGTCTACTTTTATCTGTCATAGTTTCCTTTTTTAGTTGAAGTTTATTTTTGAAGATAATCTACGCTAAAATTTCATGTCGAGTCTTTGAATGCGACTAGTTCTCTTCTTCAATTGAAATTACGTTATGTCCTGTTTTTAAAATCAAAAATTTGAAGTTTACCTTTTATTTGTTATTTAAAATGGGTTGCAAAATATAATTATAATGGTTTATTAATAACCCGTTATACAGATAATAACTCAGTAATACAGATATCATACTGCTTCCAGTATATGTGGCACATCAATGAGACTCGAACTCCGAGACCTTGATGAATTTAACATTTAAGAACAAACGATGTATCACGCATAGCTGAATGGAATGAAGCGCTTTCGGAGCCGAAACCTGCGTAGCGTGAAGAGTCGTTTCGTTCTTAATGTTTAATTCATTAGTGTCTCGAGTTTCGAGTCTCATTCGACTGCCACATATAATGGAAGCAGAATTTGTAGTCTGTATTCACTGATTTTTTCTTTATTACTTTTATTTGTGTAATAGTTACCTTTTTTTTTCAAAAATTCAGCGGGTTAATATACCAGAGAAACTACTGTATATCTGTGTGAAAATGGCAAAACAATTATTTTCAATAAGTTCTTATATTTCATGAAAAATCACGTATTTTAGTGTAAAAAAATCGTTAGTCTTCCTCGATTTAATGGAAACTTATTATGATTATTCAATATGTAAGGCAAAATTTCCGTTAAAGGAAGTACACTCTGGCGTGATGTTAACAAATTATATATTTTTCTTCATAGCATATGCATCTTCGATCTATAGTTAAATCAACATAAAATATTTTTAAAAAGTCACTCCCGAAGTAATGATTTTTGCTCCAATATGGTAAGAAGGCTAATTTTTTCTGCCAGTTGTACTAAAACACTTTCCTAAAATATGGTCATTGGAGTTTTTGCCCACTAGTCCCGGCGAAATTTGGATCAAAAAGTATTTCTTCGGACAGTAAAACTTAAGCGAAAAATCGCTTTTCAATAATTTGTCTTAAAAATTGAAACCTAGTTCGGCGAAAAATTTAAGAAATATTTTTAGCAATTCCATCGTTGAATTTCTTGAAATGTTTATGAGGAAAAGTTTCTTGTAGACTCCGAGGGCCACGCTAGAATCCTCACTGACTAAGGGACTCGCGATATGCTGTTTACAAAATATAACTGTTGTACTCATTAGTGCAGCTACTTTATTGGAATCTACACGGAGCGGAAATAGTTCTCTCAAACTATTTCGCTCCAAGAATTATGCGTTCTAGTTGCGCGTAATATATTCATATTCTTATCTCCCCAATATATACGCACAACTAAAAGTAATAAATAACACTAAGTATAAATAAACATTAAATACCGCAAGCGATACCTAAACTTATGTAATTGTAAATACATATTTAAAGGATGGCCCTTGGCCGGCAGGTTTTAGCCGAGAGGTAAGCAATTTTGCGTTTCAGCTCGAGTACAGTGGTGCGGTTTCGGCCTTTTCGTAATTGATCAGGTTTTGTGGCCAACCGGCGCTCCTTGGCGGGCATACTCGGAACATTGCTTGATAGAATCCAAGAGCTTCTTGTCTGCGAGTGGCCCAGTGCCCATCGGCCTTTCAGGCGTGACGAAAGACACCATGCGGCGTAGAAGTGAATAGCCCTTAGGGGACAAATAGTACAAATGGTCGGGTACGTTTTGGCGGCCGGGCGCGAGCACGGACATTTCCGTTTCATCTTCGGGCACCTAGCAGTATTTACAGTCTCCTCGGGCATACTTCTTTTGGCGCTTCTTTTCAGCTTTTTGACAATTACTGGAGCCGTCTTCTCTACTCCTAGACGCTGTTTAAAACTCTCTTCTGGGCTCGGGAAGCTGACTCATACGATGGTCATAAATCTCACGTGGCAGGGGGATTCTGATTTCGGTGGCAGCAAATACTCGGCACAGCAAGGATCATACTGGTCTTCCAGTTTCAAGGGCAAAGTCCTCATCAAAGAAGACTCCTCGGTACTTTGTTTACAGGTGCCATCTAAAAAAAGGTCCTAAAAATTCAGCCTAACTTACAATACGCCACAAAAACACTCTTAAAAGTCTTAAAAATTCTAAATAAAAGAGAATTGATCTCCCATTTTGATCTCCATTTGGAGGCGTGGGTCGATATCCCACTTCAGGCCACCAATGGTAGGTTGGTGAGTATTTCTTGTGAGCGAGGGCTACGACTAGAATCTTCACTGCATGAAGGCCTTGCGGATCTATGCGTTGCTGTTTGCATAATAATACCGTTTGTACTATTAGTACTTTATTTGAATGCACCGGAGCGAAATGTCTTCAACTATTCGCTCCAAGAATTTATGGTTTTCTAGTCGCGCGTCATTCATTTTTTTCCATTCATTTGTGTGCTGATTTAAAATGGCTTCAAGCGTTTCGAAATAGCTAATATGCGTCGGAGGTTTAAATTCAACAGGATTAAAAGTTCCAGCAAGTTTACATTTTTTGACGAATAAATGGGTATATAAGTCAGTTAAAAATGTTCAACCGATCGTCGAATAATTTTAAAGTTAATTTTTTGAATTCCTGGCAAGAAAACTCTATGTTTGGTTCATTTGGCTCATGTTATTCGTATTTTAACTCTTTTAATGATCAGACATAGTTGGAGAACCCACAACCAGACTTTTTATTTTTAATGTGAAATAATTTTTTTTTTCAGAGTTGTCTCAACGAATGCTGGGCATCTTTAAATGCTGAAGCTAATAAATCAATCTGCGCGATATTTGAATTATTGCGGAGATAAAATGTCCGCCCCGGGTTTCCATGGATTAACAAGAACTATGGATAGGGTGCGACCGAAGAAATTTTGAACTTATTTTCATCGTTATTGAGAGCAATTTAGTTTAGGCCAAAATATTTTTCGAAACATTTTGTATTCCCATTGTTCGTTAATAAAATTCATCGTTTTGTTTTGTAATTTTAAATGAAGCTTAGTTACTGTGAGTCAACGTTCTCATTTCAAAATAAACTTTCTGATCACAAGTAAGCTTAAATTTTTGCTAATTGCTGAACCTTTTTTAAACACGGAGACTAAATTCCTGAGCATATATTACTATCTATTTCAACTTATCGCTCCTAGTTTCCTGGTCCGAATCCACTTAATGGATTACTACAGATTTCTTCGAATTTGTATACGATGGGAGTCCACGCGTTTAACAGTTTTCAATTCACCACAGCCAAAACCCAACAGATGGCATTTATGTATCACTGCAAGCGTTTTTATTCATGTCTTTAAATTTGGCAAAGAGTTTTTAAAATTAAACACAGTTTGTCTATGGTCCATAATTTAGTGCGAGCAATTCGATAAGTTCGCAGTCGGAGTTCTCCAATAATTAATATATTATGTTTTTTAAGACGATAATTTTTTTGGCAAAAATCAATTTGATATTTATGTCGGCGTAGTTATATCATGAACTCTTGAATTCCTGTTTTTTGACCAAAACTTTGCTGTGAAAGAGTGAATTAAGCAAGTTTGAATCAGAATCGGAAGATAAAATCGGTTTAGATTCACATTCTCATCAAAATATATAATTTTTATGCTTTTGCATTCTACTAATTTCAATGCGTATTTGAGTTATTAACGTTAATTTGAGATTCATCCAAAAAAATGTTAACCTAATTATAATTGGCTTTCTTATTTGTTCACATACATTTTGTATTCAAACTTCTATTCAAAAAACCAGCTGTTGGAACAATTATTATTAATTAATTCGAAAAAAACAAATCAGATCTACAGGCAGGTACCGGCTGGATAGGTGAAAATCCGGCCTTAATTAAGGTGAAGTTTGAGGCGAAAAAACTTTTCCGGCGGATAGACGTAAGGCAAAGATATGGCGTTTTTTTCAAAACTTCCTAGGCAAAAAAATAGGCGTTTTCGAAAAAGCCAAAATATAGGCATATTTGAGAATTTTTATGAATGACAAAACTATTCAATTAATTTGTCGGTTTATTCTATTTATTCTAGTAAAGTTGATTTGCCTCAAAAATCTGCACACAATTTTGTTTCAAATAAATCCCCAGCAATTATTTCATAGGCAATTTTTTCACGATAGCTATTCATTTCTTTCGTTTGAAAATCAAAGTTGAAACATCTTCTGGAAATATTATACGGCCCCATTTCGCTTTGGATTTCTCTTGCGTATTTCCAGCATTCTTTAATTTCTCCACAAGCGATAAGTGATAGTTTTTTTTAAAATGGTAATTTTTTTTTCTTAAAATTCATTTTTAAGGGATCCCTGCTCCCACATTTTCTGCATTATTAGTCATAAAAATGCACCAAATCAATGTTTTTGTATGAACGCATAAAACAACACCCGAATGAAACAAAAAAAATTTCGAAAATTTTCGTTTTTTCCGATTTTTTTTCTAAGTATCTTTCTCAAATTATGTTCAAAATAACGTTTGTGTCAAATTACCACTAAAACTTCAAAATATCGGGTTGACGTAAGCAACTTTTCTGGTTCAGTGTTATCCCAGATTTCTTAAGAGCCTATTTTCGAAAAAATCGAAGCACATTTATTTTCGGACATTTTTTCACGTGACCTTGAAAAATTATGATTTTTGTTTGGGGCCGAAATTTGCACAAAACCCACCACAAGTTTTTTGTTGTTTAGAGCTAGCTTTTGCGAAAATTTGAGTACATTTTGAAATTTAACCTAGGAGGAGATAGATTTTTTGATGAAAAAGCCAAAAAACCGGTATTTGGACCGGTTTTTCACGTATTCTAGAATAATATAGCACTTATCAACAAAGCTCGACAGAGCGATTGAGATTTGACTAATTATACAGGTTATGTTAAAATTTGGGTTTTTTCAAAATAAAACCTGGGAGGAGATAGATTTTTCGTTTTGGCTTAGTGGCTCATGTGCCGCCATGTGTGAAGGAGTGTGGTCATACAAAAAAGTTTTTGGCAAATTTTTTCGCAACGTTGAAGGCTAGTTCTACAAAGTGGCTAATCTGAATAATATCCTCAAGGCCCTGTTTGGCTAATATTTCATCGAGAATATGTTAATATAGTGTCGGACGCAGAGGACATCGAATTTTATTTAAATGATATTTGTCCGACTAAATCAAATAAATGCACTAGAAGCTTAATTCAAATTTACTGCGTGAAGTCAATAACCGAACAGTAGTTTATGAGGGTTGTGCAGTCACTTTTGCATTTATGATTAAAAATGGAGCAAAAAATCAGCCTTAATTCCTACTCTGACTACCCTTAACTAAATTATAAAATCTAGACCTGTTTTTATTGACCAATCAGAGCGTATCTTCCCAGCCGTCCGGCGGAATAGGTGAAATCCGGCTAATAGGTGAAGGTTTTGAGCGAAAAAACTTTTCACCTACTCCGCCGGACCCTGCTGTATTCTATATTGTTTCTGATTCGAAATAAGTTTCGTTTACATAAATATATTTAGATATGTATATGTTTTAAAAACTGACACAAATGTGTAGCGGGTTAACAGCACAGGTGAAGTGATTCCATAAGAAAGAGACGATCATGCAATCGTCACCACAAAAAATTTTCAGAAGAGACACTGGAGCCAGAGGTAAAAATTCATTTTTAAGTAATGTACGGTACATTATATACCCATTCACTTCTCATGTCAATGCCATCTATGTAACACAGACTTTGTTAAAAGGATGAGCAATTGATCGGTACCATAGCAAATAATTGCCGATAAAACAGCGATCGTCATATTTCCTCCGCTAAGGTATCATATCCCTTAACACCTTTTTGATGATTTGAGAGATGTAGCTGAAAAGAAGAGAAAGCGGCCTCATGAGTGGCTAGAAGGGGTCTCAGGAGTGTTAGGATTGGCTCCCCCAACCTACATCTCTCAAATCCATCAAAAAGGTGTTAAAGGGATTCAAGTGTTTAATAGCACTTTATGATATGTACAGTTAATTATTTTTAAATGGCAGTATAACTATACTGTATAAGCTATGTGAAACTTTTGAACCGTTAGATGAACGTGAGGACCGTCGATTTCGAACATTCTCACGAGGGAGTTAGAACTCAAAATTTTCAAACCGATTTTTTTTTATTTGTCTTCATTGGAGTAAAACTTCAAACCAAAATTAACGTTAGGATATTTGGTCACAAGACTTTTCCTTAATTTCTTAGAAATAATATCTTGGAATTTGATATGGAAGATTATAAGAATTCTAGTTCGGAGCACTTAAAAGTCATAGTTCAATTACTAGAATAAATTTGTTTTTAATTTTTTTTATTTTGAATGTGTTTATAAGAGTCAAAAAGTTTTGTTATCAAATTTCTAAAATTGAACTTTTCAAGTGATTTATCACGTGTCAAAAATTCTCGAAAAAAATTTTTGCGTTCAGAAACTTAAATAGAAATTGTAATTTTTGTTCGAATTTGAAGGGGTTTTGGCTTTGACAAACTTTGAACATTTACCCAAAATTTTAAAATTGTCGTTTAACTGGATTTTGGCCGCTATTTCTTCATATCGATATTACGTGGAAAGCACGTACCCTTAGGGGTCGGTGCATTTTGGCAGATTTGCACTTTTTTATTTTTTTGTCTTCATGAGAAACTTTTTGCCACCTCATAATTTTCGAATAAAAAGTATTTCAAACGTAAGTTGTAACTTTTAAGCTCAGTTTGTATAATCTGTTTTTTCAGATCGATTATTTTTACTTTATAAATCGTCTTTAAATAATAAACACTCTGAAAACGCGCGTTTTGTACTTGAGGTGTCTAAATTACATTAAAATTTCGTTTTCTCTTTTTATTAATGAAAGCTTCAAAAATGGTCTCGACCATCGTCGAAAATTTATATTTTAATTTATATGATTTCTACGTCAAAATCTAAAATTTCCTAAAAAAGAGAAAAAAAAAAGGAAATTTTAGCACATCAAAAAAATATTTATTTTCATGAATCAATTTTATTAATTTAACGCGGATGGATGGGTTGGCTCACCGATTAGGAAAGTCTTTGATAGAATAAATTTCTTTAATTTTTTGATTAAAGAGGGCTAAAGTACATTTCGCGCAAACCGTATTTTCATTCAAAAAGTATGATTCAGAGTATAAACAGAGCGAAGAAACAAACGAGGACACTTTGAATTAAGTTAAAATAGCTGTCTTCATATTTTCACGCTAATTATCCAAAAAAATAAGTTTAAAAAATTTTTGAACCATAAATGAGGAAAATTTTCAAAATATTTCCAAATAGTTTCGACACAAAAATCCCAAAAAATGTCATAAGATTTTTCAAATGCATAGAAAAAAATGTGGTCACCTACGCAAAATAGTTAAATTTGGCGATTTTGAAAAGTGTTTTCGTTCGATTTGAAACAAATATGAAAAAATATTTTAAAAAAAAAGGATTTTTTTTGATAATGTTCGGAACTTTTTTCAATAAATTTTCATAATTTGTCGTATTCGAAAAGTTTAATTCGAACTCAAATTTTCTTAAAAGCAATAATTCGAAAATTCTCGTCTCAAAAAGTTCCCTGGATTATGGAGCATTACTTTGATGCTATATTGAGAAGATATTTAAACCCATTACAAAGTTTTTCATCAAGAGTCTATATCCGCAGATATACGTACTGTCAAAATGCACCGACCCCCTAACCCTAAGCTTAACTCACCTTGAAATTTAGATCTAATTTTTTTCAAATCTTCGAAACACAAATAAATTTGTTAGAGATAACAATAATTTGAAATATTGAATATTGAAATTTCATGAAAAAATTTCAATATTTTCAAAATTTTGATACGGACAAATTCTTCTTAATAACCCGGAGTCTCCGGCCGGAGATTAATTTCATCAAATTCGACAAATGACGGATCTGACGCTAGTTTAGACGCTAGAACGGTTAGGTAGACCTAAAAATATTGTCTCGTATTTTAAGGCTATTAATAATTTTAAGAGTTTCTTTATTTTCTTTTGTTCAACTAAAAAAAGCTCAATAGGTAATACATATAAGCAATTTAAAGACAAATATAAGCAAAAATCCTCATTTTAAAATGATAAACTTTCAAAATCCGTCATTCAGACCTGTTTTCCACTTTTTCAAATGAATAATTTCCAAACTTCGTCGAGCAGGACAACTAAAGGTCTTTTTTAATTTAAACTTTAACATGTTGAGAGGTTTTCTCACACTAAACAAGTCAGAGATATCTGGAGATGGTCAGCATTATTAGTTACTGACGACTATTGTATCGCTAATGGCGGTACATGATCACATCAAGTAATGGACTCAATCATGCAAAAGGAAAGGACCAGAGGCAAGACGAGCAATGCCTCTCGTGTAACTTGGTTCTGCCTCTATTATTTTGGGCCGCCAATTGAATTAAAAGAATCAAAATTGAATCACGATATTTTACTGTTACCACTACTATATCCCTTATTACCCTATGTCGATCCTTGTCCCTACGCTTGACTGAAGAATTTTAATCCCTAGATTACTTTAAGTGATTTTTGCAGCTTTTTTTTTGTGTCTGGTCATACGTGGGATCTTCGGATTTTCGGCCCCCACCCCTCTTTGAGAAAAAATAATACAGGAACTTTCTGTACATTCTGTTTCCAAGCAAATATGTTTGGGTTACAAATATGTAGGAGACGAGGGTTCCGTTTATTTTTGTTCAAAGAGGGGGTTGTGCGAAATTCGAAGACCACGTTGACTCAAGACACAAAAAAGATGGCACAAAATCACTTCAAGTAATCTAGGGATTAAAATTGTTCAGTCAGCGTAGGAACAAGTATCGAACTAGGGGTATAAGGGGTTATTGTATGTTCCACTTTTGAACCCCATTTCCATAATAGGCAATCATCAGAATATTTTAATAGGATTTTTCTCGTGTCACTTTACAAATCAAGAATAGTTATGCTTTTTAGTGGAAGAAAAGCCTTCCAAAAAAATAAATTGGTTGTTCGACTCCGCAGAAGTTCTGGATAGTTTAAAGTTCAGAATTTTTTTTTTGGATATTCACAAGATGAAAATCGATTGCCCGTTGTCTAAATCTCCTTGATTTCACCAGAAAAATTAACCAACTACCAATAATGAATTTGCTTTAAATTCAAAAATCAATCCAAAGACACTTATTGCGGACTTTTTGTAGGGTCATATTTGTGTAATTATCACTATTCAGCACACCGGATTAATTACTACATCCAAAACATCAGGTCAGTGTGTCACTTTTTTTGAATTTTTTTGTACACACCTGCAAAAATGTTCATCGCATTGCAGGATATTGGCCAAAAAGATATTCTGGTTTGCCTTGCAAAATAATATTTCGAAATGCATGATTAATATAAATAAACTTTTATATTTGACTTAGCGTTTTTCTATTTCATATATATATTATCAACCTGAGGACAATTATTTTGACATTAAAACTTGACAGCCTATATTTGTGTGCTGAACAAAATATGCGATATTTTGTAGATTCATATTTAGCAACAAATATTTGCGAAAAATATGTATTATTATGGAGTATAAACTAATTAAAAAAAAATTTTTGTGATGATAATCGAGTGTCACTGATTTGAACTTATATCAACGCATTTTCGACAAACTAACTGATTGATATTGCAAAAAACTTTTCCAGCGTTAACACAATTTTAATATAATTTTTATAGTCACAGTTATCTGATACAAAAACCATGACGCCCACACAGAAACCTTTAGTAAGTTTCCCAAGAAAGACTTATTACAGCAATGTCCGGGGAAGTAAAGGCAGATAGATCCAACCTTCGCCAAAAAAGGACGTAAGCCTTCGCAGAAATCTCCCTAAGTCTTTGCAAAAAGATTCGCATCGGAAAATGAAATTCTTTTGTTCCTGACGTCGATCTTTTGGTGCTAAAATGATTTCTCTATCTGGTTTACTTTTTGAGATAAAGCACCTTTGTCGCGTCGAAATTTTGCACATGAAAAGTTTACATGAGTTTTTAAAAGTTAAGAAATCTTCTGATAAAAAAATTAACGCCTTTCACAAGATAAAATTTATGATTTAATTTATGTGTCCAAAAATCAAGGATTTTCATTCATAGATTCGAAAAAAATTTCTT
>SCLH01000965.1:0-21976 GCA_004367855.1 Oikopleura vanhoeffeni | reverse complement strand
TTTTCTTTTTTTGTGTCCAATATGGCGAAAAGGACCTATTTTTGCTGTTTTGTCCACGGAAAACGTATTTTTTCACATCTTATATAAAACACTATTTTTACATGTACCACACTTTTGAGTACCACACAATTGTGAGAAGAATGATTGGTTTTAATAATTTAATGACAATTGTCATTTTCATATTTTTACTTCCAGGATCACGATTTGAAAATTATTTTTCTGCAGTCCATCGGTTTAGATAGGATCAAATTATTCATTAGTATGAGGTTTCTGGAAACGATATTATAAATTTTATTTACCATTCTAGCGCTAGAGCATGAAATTAATTCTAATTATCGACACTTAGAAAAAATTTAGAGAATTTTTTGGAATTTTTCAAAATTTTCTCACGATTTTTGAAATATGAATAACTAAACAAGGCACGTTGAGTTCAAAAATCATAAAATAATGTCTCTGACTGCATATTTTTAATCGAGGAAGAACGAGCATCCTGAGTCAAAGGCGGCGAATTTATCCGAATTAATTCGGCTTTTGACACGACTCATCTGATTTAGTTTTCAGATGGCTCAAACTGAGCACAAATATCCAGTGAATAATAACATAAAAAAATGGTCCGAATAAGACCATTTCTAGATTTTATACAAAGGTTACTGAAATTGTTTCATTATCAGTTTTTGTTAAAAAATGAAAGCAATGGTCTGATTCGGACCATTTTGTTGGTAATTTATTCTTCTGTAATTATTGTCTACTTATTTATTTTGTTTTGGCTTTACACGAGAAATTAAAAAAAAACGAAAAAAACCTGGTAAATGTTTGATAAAGACTTGCAATTAGTCTTTAATCTTGGTACGATTTTGAATCAATCTGGCTGGTATGTGAAGCGACATGTGGGAGGAGATTATTTCGAGTTTACAAAGACATCGAAAAGACTGGTTGGTGCGAAATGGACAATTTTGGCCCAAGATATGTATCTGGCGCTGACGTGAAACAAGGGTGAAATTCCGATAAAAAGAAAATCTGGCTTTTCAGAAGGTATCAATCATACGCATTTTTCGGACATCGCCATGCAGTTTATATACCTTGAGACAAGTCTATGAGCCTAGCGCATTCAATCTGGCTTAGCTGAGCCTCATGAGAGTACGACCAGGATTGCCTGAAAATCATTTATGAAGACTAATTTTTAGAAAAAAAAATCTAAAGAATTACAATTTAACAAAAATAAAAAAATTAATTTCTTTCCACAAAAATGACGCCCAAGCCAAATTAAAACGTAAACTTACCAAATTTATTTAGTTCGCGTCGCAACCAGAATATCCGCTCGGGGCAAGCAGTGTGTAACAAATGTCCATCATCATACTTGACATATATCTCTGTCCATCGTCCAGTAGGTACAGTTCTGGGTGATTGTAATACAGACCAGCTGACATACAAAGCAACAAAAACACAAAATCAACAAAATGAAAATCCAAATATATAAGCTCTTTTAAAACTCACACTAAGATTTAAACGAAATTATTCCTTATTTCTTATTCCTTATTTTTGGTTTTGAAAAATAAAATGGGAATTTTATGAAACAATGGAATCGGAAATTCAGACAGTTATTGTCAAACAACAATGGTAGGTTGAGATGCGCATTCTGGAGAATTTGGAAATTTTTTTTGTGAAATATTGGACATGGTGTGTTGGGTGGTTGAACTTGATGGGAAGAGATTGCTAGGAGAATCGATAAAACTTCAAGTAATGCACAGGAATTATTTTGAACATTTTTTGTTTTATCCATACAATTATCGTTTATCCCAGTGTTTGTTGTTCATAAACAAATGTTTATGTCCCAAAGCAGGAAAAAATACAAATAAGAAAATTTGATTAAAAACAAAAATAAATTTGATAAATTTGAAAATTGACATTGTTTAAATAGAGTTATGTTTTCTCTAAATGAAGATTATGAAATTAGATTGTTACAAGCTTTTTCTTTTTCCATGTATTCGTTTTTTCACTAAAGAAACTTTGGGCAAAATTCACACTTGAGGGGGTCATACTAAAATTTGACTGCTTCAAAAATAAGTACAAAAATCATGGAAAACAATAACGTCTGGAAACAAGATAAAATTACAAACAAAATTAGTTGAAAAGATGAAAAATTTTAATTTTAGGAGTATGGTGGTTCTATTTGACATATCTGATAAAATATTAGCGAACAGGGCCTGAGGATATAATTCAGATAACCAGTTGTAGAACTAGCCTTCAACTTGCGAAAAAAATTTGCCACAACTTTTTGTATGACCACACTCCTTCACACATAAGCGGCACAAGAGCCCTAGCCAAAACGGAAATTCCTACTCCTCTGAGGTTATATTTTGAAATAACCTTAATTTTAACATAACCTGTATAATAGTATACAAAACTTTTGCTGGTAGCTTTGTCGATAAGTGCTATATTTATTCTCGAATAGTAAAAAAACCGGTCAAAATAACGGTTTTTGGACTTTTTTAATCGAAAATCTATCTCCTCCTAGAGGTTAAATTTCAAAATTTACTCAAATTTTTGCAAAAGCTAGCTCTGAACAACCAGAAACTTTCACTGGGGCGGTTTTGTCAAATTTCGACCCAAACAAAAAATATGAATTTTTCAGGTACGTGAAAAATTTCGAAAAAATGTGCTTCGATTTTTTCGAAAATAGGCTCAAGAAGCTGAGGAAACACTGAAGAGAAAGTTGGCTTACGTCAACCGATATTCCGAAGTTTTAGTGGTCAAATTGACACAAACGTTATTTTTTAACATAATTTGGAAAAATACTTGGAAAAAATCGAAAAAACGCAAAAATTTCGAATTTTTTTTTTGTTCTTATTTGGTTGTTTTGTGCTTTTTAAACACAAACGATTGATGTTGGTGCATTTTTATGACATAATAACTGCAGAAATGTAGGACACCATACCCTTAACTATTTAATAAAAAAATGTATTATTGAAAAAGTTCGAAAAACCACATACTGCCTGATTTTGCAGAAATTGCGTTTTTTCCAAATAAAACTGTGATGCTTTGTAGTCGGCCTTATCGTGGCTGCAAATAACAACAATAATATATATGAGTCGTGTTAAAGCCGAATGAATTTCAGTTAATTTGCCACCTTTGACTCAGGGTGCTCCTTCTTCCTCCATTAAAGATATACAACCTCCCTTAGTTTTTGGAAGGTATCCGTACAAAAACGTGGAGACGTGTAAGCAAAAAGGCCGAAATCTTCTTCAAAATGGGCAGTAAAAATAAAAAGTTAAAGCACTAAAATTTACTAAAAAGTTTCTGCCGACATTCTAGATTTCTAACTTTTCAAGTCTACTCATTTTTTCTGTGAACAAATCTTTACTTTTGAAAATGGTGAAAAACTGAAACATGTAATACAATTTTTTAAAAAGACTGAATGTTTGAAAAAAAACTACACCAGTTACTAAAGTACTTAAGGTGGTACTGGTCGTTGGAATTGAATTTTCGCGATCAAAAATTAGCCAAAAAGGACTTCTAGGATACTAGTCAGATAAGCCATCTACTATAACAATCCTTAAAGCTTGTGGAATACAAATCTCAATTTTTTTCATGCAAACACTTCTTCAAACACAAGGAGACCTAAGCCAAAATGGTAAAACTATTTCTTCCCAGGTTTTATGTCGAAATAAGCTGAAATTTCGACATAACTTGAAAAATTGGTAGGCCAAACTTTATCTCGAGCAGCGTTTCAAATGCCGCTATATTTTCTCTAGAATATGTAAAAATACTTTTATACGTCGGAATAACTATCTCCTAGGAAAAATTATGAAATTCATTAAAAAATTTTTCAAACCTAGCTCACAAGAAAATTTAACTTAACCCTTGAAGGCTCCGGCACCACTTAAGTGGTGCGACTTTGACAGCTTATTAGAGGGAAAGTAAGAGTGCTTGGAACTTTATTGTACTCTAGTCCTCGAGATTAAGGATAGACTTAAAATTTGATAGTATGTAATTTACATTTTTACTTTATTAACCCTATAGAATAGTGACATTTACAAATTGTGCTTTAACCTACGCAATTATTTTGTGAGGAAATGGGAGACGTCAGAACGAAAATTAATAATGGAAATGGTTACAAATTTAATTTTCTAAAAAGTGACTTCCTCAGAAATAATTTACAATTTTCAGTATTTTATCTACATGTGTTTTCCGAAAAAATAACCTAACCTACGCAAGTTGTCGAAATCACTTTAAAATAAATAAAAGTTTACTCAAAGCCGTCAGAACAAAAATTAAAAATGCAGCAGTTTCAGAAAAATTTTTCCTAGAAAGTAAATCATTCAGAAGCAACCTGCATTTTCTGGTATTTAATCTACAGGTGCTTTTGAAAATAGTCCGGTTACCTCCAGGTGTTAACTCGAAATTATTTTTTTAAGGGACCCATGAGAAAACAAAAAGTTCTTTTTTTTCTTGAAATAGGTTAAAAAAGCAACGTTAAAATTGATCTGTATGTAAATCCTTTTCTAACGGAACCCATCTCAAAAACGTTAACATCTCATATAGCGCGTGTTTCGAATCCACTGATGTTGTCTTAAGGGACTGTCTTAGTTATGGCTGAGTGATTACCACCGATTCGAAGTTTAGCGGTCCCAATATCAAAGCATCTCTTGCCTATAATCATACTCAAGACATCAGTAAGACAATTAGGGATTCGACACGCTGCTTATAAAGAGGATTTATTATCGTTTTTCGATTTATGGATGTTCCGTTGGGAAAAGGATATAGAGTGGACGCGATTGAGCCAGGTAAAAAAATGAAAATTCTTAGATCATGTTTAAAATGCCTGGAGGTGGGGTGATCGACCCCAGGGAAGAAAAAATTTCACATGGACTTTTTTCAATTTTAACTCCTAGGTGTCCAAAACACTATTTTTCGACTTTAGAAAATAGTTGAAGAATGAATTAGAGCGTCCTCACCAAAAACCTATCTACGGATTGAGCCTTGAACAATTTCACGTTCAATTAGTGCCAAAAATTATATCGGAACGGAAAAGCACCATTTACACATTTTAATTGGTCTAAAACGCCATTTTTGAAAAAATATAACTTTAGAATGTAGTTCTAGAATAAAATATTAAGTACACAGTGTACTGTTCACTGGAAATTCATTTGAATTAACTCAGCCTTGGCTACCAATGGTAGCCTATCATGTGTGATTTTTTAAATCTGCTGGTAGAAAAAGACTAAAAACTTAACTCCCAGGTGTCCAAAACATCGTTTTTCCGAAAAATTGACTTGATAAATAAATTCTAGAACAAATTAGAGACGCTTTCCCTAAACCCTATAAATGGGATGAGCTTTGAACAATTTCACGTTAAATAAGTGCTAAATTTTTATTTATATTGGAACGGAAAGACACCATTTTTCACATATTAGTTGATCAAAAACACCATTTTCCTAAAAATTGACTTCGAAAGTAAATTCTAGAACAAATGAAGTAGTCTTCATCAAAACCTTATTGATGAAATCAGCCTTGAACATTTTCACGCTGAAAAAGTGCAAATTTTTCTTTATATCGGAACGGAAAGACAAAAAATTGTAACTTCCAGGTGTCCAAAACATCGTTTTTTCCGAAAAAATGATTATATAAGAAAATTTGAGAGGGAATAAGAAAGTCTTTCAGATTCCTGATGATGGAATAGGCCTTAAACTAGCTATTCGGCGTAATGTTTGAATTTTTGTGATTCCCTGGATCAAAAAAAATATTTTCTGGAAGCCATAAGTTTTATAATGGTCACATCAACTTGGTCAAGAACTCCCAGAATTTTCTTTATTTCATTGCTAGAAACCTTAAATTATGATAAAAATTTCGACTGTTATATTTTCAACAGTAAAAAAATACTAGTAATTTTTGAAATTTTTAACACGGGCTTCTGATTGGTCGATTTAATTTTTTTTGAATAAAACAATCTTTCAACTGTTGCAATCACAATTATGTATATTAAATAAGACATCGACAAAAATGAAGATGTATATTGTTAAGAAATTCGAAATGTATTTGATCTAACTTTCAAACACATTTTAACTCCCGTAGTGGCCGACAATCTCTGGACCTGTAGTATATTTGAGCCATCCGTGTCTTTGCGTTTGAATCAAGTTTTTTTTGAGGGGGAACAGAATATCAAGTGTCTGGGAGAATCGTCTATATTTTCGGGAGTATTGTCCCGAATTGTTTACTTTTTGTTCCCCCGACAAAAAAGGCATACTGTATTTTTTCAATGGTAATCATATTATTCAAAGAATTCTGTACAGTCCAATATAAAACTATATGAAAACTATATAAACAATTTGTGAAAAAAAATTTATAAAAAGTCATCAAATGTGAATAAGAAAATTAAAAACTCTCTCATTTTCGCCGATTCTCACAAACAAGTGCATAAGTGACCCGAATTTAGGGTTAATTTGACATTTTCAAATTTCAAATATTATACCGTCACCAATTTGGGTATTAAATATACAAAAAAAATTGAATGTTTTTAACAAAATTCTCTAGTAAAATGACTCTTAAATTGATTAAGAAAATTCATTTCTCGTGATAAAAAAGATAAACTCTCTTTTTTCTTTCGCCTACACATTCTTATGTAATCAGTATTTCGGAAGTTTTGACTTCTAGAAATGCTCTATTGAAACCGGAGGCCATACTGTAATGCAATAAAAGTCTTAGAAATTCGTTACGATTTTTTAAGCGGTCTTCCACGTGATTTCAGTACTTTTGAAAAAAATGCATAGTACAGTAATTTGAAAAAGTACTCAAATTACGTCCAAAAAATTCCAGGGTTAACTTCAAACGTTTTTCAGACTTTTTTCTCATTACACCAGAGTCCGAATAAAATCACGTGACGGAATAATTCGAAAATAAGGTTTAGAATATGTCATAAATTATTCCTTATTTCTTGGAAAATAAGATCACGTGACGTTTTTTGAAAATATTATTATGTTCAAAACTCTTAAATTAGGTGTTAATTGTCCCAAAAATTTTTTCGGCGTAATTTGATCACCATTTTTTTACTTGTACCGAAACCTTATTTCCTAATTTGAAGGTCACGTGATCGTTTTCGGACTTTGGTGTAATGGAAAAAAAGTCTTAAAAACTTCTAAAGAACCACTTCACTTTTTTCATAAATTGATTAAAGTTATTTTTGAAAAAAAACATTACTACTTTTACCAACCTTATTCCTTGAATATACGGTCACGTGGTCATTTTGAGACTATGGTGTAATGGGGAAAAACTCTTAGAATTTTTTTGATCCCGCGCAATGGCTTTTTTTGAAGATCTATTTTTTTTTGCAAAAAATAAGTACTGTAATACTACATAACTGTAATACTACATACTGTTATTACTAGTACAGTTAAAATTTTGGAAAAAAAACGCACAAACGTCATTTATCTAAATAGTCGATCTATCACTTTGTAAATTGTCATTCATACATGATTAAGGCTCCTAAATTGCGATTAAAGGCCATCGAGCCACGGATGGCCCCAAATACACTACGGGAGTTAAAGCAGGGGTCGGCAGAACATTTTGAAAAACCTGATCGGATCGGAGGTTGACAAAAACCTCATCAGATCGAACTTGATCGGATCGGAGGTTGACAAAAACCTGATCGGATCGGATCGAAAAAAAAGTCGATCCGATCAAGTTCGATCCGATCTGATCAAGTTATGCCGACCCCTGCTTTAAAGTGGATTGCACAATTTTTGTCGAGAGTGAGGGGTCTTAAAAGTTGAATAACTCGAAGTCCAAAAAAAGGAAATCTTGAATTTCAATTAATTGAACTTTAATTAAGAACTTATGGAGAAACTTACCAAAAAATAATCATTAAAGGACAGAATACAGTATTTTGAACACCTCTCAAATCTTTTTCCGTGTTCAAATTTTATAGAAACTTGCCAATTAATACATTTCCAATGTATGCTTTCGAATAAAATAAAGATAAACATAATTGAACTTTTGGATTATTCGAAGGAATAAATAACGTTTTGTCAAATCAAGCTATGATACGTATTTTGTCAAAAAAAACCATGAGAGTATTTTCACGAATTTACAGCGAAAAAAAATGTCTTTCTCAAGTATGAGTGAATTATTCACTCATGAATGAGAAAAACCATTGTTTTGAAAAATACCATATAGTTAAAAATTGAGTCTAATAATTCTTAAAATTTTATCGTAACTCTCAGGATTGCAGACTATTTCTGGACCCATTGAATAATATGGTCACGCGTGACCATGCGGTTCAAATCAAGCTTAATTTGACATTTTTAGTATTAAACCGAAGATGTTTTTATCAACATTTTCTCGGAATAAGAAAAAAAAGAAGATTAAAACAACTTTTATTGATGATAATTTGAGATGATGCGTCATAAGTCATGAATTGAATTTGTACATCAGTTTTGGTTCTGGATCTCTAAACTTACCAGAAGTGTAAAGATATGCATTATAATGAAATCGCAAGTGTAGAACATGAATCCGTTATCCGATTTCAACGGTAATTTTCAAAAATGCTCAAATTACGTTAGAAAAATTCAAGAGTAAACCTCAAACGTTTTTAGAACTTTTTTCTCATTAGGACATAGTCCAAATAAAATCACGTGACAGAATAATTTGAAAATAAGGTTTGAAATATGTCATATAGAAAATGATCCCTATTGCGCTTTTTAGAATAACTTTGAGAAAGTGACCAATAAAATAGCGGGATTTTTTGATTAAGTCGACAATCGAGTATTCTGATTGGACACTGGCTTATAGTTATGACACGTGGTGTGAATGGCGCAGTTATGATCATTCTTGATATATTAGTTCTTATTTAGTGAAACATAAGATCACGTGACCTTTTTAGAAAACATCATTATGTTTAAAACTTTTAAATTAAGTGTTTATTAGCCCACAAATTTTTTCGGAAAACTTTTTAAGAATCTCTTCATTTTTATCAATAATATATTTTTGAAAGAAAACAGTACTATTTTTGCCAACCTTATTCCTTAGATATCCGGTCACGTGATCATTTTCGAGCTATGGTAATGGAAAAAAAGTCTAAGATTTTTTTTGATCACGCTCAAAGTTTTTATGATGATTTCAAATTTTTTTGCAAAAAAAAAGTACTATAATACAGTAAAAATTTTCAAAAAAAACGCACAAAAAATTATTAAAATAATCGATCGACCACTTTGTNAATGCTACATTCATAAATGACTAAGAGTCCTAAATTGCGATTGAGGGCGCATGGTCACGCTTGATAAAATTTAATTTCAATTTCCAGGTTAAAAATGTTAAATTGTGAATCAGTACTGATTTAAATAAAATTTTTTTATTTGATAATCACATTTAATTGATAGTTAAATTTGATTGATGAAGCAATTTGATTGATAATCGTACAAAATAAAATATGCCCAAAAAAGGTGTTTTTACTAGTCACCCACTGTACAGTATGCTTTTTTAGTGCGAACAGAATATCAAGAGACGGGAGAATTTTCCCCTAATTTTAGAGGATTCTCCCGGACACTTGAGATTCTGTTCGCACTAAAAAAAAAACTGTATATGAACATTCCTTTGTCGAAAATTTGAACTAAATTGTCAGACGCTATAATTCTGAATTGCAAACATAGCTATTTGATCATGAAGGACCGGATTCTGAAGCGAATTGTTTTCAAAGATATTAAGTGAGCATTAGTAAAATGAAAAAAAAATAGCTATTTTGGCGCACGAAGTACGGTTATAGATTTTGAATAACTCTAATTGTTAACCCTATCTTTTCCTGGCTGTAACGTATAGAATTGCCTTTTGAAGATTGATTTTTTTTTGTTGCTTTCTCTATCTTTTTATCTGAATAGTGCCTTTATATATGTTAATCGTGAATTTATTAGGAAAACATAGTGAATCAGTCAAAAAGTTTATCGCAAACGCGTAGGAGTTAAACAAATAGTTCTCATGTGATAAATCAAATCGTAAAAATCTTTTTTGTGTGGTTGACATTTTGAGATATTTTTGTAGCCCGAAAGAATTGAAAACATAACAGCCCGTTTTTCTAGCTTTTGAAAGTGACACGCTGCGTTTTTTGCTACAGGTTAATCGAATCGTTGTTAATTTTTGAAAAAAATGTCTCTATTATTTGTTCTCTTGAAAACTTTATCTCGAATATTTTCAATTTTGAGATATTTTTCAGATGATTTATAGAGTTCAAAAATATAATAATCTTTTAATTTCCAAGGTGTGCTTGCCTTTGGCAATTAATGACTAAGAAAAAGACGAATGTGATGAAATTTTAGAGAAAAAATTATTTCAAAAATTTCTTATTTAATAAACTCTTCACTTTTGTGAGACTATACTAAAGCTTACCAATACAAAAAAGCAACTCGTATCCAATTTCAAAAATCGATCATTATCTCAAAATTTTTAAACCTTCAAAAATGCCTAACGGCGGTCATCTTAATAATGTATTTTGTGAAGATTCCCCTGAGCTTGTATCACGTGATATCAAAAATTGGCATCTCTGGGCCCTTACTTTCGCGTTTGACCCTCAATTGACCAATGAGAAGACCGGATATCACGACAGCGACGAATAAGACCTTCGAAAATAAGTTCAAACGCGAATGCGAAAATAGACGCCTAGGTTCCAAATTTTAGATATAATCTTCCAAGTTTTCCGATTTTTTTTTTTTTTTTTAATTTAACTCGAAAATGTTTAAATACAACATTCAATTTTCAATGTGGCGCACTTTTTTCTCCGCTAAAAGCTAATGTGGTTCGAATCAAGAAAGAATCTAGATCTGAATATTTGAAAAAAAGGCCTTAATTAAAAAACTTAAATTAAGACAAAAAACATAAATTCTGATTTTTAAGCGTTTAATCAGATGGGTTAAGAGCCCGGCACTGGAGCCCGCACGGAACCGCTAGTTTAACTCCCACAATGTTTTCATGGTGTGACCATGAACGCATTTTTTCTATATTATTTAACTTAAAGTCTAGAACATTTTCATTTTAGGATAGTGTACGAATTAAGAATAGGTCATCCAAATGTACTTTTCATACATATCAGATATGTCATATCTCGTCTGAATCAGTTAAGCTCTACGAACCCTTAACAAATATCAAAATTTACTCCAACCTACTTAAGTTCAGGTAAAGTTCAAATTATCGGGAAAATTTTATGAAACTCAAAATAGAATTTGAAATTTAATTTTCGATTATAAGAAAATGTTTCTCATCATTAGGGTGTACGCGATCGTAGCCTTTTCGTGTTATAGACATCGGACAAAAAAACTGAGGACCTGAGTGAACTTGTTAGTACCCTCAAAAGAATCGGAAGGGTCGACTTTCTAATGAACGTATTAGGAACTTTGGGTCAATAATGTACTGAGAGGTCGCTAGAGAGCAAAAACTGGTCAACACCCTGGCCGTTTTTGAGGATTTCAAATGTCTAAAAAAGGCATTTCTTGACAAAAAACATAGGACAAAAAGTATATATTTGAATTCAGCACAAAAAATGGATCCACAAAATGATTCAAAATGATCGATTCTGATTGGTTCAAATTTCGACCAATGAGAATCTCGATGTTCATACATATTTATTTTTCTCATTTTTTTCTAGAAAGATGCAGAATAAAATTTTATGGTGAATGAAAATAATATCTCACCGCCCAACATACATTCCAGGCGCTAGAGCGAAAATAAGGTTTAAACATAGGATTTGGCCACCTTGTGGTCAAAATTAAAATTTTTCATAACGCAATTTTTTGTTCGTTATCAATTNCACAAAAAAATAATAAAAAATGATAAAAATTGAAGGAGTAGGCACTAACTGCGTGTCTTTTTAGGAGGCTTTTTAAAAGCGTAGGTGTCGGCGTAGGTGGGATTGTGTCAGATTAATGTTAAGTTTAAAATTACCGCGAAGGTTGGTTCTGTTAGTTACAAATGTTTTTGGAATATCACCTTTGCTAGTTTGGCGGGAAATGACCTTGGAAGAGGCTCAAATTTGCGACACCCACTCCCTTAACAAATATCAAAATTTACTCCAACCTACTTAAGTTCTGGTAAAGTTCAAATTATCGGGACAATCTTATGAAACTCAAAATAGAATTTAAAATTTAATTTTCGATTATAAGAAAATGTTTCTCATATATTATTCCGGTTTTTGACGAATCACCCTATTCAGGACGTGTCGCGATTCATTGACTTTTCAA
Source organism: Oikopleura vanhoeffeni (assembly GCA_004367855.1). NCBI lineage: Eukaryota > Metazoa > Chordata > Appendicularia > Copelata > Oikopleuridae > Oikopleura > Oikopleura vanhoeffeni. The sequence goes on along the minus strand of SCLH01000965.1, from coordinate 9,761 downwards.
TATGCAATTATTTTCACTTGCCGCTAATAATATCATAAATCGTCATCTCAAAAAGGTTGATGAATTTCGGAAGCTGTATAATTCAATAAACCGGCTCAGTTTTTCTCACTCCGTGATATTCGTCGAGGATGAAGGATATTATTATCAATCTCGGTAATGAATTTCAACATGAGAATTTAGTTTGTGTACTTTTTTATTTTTTATAACGGATGAGTATTTTTCTGTTTGGCCTAGAAATTCACAACCACTATTTAAATGAGAGCTGGTTATCACGAAAATTTCTGTGATTCTTCGAATTGGTGAATTTTTGAGATCATACATGACTAATCGTAGGGTGCGTTCCGAGCGGTCCGAGAAATTTCATTTTTTGTATTAAATAACTAAAACCTACGCCGCCCTCTGAAAAGCTCCCCACAATAAGTATTGTACAACTTTTTTGAAATCGGTATTTTAGAATTATTGATTTTTGTGCTAATCACATTTTGTTTTGAAAAAGCTATTACTAAAAGCCTATTAGTAAAATTGCTAGAAATTTATAAAAGTCATAAATACAAATTTTATTTCGCCATTCTTACTTCAAAGTTGGATATGAAAAACCGTACTCTAGTCTAGGTAGTAGACAAGGAAATTGAATTTTATCTAGCCACATTACCGCGAATATCGACCAAAATTTTTATTTTTTACTCTGACGATCAATTTGACCTTGACTTTTTTAAAAAAATTCTTCTCGAAGTTAAGGTTTTTTGCGACAAATAATCTAAGCACAAAAAATCAAGAATTCAAAAATAGGCAATTCAAGTTTTCACTGTCAGAATCCGATAGCTAAAATTGAATTTTCTTAAATTTGCATGTTTTTAAAATGTCACTGGGATTTCGATTTTTTAACGCGAATTATTATTGCGAGACAAACACTTTAAAACTTTGAGGATAACTGTACTAATGAAAATAGCGATCATATTTTGATATCATTCAAAACAATTTTCAGATTTTAGACTATTACCACTCGAAAAAGATCATAGCCGCCCCGTGAAATTCACANATAGCTAAATTGAATTTTCTTAAATTTGCATGTTTTTTAAAATGTCAACTGGGATTCGATTTTTTTAACGGCGAATTATTATTGCGAGACAAACACTTTAAAACTTTGAGGATAACTGTACTAGAGAATTAATGAAATAGCGATCATATTTTGATATCATTCAAACAATTTTTCAGATTTTAGACTATTACCACTCGAAAAAGATCATAGCCGCCGTGAAATTCACACCAGAGATAAAATGGAAAATTCATCGAACACATTTTTTGCTTTGAAATTTTAGGTAAAATTTTTTTTTATCGAGTTCAATCAAAAAGGCAACTTTCTTTAATTTTTGTCCGGAAATAAAAGATGAAAAGATTTTTAAATTACACGCCAAATTTTTCATATTTAAAATTAATCAAATCTAAACTGAATTTAAGGGCTTGCGCATCTTGCTTCGCGCAAGCGTCGGATAGTTTGCCTCCAAACAAGATTGAACAATTATTGCTCAGACAACACCGATTATGATTTTGCGCGATATAATAGAGATAAGGGCAAGTGGAGATGCTTTGATTCTTAGACGATAGTGTGCAGGACAGGATTTATTTTGAAAGATTTAATCGACATTTTTTAATAGAAACTTTCTAGTCAACAGAAATGATCATTATGCGAGATATGAGAATGGCTATCTCGTTTATATATATGAGGCTTTGCGTGGCGGTAGAGGAAATCACTGGACTCAATTTATCAGCTCTGAGTCTTCGGGTGGTCGAGGCAATCTGGACCTTTTTAAACTGCGCTTCAAGAATAAACGGAGAACAGTAGTAACTTCATTATACTCTGTATGTAAAGACAAAGTTTGATGAATCTTTAAGATTGAAAAAAATATTTTCCATGTTTGGAATAGGCTGTCCCAATCTTCAGAAAAGTGCCAAAAATTAATAATTAAAATCTCGACAGCCTTCGTCCTGACCCAATTTTTACGATTTTCACGAATGACCATTTTATTCACGTGGAAATCGACGCTCGGGCCCGGAATTTTGATTTTTTTTCTAGGTGGCGCTAAATCGCAAAAATGATCATTTTTTTTAAATTTTTTCACAGCATATTCATTGTTCGTCGCATTTGTTCGACTTTGGCTTTACTATGAGAAGCGTATAAAAATTGACGCTCGGGCCGCCGAATTTACGATTTCGCCTTAGTTTGCCTACAAATCGCGCCGAAAGTGGGCGCGATCTGTTTTTTGCGTACTAGCCTACATCAGTCTAATTTTCAAAAAAATGTTACCAGCATAATTCTTAGAATTTTGCGACGGTCATTTGCGCCTAATATTGGAATGATTGAGAAAATTTTTTTGTCAATTTTAAAATTTTTGGAAAAATATAGAAACAATCGCAAAAATAAATTTTTTTCCAAAAACAAATTTTTCAAAAAATTTTTGCTAGCGATTATAAAAACCACTAGAAAATAATTTGATTGGTCAATTGATTTTTTTTTATAATCCCGTTCTTGTTTACATTGAATATTTTTGCAAAATAAAATAAGTCTGTCACTCCTGAGATTAAAGCTGACAACTTCAAACAAACTATATTTGTCTTGATCATGTCACAATGCTTCCTAAATTAGTAAGTGTAATAAGGAAAGTTATTAATTTAGTAAAATTGAACAAGTTTGAACTTTTTGTGAATCAAAGGTTCCGGTTTTAGATTGATTTTTAATTAGTATTTTCATGCAGAAGTACTTTTGATCAGTGGGTCAAACAGCTGTATATAATGTTTGAGGAAACATCTTAGATTTTTTTTGTCACAGGATAACGCTCTTCAAACATTTTATTATAAAACTGCAAATTTTCAAAATTCAAAATCAAACACCGCATGGGTAAGCTAAAAAACAACACGTAAAATTATAAATCGGCGGTTGAAAACAAATGCCTAACCGAACAAAAAAAATATACTATTACGCCTAAATCTTTTTGCGAAAACGAATCATAGCGACAAACGCCTATTGAAATATAAAATGATATTTGATGTCAATGGCTGCTTACAAAATATTAAACACGGATTTTCGGAACGCCATGTCGGAATGTAAACGAAACTGAACTCAAAGCCTGAAGCTACAGTCCCATAAGGGTTTTAGACAATTTTGTGCCGCCTAAAGTTGCCATGTGGTCATCGTCATGGCGACTGTATAGTAATGCCCAGAAGGAGGCAAATTATGCTTTTGCTCATAGTCGGTCAATGAAGTAACTGGTTTGTCCAAAACAACAGTAAAACTATTTTTATCTTCAAATGAATTCACTTATAGATTTAAATCAAGTTTTTTTGGGTCAATGTTCGAGCAGGTTGCAATAAATTTGATAAAAATGAAAGACGTTTCCATAAAATAAGGTCGCCAATAGCTTTAATTAGGTATTTGTATTATTACTTATCTATTTCAACTTTCCAGGCTTCGAAAAAATTTCATTATAAATATCAAGTTCAAAAAATTTCTCCAATCTAAAAAAATTTTGAATTTCAAAATTTGTGAAATCTCAAAAATTTTTTGAATTCAAAAATTTCAAATTTTTTTTACCATAGATATAGAAACTTCTGGTTATAATTTTTTTACTCGTTTGGTTTTAAACCAGAATAAATATTTTTCCGTGATTTGATAGTTTGGAGAACAGTTTAAATGAGGTCAAAATAAAAAATTCAAGAAAATATTCTAGAGCAAGACAGAGAAATTTGGTTAACGCCAATAAATTTTCGTTTGGTCACTTACTCCTAAAATAATTTTATTTTTTCAAATTTATACAATCGGAAAAGGCCTTAAAAAAGGTCGCCTCGACCACCCCTTAAATGGTTAAATAGTGGAATCTTTGGTATGGCTTATCGTTATCGAAAAACTTTTGACCAAAGTGCTCAAATATTTCTGTTGTGAATTTGATTTTTCTATTCCTGGGGATTACGGGGGGGGGGGTTAAAGCGTATTTTTCGTGGACTTTACTTGAAAAAAAAATAGAACCTTATTTTTCATTATAAAATGAGAAAAAAGAAAATAGTGTTAGCTTCTTACAGGCAGCACAATGTGTGCTGCCCACAAATAGATAATTTCGACTCAAATTCTCATGATGACAGTAAAAGAAAACCAACAACAACTGCGGAGTGTTGATGGTAAAAAAACCGTTTGGTAATTTTTATGATATCACATACGGGCCCCTCTGGTCATTTTTTGCCACTTTGTTCCAGCCAACATTTTTATATGATTTTTGGGTTTTTTGAGACATAAAATAATATATTGTTTTTTAATTTAAAAAATTGTTTTTTGACATGTTTTCGCTTTATTGCCATCTCAGAGTGGAGACAAAATTGTAAAATTTGAACAGAACCAATTGTGGTGCGAAAATAATTTGACCGAATCGGGGCGTTTGTTTGTACTATATTCGGCTTTTAATCGACTCAATCCGATAGAGTTTATTAGATAGCTCAAACTGAAGAGCAAATATTTGGAAAAAATTAATTGAGAAATATGGTGTTGAATCAGGGCATCACTCCTAATTTGTGATTTAAACTTGATAATTTAAAATTTTACTTATCATAGAAAAAATCTTAAAAATGATCCGATTCTTGATTAATTTATTATCCATTGTATTATTAAGCGAGAATATTTGTGCTTTAGTTTGAGCTATCAAAAAATATCTATAAAAATGTTGGCTGAAAAAATGGCAAAAAATAACCAGAGAACCTCATAATAGAATCATAATTAAATTCTACGGCGTGTATCAAATAATGGATTTATTTTTCATTTTTTTGTTTATAAATTTTTTCATCTTACTGAGTTGTTAAATTCAGTAGCGTTGGCCACGAAAAAACTTATAACTCGTCACTTTATTCCTATTAATTTAGCTTAAAAAATTGATTTTAATTTATGGGGGTGTTTTAGGTCGGAGAGAAACAATCATTGTTTAAAACATTTTGTTGGACAGGGATATTTCAGAGCATCGGCTCGGGCACCCTAGAAAATCGGTGAAATACTTGAACCGATCTATCTCCTACTTTCAAACTTTTCTCCGAACCGATCATAACAAATTTTTTCACAATTTTAATCCGTCCCGAACTGTTCCACATGCCGACTCCTTTTCAAAAGTTCATATAAAGTAAAAAAGGCCAGCGAAAGTTGTGACAACAAATTAACCATTTTATGGAACCCACTTTCACGAAAAAATGATTTCCAATAAACTTGTTATGTGCTTTCATTTAAGGGTTATACGTTTGCCATTAATAAATGGTTATGGGTTTCCATTACAAGGTAATATGGGCAAATTTGAAAAGTTGTTTTCAGACCAAATATTGTTGGAATAACTTTTGGAGAAATTTTTCAGAGTATGTTTTAAACTTTATTTGGTAGGGAACATTTTATGCAGTCGAAACAACAATATCTGTTTTTTCCGGATAATTTGAAGCTTATTAAGCATCAATAACGATTTTCTTTTTTCAAAAAGGTTTCCAATAATCGAAAAAGATCATAGCCGCCCCGTGAAATTCACATCAGAGATAAAAATGGAAAATTCATCGCACATTTTTTGTCTTAGAAATTTAAGGTAAAAATTTTTTTATCGAGTTCAATCAAAAAAGCAACTTTCTTTAATTTTTGTCCGGAAATAATAGATGAAAAGATTTTTAAATTACACAAAATTTTTCATATTTAAAATTAATCAAATCTAAACTGAATTTAAGGGCTTGCGCATCTTGCTTCGGCGCAAGCATCGGATAGTTGCCTCCAAACAAGATTGAACAATTATTGCTCAGACAACACCGATTATGATTATGCGCGATATAATAGAGATAAGGGCAAGTGGAGATGCTTTGAATTCTTAGACGAAAGTGGTGCAGGACAGGATTTATTTTGAAAGATTTAATCGACATTTTTTAATAGAAACTTTCTAGTCAACAGAAATGATCATTATGCGAGATATTTGAGAATGGCTATCTCGTTTATATATATGAGGCTTTGCGTGGCGGTAGAGGAAATCACTGGACTCAATTTATCAGCTCTGAGTCTTCGGGTGGTCGAGGCAATCTGGACCTTTTTAAACTGCGCTTCAAGAATAAACGGAGAACAGTAGTAACTTCATTATACTCTGTATGTAAAGACAAAGTTTTGATGAATCTTTAAGATTAGAAAAAAAATATTTTCCATGTTTGGAATAGGCTGTCCAATCTTCAGAAAAGTGCAAAAATTAATATTAAAAATCTCGACAGCCTTCGTTCATGACCCAATTTTTACGATTTTCACGAATGACCATTTTATTCACGTGGAAATCGACGCTCGGGCCCGGAATTTTGATTTTTTTTCCTAGGTGGCGCTAAATCGCAAAAAATGATGCATTTTTTTTAAATTTTTTCACAGCAATTCATTGTTCGTCGCTTTGTTCGACCTTTGGCTTACTATGAGAAGCGTATAAAAATTTGACGCTCGGGCCGCCGAATTACGATTTCCGCCTTAGTTTGCCTACAAATCGCGCCGAAAGTGGGCGCGATCTGTTTTTTGCGTTACTAGCCTACACAGTCAATTTTCAAAAAATATGCTTACAAGCACATAATTCTTAGAATTTGCGACGGTCATTTGGCGCCTAATATTGGAATGATTGAGAAAATTTTTTGTTCAAATTTAAATTTTTGGAAAAAAGAAACAAACTGGAAAAAAATGTTTTCCAAAAACAAATTTTTTTCAAAAAATTTTCTACGATTATAAAACACTAGAAAATAATTTGATTGGTCAATTGAATTTTTTTTTATAAATCCCCGCTGTCTTGTTTACATTGAATATTTTTGCAAATAAAATAAGTCTGTCACTCTGAGATTAAAGCTGACAACCTTTCAAACAAACCTATATTTGCTTGATCATGTCACACATGCTTCCTAAATTTTAGTAAGTGTAATAAGGAAGTTATTAATTAGTAAAATTAACAATTTTGAACTTTTGTGATCAAAGCGTTCCGGTTTTAGATGTGATTTTTAATTGTATTTTCATTCAGAAGTACTTTGATCAGTGGTCAACAGCTGTATATATGTTGAGGAAACATATCTAGATTTTTTTGTCACAGGATAACGCTCTTCAAACATTTATTATAAAACTCAAATTTTCAAAATTCAAAATCAAACACGATGGGTAAGCTAAAAAACAACACAAAATTATAAATCGCGGTTGAAAACAAATGCTAACCAACAAAAAAAAATACTTATACGCCTAAATCTTTTTTGCCGAAAACGAATCATAGCACAACGCCTATTGAAAATAAAATGATATTGATGTCAATGGCTGCTTACAAAATATTAACACGGATTTTCGGAACGCCATGTCGGAATGTAAACGAACTGAACTCAAAGCTGAAGCTACAGTCCATTAAGGGTTTTAGACAATTTTGTTGCCGCTAAGTTGCCATGTGGTCATCGTCCAATGGCGACTGTATTAGGTATGCCCAGAAGGAAGGCAAATTATGCTTTTGCTCATAGTCGCTCAATGAGTAACTGGTTTTCCAAAACAAAGTAAACTATTTTTATCTTCAAATGCAATTCACTTATAGATTTAAATCAAAGTTTTTTTGGGTCAATGTTCGAGAGTGACAATAAATTTGATTAAAAATGAAAGGACGCCTTTCCATAAAATAATGGTCGCCATAGCTTTATTAGGTATTTGTATTATTATTATCTATTCAACTTTCCAGGCTTTCGAAAAAATTCATTATAAATATCAAGTTTCAAAAATTTCTCACAATCTAAAAAAAATTTTGAATTTCAAAAATTTGTGAAATCTCAAAAATTTTTGAATTCAAAAATTTTCAAATTTTTTTACCATAGCATAAGAAACTTCTGGTTATAATTTTTGTTATCGTTTGGTTTTTAACCAGAATAAATATTTTTCCCGTGATTTGATAGTTTGGAGAACAGTTTTAAATGAGGTCAAAAATAAAAAATCAAGAAAATATTCTAGAGCAAGACAGAGAATTTTGGTTAACGCCAATAAATTTTCTTTCGTGTCGACTTACTCCTAACAATAATTTTATTTTTTCAATTTATACAATCGGAAAAGGCCTTAAAAAAGGTCGCCTCGACCACCCTTAAATGGTTAAATAGTGGAATCTTTGGTATGCTTATCGTTTATCGAAAAACTTTTGACCATAGTGTCAAATATTTCTGTTTGTGAATTTGATTTTTCTATTCCTGGGATTATCGGGGGGGGGGTTAAAGCGTATTTTTCGTGGACTTTACTTGAAAAAAAAATAGAACCGTTATTTTTCATTATAAAAATGAGAAAAAAAGAAATAGTGTTAGCTTCTTACAGGCAGCACAACTTTGCTGCCACAATAGATATCTTCGACTCCAAATTCTCATGAAATGAACCAGTAAAGGAAAACCAACAACAACTGCCGGCAGTGTTGATGGTAAAAAAAGTTGTAATTTTTATGATATCACATACGGGGCCCCCTCTGGTCATTTTTTTGCCACTTTTTCCAGCCAACATTTTTATAATGATTTTTGGGTTTTTTGAGACATAAAATAATATATTGTTTTTTACTTTAAAAAATTGTTTTTTGACATGTTTCGCTTTATTGCCATCTCAGAGTGGAACAAAATTGTAAAATTTGAACGAAACAATTTGGTGCGAAAATAATTTGACCGAATCGGGCGTTTGTTTGTACATATAATTCGGCTTTTCAATCGACTCAATCCGATAGAGTTTATTAGATAGCTCAAACTGAAGCCAGCAAATATTTGAAAAAATTAATTGAGAAATATGGTGTGAATCAGGGCATCACTCAATTTTTGATTTAAACTGATAATTTAAAATTTTACTTATATAGAAAAAATCTTAAAAAATGATCCGATTCTTGATTAATTTATTATCCATTGTATTATTAACGAGATATTTGTGCTTTAGTTTGAGCTATCAAAAATATCTATAAAAATGTTGCTGAAAAATGGCAAAAAATAACAGAGAACCTCATAATAAATCATAATTAAATTCTACGGCGTGTATCAAATATGGATTTTATTTTTCATTTTTTTGTTTATAAAATTTTTTCATCTTACTGAGTTGTTAAATTCAGTAGCGTTGGACGAAAAAACTTATAATCGTCACTTTATTCCTATTATTTAGCTTAAAAAAATTGATTTTAATTTTATGGGGGTGTTTTAGGTCAGGAGGAAACAATCATTGTTTAAAACATTTTGTTGACAGGGAATTTCATGAGCATCGGTCGGCACCCTAGAAAATCGGTGAAATACTGAAACCGATCTATCTCCATACTTTTCACAATTTTCTCCGAACCGATCATAAACAGATTTTTTACAATTTTAATCCGTCCCGCGAACTGTTCCACATGCCGATCCTTTTCAAAGTTCATATAAAGTAAAAAAAGCCAGCGAAAGTGTTGTACAACAAATTACCATTTTATGGAAAACCCACTTTCACGAAAAATGATTTTCCATAAACTTGTTATGTGCTTTCATTTAAGGGTTATACGTTTGCCATTTAAATGGTTTATGGGTTTCCATTACAAGTAATATGGGCAAATTTGAAAAAAGTTGTTTTCGAAGCCAAATATTGTGTGGAATAACTTTGGAGAAATTTTCAGAGTATTTTAAACTTTATTTGGTAGGGAACAACTTTTCTGCAGTCGAAACAACAATATCTTTTTTCCGGATAATTTGAGCTTATTAAGCATCATAACAGATTTTTTTTTCAAAAAGGTTTCCAATAA
>SCLH01000964.1:142457-156031 GCA_004367855.1 Oikopleura vanhoeffeni | reverse complement strand
TGTTTTCTTTCAAATTTTTTAATTTTTAAATCTCAAGTTTTTTGTTGATAGTCATTGTATCAGATGGCGAACCAGAAGTTGTCGGTGTTGGAAGTTGCTACACAGTCAGGATTCGATTAAAAAGAGTCTATAAAACTACCCCCATGTAAATTTTTAGCGAATTCTTAAAATGATTTAAAAAGGTAGTTGGATTTTAAGAAGTTGAAAAAAAATGTATTTTTTTCAAATTTCTAGTCATTTTTTGATGTTTTTTGACGATAAACTGAAATTGACGATAAACTAGTATGAAAATATTACTGGTCACTTCCGGGTCTCAGAAGCAAAAAACATTTCAAAAGTGACGAAAATTAAAAAAATACATTTTTTTCAACTTCGGGAATAAATCCTACTGCTTTTAATTTTTTTCCAAAATCAGCTGAAAATTTACAATGAGAGTAGTTCAGAAGCCTAGTTATTTCGAACTCGCTCCTTAAAACAAGCAAATTTTGATTGTCAACTTCTGGTCTCAGAGCAAAAAACATTAAAAAATGACTGAAATTTGAGAAAAAATACACTTTTGTTCAAACTTCTTAATATTCCACGACCCCTCTAATCATTTTAGAATTCGCTTGAAATTTACATGGGGGTAGATTATGACAACCCTTTATCGAATCCTGAGTGTGCACAAATTTCTAATAGTCCGATAACTTCCGGTTCGAGCTCTGATACACATGACTCATCGAAAATGCATGATTTTAAATCCAATTTGAAAAAAGACACATTTTTCAAAAATTTATTTTTCAGCCAAAAAGTTCTTAGAAATTATTTTTTTTTTTCGTTGATTACCCATATTAGGTCATTTCCGGTTCATTTGAAAAATCTCGAATTTTAAAACTTTTCAAAAAATCTCGAATTTTTCTGAAAATTTTTTCAAAATATTTTTTTCGATTTTTCGCGCCGGAAATTTCAGGATGACTTTTTTGATAAATTCCTGTTTTCATTTTGCCCCCAGTTCAAAGGGTTATCAATTGTAGAACAAAGTTATGAATAACTTCTCCAGTGCAGCAAAAATGTTAACCTAATTATCGATTTGACGCTGATGGTTAAAAATTTGATTAGCTGTAAGCGACTTTTTATCAGTGAAATCTCAGCTTCAATTTGGTGGTACTTTTTTTCGATCAGACGAACTTTTTTTCGAACTTTTCATTTCCGGATTACTTCATTCAATTTTCTAGAATTCTAGAGTTTTATTCAAAAATTCCTTTTATCACTTTAACCGCATATATTTATCTACCTGAGTTCGAAAAATGGCTTCATTCTAAACATTCGTCTAAAAGAAGATAGAGTTTGAAGTCGAAAAACTGGCAAAATCGGGCTTTAAGTGAGTTCTAGAAGAAAAAAAAGTCAAATCGAAAATTCCTTCTAATCCACTTTTTTGTCTCATTTTTCGCTACTTTGTGTAAATTTTGAGACGCTTTGTATGTGGGGTCTAAAAGAAGATAGATTTTGAAAAAAACCATTAGTGCTCTAAAATGGACTCACCACCTGGTTGGTTGATGTGACAACGTTGACTTTGAGTGTGTATCGTTTAGACGAAGGCTAGATCTACAAACAAAGTATTTCCTCAGATTTTTACAACTGCCTAGATTTGATCTGAGGCGTGATTGAAAGGTACCAAAAGCGACACCAACCCCATTAATAATTTTTAAAAATAAGCAGTTACCTTACTTTTACCAACCTTAATTCCTGGAATATACGGTCACTGTCGGTCATTTTGGGGCTATGCTTGTAATAGAAAAAAGTCTTGGAATTTTTTTCTGATCCCTTAAGCTCAAAGGCTTGAGTGTATTTAATTTTTTTTTTTGCAAAAAAATAAGTACTGTGATTACTTTTAAATAAAAAGTCGAACAAAAACGCACAAAACGTCAATTATCTAATAGTCGAACCTTGATCACTTTGTAAATTTTACATTCATAATGATTAAAGGTCCTAAATTTGCGATTAAAGGCCATCGCGCCACGGATGGTCTCAAAACACTACGGGAGTTAAGTGATCCTAATAAAATTTGTTGCCTTGTTTTAAATTTTGAGAGTTTCCTCCATCAGGAATCTGAAAAGAACCCCGTAAAGTGAATTATTAATTGGAGTTGGTCCTCAGGAACGAACGAAGTTGGGTATGACAAGATACTATATAGGCTAGGCTCCCGCAGACCCAAGCTCGTCGAGTTTACGCTTCTTTGTTTTCTTTTTTTCCATAGATAAGCTCTCAGCTTTGGATATAAAAAATTACAATTTATTTTTTAATAATAAATTCAGTTAACCACGAAATTGCAGAGTTAATCTGAGATTCGTAGAATAATGCGGAGGATTTCCCAATACCGTTACCTCATTTTTAGTCTAGATTATATTTTAACTAGACCAGACAATTCACAGACCAGTCTAGGACTGACGAATCTTATGAAGTTATAAAATGAATCTAGTCACTTTTAACATAATAATCTCCAGAAATTACTTCACTATACTTCGAGATGACGATTAGTTCTCGCTTAGATGTTACATAGTAACAAAATATGTTATATCATCGTTTCTCTTTAAATTCTAGCGCTAGTGAACCCGGTCTCGAAATCATTTAGAAAAACTTTTTATTGGCCAGCCATTTCAAAGAGAGCCAGAGAGGGCCAGGTAACGTCACTACACCCTTTGACCGTCACACCACACTATTGACGATCGACATTAAAATTACACTAGGCAGGTTCTTCGATATTTATGGAGGTGTATCTTCTACAAAAACATAAAAAAATCAAAAATTGTAAAAATTGTTATAAAAAGCGCAGTTTAACCATTACCGTTGTTTTCAATGTATTGTAATGGTAGGCCTATACATAGTTTTAAATAGGTCTAAGTATCACATATTTATTTATATAGTTAAAAATCACTGTTCATTATCTCATTTCGCATTATATTCTGCAAAAACCTAGTTTTATTAAAAGCCTTTCTGAACCCTGAGAATGCGAATAAATCATAATAATTAATTTTCGTAAAGTTTATAATGAACTCCAGTCCTGCTGGGTTTACTAGCACCTCCTTAAAAAGCATATCACATCATACCTTTTTTCACTGCACAATCATATTTGAATCATAATTCGTAAATATGACCAAAATGAAATTTCAATACGGAAAATTGGAATTCCTTCATCAAAAACTGACCAAAGAAATCGTCATTTGGAAAAGTTCTGACGCTATTATTAAAAAAAATAAAGCTATTATTTTTCGTTTTATATTGACATGCTTGCTTTTATTGTTAAGCAGCAGTTTTTTTCCAATTACATATATTTGTTAAAAAAAACTTTTCAAACGTGAACATTGTTTGCATTAATTGCGTGAAGTTTCCGAACCAGGAAATCGGGAATTTTTCAAATTAACTTATTTATGTTTTCAGCCGAGTTATGATAGGGGTTTTTGAGTTTTTTTTTTGTTTTATGATAAAAGTTAATGTTAAATATGCAATAGTCGACTTGAAACTTTCTCCTTAATTAATTTTATGTTTTTTAATCAATAAATGACATAATTTGAAATGTTGACGCAACCAGGTTTAGAAGCTGCTGGGGAATATTTAAATTTAAGAAAGGCAATTTGGTTAAGGACGTTTCTTTTGTCACGAACCCTCTGAAATAATTTCAGCAAAATGTTTTTAAGTTTAATAAGGATTTGTGAAACAATTATTTATTTTAAATGTTTATGTTTAAAAATTTCAACAAAAATGTATAGACAGTTCAAAAAAATGTTAAAAAATACACAGGAAATTGCTGTGTCAGCACCCGAAAACCCTCTTTAGAAAAATGCAAGCTCTTTGTTGCACCTGATCTTTTTATTTGTTTTTAATCTTATTTAATATCCCGTAACTTGGTATCTACTTTGTTAATTTGAAGCATTATCTTTCTGAATTCACAAAAATAAGGCCCCAAATCACTCCGAAAGTAAATATACTATGACCATAATCGTGGAGTAGTTTGTCTTATTAGCGCAAACTATTAAATGGTTTGATAACTTTAATATGGATCTGTAATACAACATTTTAAAAAACCTTTACGTTATTGATTACTTCACTTGTCCGAAGATTAAAACTGAGCTATACTGTAATACGTTATAGATTGAGTGTAAGACGGCTGTCATTAGAATGTACCTTAAAATCTAAAAATATAAAGATCAAGCTACAACAGAATTTGACGCAATATACATAACCGTTGAACATTCTCCAATCTTAGAATTTTCCCATTTAAAACAGGTGTATTGTTATACCATCAATCTGCTCGCGACCATGCAAAATTGTTGTGATGTACTCTCGACTCTGTCTTGGAAAATATGATTTTCGATAAATTAATAACTTTGTTATCGAGTAAGCGCCAAAGAGACAATTTAACACCCTCACACCCAAAACGCCATTCGGGGACGCCACTTTGCAGCGCGTATTGCGATATCAAAACGCAATTGAAGGTCAATTTTTATCTAAAAAAAATGTTTTTCTCTACTTTTGGCCATTTTTTATGGAAAAAAATTTGAAATTAAGGAAATTTTTTACTCTGCAAAATTATAAAAAGACTTTTTAGCGCATTACACCCGACAATGTCCGAATTTTATTAATATCGTCTTCAAAGAAAATGCTATAATCTGTTTAAGTTGGAAATGAATGTACAGTGAAAAGTGGTTTTTAATATTTTCACAGATAATTAGTTANGTTAAGAAATTAAAAATATAAACGTTCCCAAGAATGAACAATTTTATTATAGATAAAAAATAAAATTCTCACATTTTTATTTCTTTTATATGTCGCTCTGAAAAAATGTACCAATCTGCAGGACTTATGGCACCCCCTTAAGGGGTGGAGGGGGGGGACCTTTTTCGCAAATTTTCACTTTGAGGCAATATTGTGCGAATACGGGACAAATTAAAGGTAAAATAAAATAAAAATATTAATGCTCAAACAATTTATAGTCGACTCATGGGATTTAGGATTTTTTTTGACATCACTAGTTAGAGCTAGAGAGCAAATTTTTCAAAAACGCAATATTCTATCTCCTTTCTTGTTTTTCATTGGCCAGTACCAATAATTCACCATTCTTAATCATTTTGAATTTAGAAAAACGCTTCAGACAGATTTTTGAAACTTGCCCTAGAATGCTCTCTATCGCCAATTTAACTGATTTTCGAGACCTTTTCCAAAACTTATCTCCTCTCTCAATTTGCATACAATTTCAATAAGATTGCAACAGCAGATAGCTTATACAATTTAGAACAAACGCGTCAGACATAATTATGTAATAAGCTCCATGTCTCTGACACTGAACATAAACGTGCGCGCTAGAAAATATTCACTGCGAGTCAAAATTTATTTTTATTTTTGTATGATATATTCACTTATATACTTAAAGGGCTATTCTAATTTCATTTTTTTTGGTTTTAACTCCATATCTCTTTTAGTTTTTGAGCTAGAACGAAAATAGTTTTTCAAAATTAGAAAATTTCTAGAGGAGATACAAATTTTTCGTAAAAGCCATTAATTTTCTCATAGTCACTTCATTCAGAAAAAATTTAAAATTTTGCAAATTAATGTTCCAAACGTTAAGGCTAAAACTAACAAAATATACTTGAAAGTCGAAATTACAAATTTAAATTTGTTGCAATCGATTTCCCGGCGCCTTTTTATCTGGAAATTGTACTTCTTTAGATAATCTAATAAAGAAAGATAATTTTGCATCTAATCAAGCAGCAAGAACTCTCGGACTTAACGAACGGTCGCAGTGACTTTTGACATTTGGGTCCTACGGCGAGACTGATAGAGATGAAACATTAAGGGGGGGGGTCGTCAATAATTTGAGGTCAGGAATAAATTTTATTGAGATGATTTTTGGATTTCAATATAGAAAAATACATACATTGGTGTCTTTCATCCCTCACGCGTGGTCAGGACTTTTAGTTTTTTTTAAATAAAAAAATTTGAAATATTTTGCGAAATTACGTCATCAATTAAAAATTCAAGTTCAATTTATTAACAAACTAATAAAAAATATTATTAAAGCTATGGTTGGGCTCTCGACAAAGTCTTTGGGTGCACATTCATATTTTTTTTAAAAAGTATCTTAAAAATTCTCTGAGTGAAAGGCTGTTGAGTGATGCCCTTTAAACAAGCTAAAGATCGCACATATCAAAAAATCGGCGTGAAAACCTACATAATTCTTTATATATTTTGGTTTATCCATGCGTAATATTGTGCCAATCCGCCAAGGAAACCACTGATTTTCACTTAATTATTGACAAATACGGATATGGGCTCGTGATGTTAAACTTTTTACTTGGTTTATATATTCTTCTCAATATATCAGCAAAATTATGTTTCATAATAAAAGCAACTTTTGTAACAACTGACTTTTCGAATTATTGCCTTCAAATTCGAAAAATTATGAGAAATTTTTGAAAAAAGGTCCGAACATCATTAAAACTGCATTATTTTTTGTTCAATTTTTTTTTCATTTTTTGTTTCAAATCAAGGAAAAACACTTTTCAAAATGGCCACTTTCACTTTACTCGACGTTGACCACATATTTTTTATATGCTATTCGAAAATTGTTCTGGAAAATTGTCAATAAAGTTGGAAAAATGACTGATCAAATTTATTTCCATTACACTATTTCGACTTCATCAAATAGATCTTTGAAACAGAAAAGGTGATGATATAATTTTAGGACTAAAATTAAGAAAATTGTGAAAAAATTACACATTTCAGATGTTATGAAATTCGGTTCTATTTGTTTATTTAAAACTGTACGTTTAATTCTCTCTCAGTGCCAATCGACACTCTTGGAGTACACCGGTTAAAATCATTGACTTAATTGTTTCAAAATACTTTTTAATTGGATATTGATATCAATATTTCTTATAGCTTTTGTCATAATGAAAGCTACTCTCAACCGTCTCAGTTAATTCCCACAATAAAACTCAATAAAAACCATGTAACAGGTTAGCCAGTAATGGAACAATTTTGTGTGACCAAGAAATATGCAATCAGTTGCCAATAACCTCGATCATTAAAAAAGTTTTATCGGCGTGAATTGGTAATAAACTTGTCATTTGTATACGTTAAACAAAACATTAATCAAGTAAATTGGACATTCATATTCAGTAAACCAGGATTTAAATAATTTATTGGTCAAAATTATAGGCCACTTGTAGCATAATTTACAGGTATTTCGTTATGCTTTTCATTTGCAAAATTGGGAAAACAAGACCCAATTATTTGATTCTAGAACGATTATGAATTTCATTCAAACTCAATTTCTTTATCGACGTTAATTTATTTATTAAAAAATGATATTAATAAGCCTTATCTTTATAAAGACGGTTTCGACCGTTATTTTTACCGAATTAATTAGGGTGATAAATTAAATGAGTTATTCATTAAAGTTGTTCATCAAAATTATCAATCAAAAATGACCGAAAAAGCAAATTCTAGAATGATTATACATAAGACAAAAATGTCAAGTGAATTATGTTTCAATAATTTTTATATCAATGTCATTTTCTGTATCAAAATCAAGTGATTCATTCATTTTATTTTTGATTATAATAAAAGTTTTTGCGCTCATTTTATAACGGACGCGCATTCTAGAAGTTTTTACTTCCGACCAGAAGACTTTAAGAGGGTGGGTGTCGTTTTTTTTGAGCTCTTTATAGGATTAATTTATGATTAATTAATATCGGTTATGACTAAAGTTGACCCAAGGAATCTCATGCATTATTTTTTTCAAAACAATTTAGAACAAAATCTAGAACGTACTCAAAAATTAAAGAATATACAGGATGTGTTTTATTCCTACAGGCCAAACACGGGAAGGCCATTCGGGATTGACAAATAAAGAAACGGAACCATTATTCGACAATAAGTGGTGACCAAATTAGAATTCCTTTCCCATTCACGAAGAGTGAAGGAGAATAATAATTTATGCTTTCCACGCCAATTCAATGGCCTGTTTTTTTATTTCTCTGCATGGCCGTCATTTTACTCTCAGATAATTTGAGTCTAGATAAAGTTTTATCTTTTTTTACTTATTCCCATTACTCACTTTCAGTCACTATGGTATGGTGAATAAATTAAGCGGGTGGGTGGTCGATTTTTGTACCTTTCAATCACGCCCTCAGATTCAAATCTAGGGCAGTTGTTAAAAATCTGAGGATCTTCGTTTGTAGAATCACAACATCTCAAAGTCACCTTGTTACATCCAAACAACACCAGGTGGTGAAGTCCTCTTTTAAGACCAAACATACAAAGCCGTCTGAAAATTTACACAGAGTACGGGAAGAGGAGGTCACTAAAATCGTTGGAGCCATTTTTTGAAATTTCGCTCTGAATTTTCAAGAATCAACTTTTGAAACAGCCGATTTTTCACAATTTTTTCGTCTCAAAAGATACTTCTCCTAGACGATGTAGATAAGACCGGTTTTTGAACTCACGTAGAATGAATAAGTGCGTCAATATGTTGGTCTCGGATTTTTGAATTCACCCTAGAGTTTCAGAAATATTACTATAAGTAAACCGGAAATGAAAAGTTCGAAAAAAAAGTTCGTCTGATCGGAACATAATAAACAAATTGAAAGCTGAGATTCCACTGATTCAAAAAGATTTGGCTTAAGCGCTTATCCAAAATTTCTACAATACAGCGTAAATTGATAATTATGGTTTTAACATTGGGCTAAAAATAATAAAATTTCAGAATTCGGATTTTAGGCACTTTCGATATTTTAATTATGATCATGTCATCTTTTCCGGTGGGTCATATTCACCAATAAAAAATGTCATATCATGGTGGAATAACTCGGTTTTTATCGGGTTAAAGCAAAAAAAAATGTTCAATTTTGAAAATTCTAGATTTGTTCTAAATTGTTTTGAAAAAAATAATGCATGAGATCCTTGGGTCAACTTTAGTCATAAACCGATATATTAATCATAAATTACTCCATAAAGAGCTTCAAAAAAACGACACCCACCCCCTTAAAGTTTCCTGGTCGGAAGTAAAAACTTCTAGAATGGCCGCTCGTTATAAAATGAGCGCAAAAACTTTTAATCTAATCAAAAATAAAATGAATGAATTACTTGATTTGATACAGAATGACATTGATATAAAAATTATTGAAACATAATTCACTTGACATTTTTGCTATGTTAATCATTTAGAATTTGCTTTTCGTCATTTTGATTGATAATTTTGATGAACAACTTTAATGAATAACTCATTTAATTTTATCACCCTAATTAATTCGGTAAAAAATAACGGTCGAAACCGTCTTTATAAAGATAAAGGCTTATTAATATCATTTTTTAATAAATAAATTAACGTCGATAAAGAAATTGAGTTTTGAATGAAAATTCATAATCGTTCTAGAATCAAATAATTGGTCTTGTTTCCAATTTTGCAAATGAAAAGCATAACGAAATACCTGAAATTATGCTACAAGTGGCCTATAATTTTGACCAATAAATTATTTAAATCCGGGTTTACTGAATATGAATGTCCAATTTACTTGATTAATGTTTGTTTAACGTAAACAAATGACAAGTTTATTACCAATTCACGCCGATAAAACTTTTTTAATGATCGAGGTTTATTGGCAACTGATGCATATTTTTGGTCACACAAATGGTGCTATTATTCTGGCTAACCTGTTACATGGTTTTTATTGAGTTTATGTGGGAATTAACTGAGACGGGTTTGAGAGTAGCTTTCATTATGACAAAGCTATAAGAATATTGATATCAATATCCAATTAAAAATTTTTGAACAATTAAGTCAATGATTTTAACCGGTGTTACTCCAAGAGTGTTGGCACTGAGAGGAATTAAACGTGCGTTTTAAATAAACAATATAGAACCGAATTTCATGACATCTGAAATGTGTAATTTTTTCACAATTTCTTAATTTTAGTCCTAAAATTATATCATCACCTTTTCTGTTTCGAAGATCTATTTGATGAAGTCGAAATAGTGTAATGGAAATAAATTTGATCAGTCATTTTTCCAACTTTATTGACAAATTTTCCAGAACTTGATCGACATAGTCGCATGGGCAAATTTAAAGTCAAGCAGTTATTGCAAAAAGCATCCTTGATACCTAATAGGTATAACTTAATAGGTAGGCCTCCCGAGCAAAAAATCAAGCACCCTGATAAAAGGTCCTATGAGTTTGAAACTTCAGATCTAGGAGAGTTTTTGACGCTTGAAATTTTGGGTTTTCTTAAAATGGTTACTTACTTTTAATTTTTTCTTATAATGAGCTTTCCTGTAAATGCTTAAAAGCCGTGGTGTTTGTTAACACCACAAATCATGAATCGCCTCTAGCACTACTGTGGTCCTCTGAAGACCCATAGTTGCTATACCGTTTTCCACAGCCAAAGTGATGCTTGCCGCATCTTTTAAAGCACCACCCTAAAAAATAATATTGAAAACAAATTTCGAGTTTTCGGGAAACTTCATTTTTGGTGATAAACCACGTGATCCTTACTGTACTAAAATTTGAGATGTCAATCTGGAGCAGAATTTTAAACGTTTTACACGAAAAAGGGTAATAAAGCATTGCGAAAAAGAGATGACCATTTTTTTTTGAAAGAAAACTTTGACCGCCAAGAACGCGCAGACCAAATGGTTTGCAACAAAAAATATTATAAAGCGAAAATTTTCGCGATCAAAAACAGCACTACCCGCGTTGAGTTTCAAGTACCGGGAATCACAAAATTGAAATGAAGCGGTTTTGAGTGAAACAAAAAACGGGGTTTTATTAACAAAATCGATATTTGAGAATAGCTTTAGTTTCAGTAGCGGAAGACAACTTTAGTGAAATGTTTTAACTTATTTAAGAAATTACTATCTATAAAAATTAACCATTTTTTAAAAATATTATAAAGACAAAAAACTTAACATAGGTACAAACAAATTGTAGAAAACAAAAAAATAAATAAGATTATCGAAATGTAAAATGATTCGTTCCCTTTGACCTTAAATTTGTCGGAAAAAGACAGACTGACGGCCCCGCTGTGTTCACCCGAATATCTTCCTATCCCAAGCCTATAATGAAGCAGGATTTTTAAATTGAGGAAAGTGATCGGTTCATAAAAATGCCATGCTGAAATGTTGCTCATTGTCCTCTAAGCACTATATTATGTCAAACCCTAAAAGTTTTGGAAAATCAGACAAGAAAAATATTTTTAGAGAATCGGAAATTTTTCATTCAAAATTGCTTCGGAAATTGACAAGAAACAAATCCCTGCTGAAATTCCTAGAAGATATTTTTCAAACCTATTTTAAACAACAAGAAACAGGGAAATTGAACTTGTTGAAAAATGCTGCGGTAAAAGCTGCAAAATTTCGAGGGTAATAATCATAGGAATTAAAATGGTTTTACAAAAAATTATTTTCCAGCTGAAATTCCATGCTCATAACACAAAGTAAAGACTGGGATAAATGTGATTTATCAAGTAAAAAAGTTTGTGAAGATTAAACAAAAGATTCATCAAAAAATAAAAAATTTTTTTAAAATTTTTTTTTATTTTAATGCGGAAATTACAGTCCCTTTCCCCTCGAAAATGGCAAAAAAAAAAATAGGCATTTCAAGGGGGCAAATGGGATATGCGCATTCAAGGGGGCAGTGCCTTTTTTCTAGAGAAAAACTGTTTTTTTCTTGATATTTTTATCTTTTTCGATTCTTTGAACAATTCTACAACAAAAAACGAATTGTGGTTTGCTGAATTTCTAGTTTCAAGACTTAATAAATTCAAATTTTTAGAAATTTTTAGAAATTTTAAAATTAAATAAATACTGTTACTTATGCGCATTCTGCGTCAACGTGTTTTCGAGCACAAATCATAACGGTAATTTGGGGCGAACAAAACAACATTTGTCTCTATTTTGCCAATTCATTTTAGCTGCCAGAGATTAATAAATGATTTAATAAATTCCATATCGTTAACTACGAAAGCGCCCACGTTTTAATAGTACCTTTTCCCGAAGTTAGGGTAAGGTTACAATGGTTACCGAGAAGTGGTTTCTTTGTCTGGTTAACGATATTTTTTTTTAATTTCAAGTAAGAAAAAAAAAATATTACGGTAGTTTTAAAGTTTAGTTGGGAATAAAAAAAAAAACGATAAAAACCTAGGGATCACGTAAGGATAACGATACTAGTACTAGAAGCGGTCGAGTCTAGTATAAAAACAAGAAAGATCGAAAGCCACCAGTTTCACCTTATAATATAACCGTCGAGTGATATTATTTTTAAACGGTAGAATTTGAAGAGATCAGTTCTAAATCAATTTAATGGAAGAACGGGAAGGCAAGATGCACCGAATGAAGAACACTTAACAGATAATTAAGCGTATTTTGGTCGGTTTTGGAAAACAAAACTAAAACTCTACAATTCCAAATTTTCAAAATGTGGGTTTTTTCCGCTGTACCCAAACACAATAACGGTAAATGTTCAATTTCAAATGAGTGTTTGTCCCCGTACCCGTACCAAAATACGGTACGGAACCTTGGCAAATAAAGTTGGTTGACCGCTGTACCAACAACAAAAAACGGTAATTTCGAAATTTCAAAAATGAGGGGTTTTTCCGCTGTATCCGATCAAAATAACGGTACTGTTTCAATTTTAATAAACGGTTTGTCTGCATAAATCAAAGACGGTACGAATCTTGCAGACGAAGTTGGTTTTTTGTCCGCTGTACCAATACCAAAAAACGGTAGTTTGAAAATTTAAAAGAGGGTCTGTCCGCTGTACCCTTACGAAAAGACGGTACAATTTGTTCAAAACAAGTTGGTTTCACTCAACGTTGTGCTGTACCGATTGTCCTCCAAAAAACGGTGGTTTGAAATTAATAATGGGGGTTTTTTTTTTTTTTTTTTTTTTTTTTTTTTTTTTTTTTTTTTTTTTTTTTTTTTTTTTTTTCGTTGTACCCCAATCAAAATATCGGTAATATTTCACTTTAAATGAAGGTTGGCCACTGCAACCTTACAAAAATGGCGCCAGATTTTGGAACAAAGTCGGTTTTGCTGCCAAAGCAAAAGTTTTTTAGATTTTTTAACGATAAAAAATTTAAATTATTTTTTTTGTTCGATTTGACAATTTTCTGTCCCCTCGGAACTTTTTCAACGGTAATAATACTTTGGGGGGACGAGGTCATAGATTTATATTAAGTTAGATCCATTTCCCTCGCATAAAGTATTTGAAAATAAAAGGTTATGCTAAGCAAAAAGCAACAGAACACTTTTCATATTTTAGGATATCCCGTTACCAAAGTAAACTTGCAAACGATTATAGATAAACAGTCAGCTGCCGTTGGCCCCGAAAAGTTCCAGAAAGACGAAAAAAGCCAACCGATTTTATAATTCTGCTTAACTAGTTTAATTTACCGTTATAATTAATGCCTGGCGGGCTGTTACATTATGACGCATTCCTGCGTCAAAGTGTTTTCGAGCACAAATCAATAACGGTAATTGGGCGAAACAAAACCATTTTGGCTCTTATTTTGCTTCACATTTTAGCTGCAGAGAATTAATAA
>SCLH01000964.1:94934-134511 GCA_004367855.1 Oikopleura vanhoeffeni | reverse complement strand
AGTTTAATTATCAAACAGCGTCCATTTGATGTTTTAGATAGCCCTGTGCCCATGAATAAAAACGTCAATAACTTTCGGTGTCTGAAATGAAACCTTATAAGGGTTATTCAACATAATTTGAGGTTAACCATTAAACGTCCGCCTGAACAGCTCTGAAGCCTGAAAATTTAACTTACTCCGAATTTCGGAAAATTATTTTTCAATTCAGTAAGACATCGCCGCAATAAAAGTGGACAGAATAATGTTAGACCCGATGATTGCTTATGAAACATCATTTTGCCACTTTGCTGTTAAACCCCTTGAATGCACAGACAAAAAAACTTCCAGTCAACGGCCACTGAGATCGGCTTACTTTGGAAGTAGTTACAGAAAGCTAAGGAGAGCATGTACTGATCGACTGAGTATTTGATTATCTCTCGGATGAAAACATGAAGCAGACGGGACAGGACCCAGAGACCTAAGCCAAAATGAAGATACTTAAGGAAGGACCGACGGAGGCCCAGTCTATGTTCTTTACTCGAGACTCATAAGTGATTAGGAAGCTAATTTTAGTCTGCATTGTCATTTTGTGGCTGGTTTGCTTCCAGAATATAAAAAAAAAAATATCGATAGTCAAATTTTCAACAATTTTCTAATTCCAAAGTTTTATTTTTCCTTAACACGACACGTTACTCTTTTGACCGTAATACTTTTTTGCCTACTAACTTTCTTATGCATCTAGATCAGTGACATTAACTTGACATGGCAATTAAAAATTTTAAATTTCGAAAAAAAAACATCCAAATATTTCTTTAGATCCCAGAAAGTTCCTCGACAGGTACCGCCGATGTGAAGGCTGTTCTCGACACTCCAGAAGAGAAAAAACTGATTTTAGCGGCCATCTTTAATGTAAACGCTTTGCTAATAAAACTTAAAAAAGATGAATTTCGATGAAAATTTTCTCCGAGATTTTAAATACATGGAATTTTTCCTACAGTATTTGTCAGAGTAATAACATTTCTCTCGTGACTCTAGACATTTGGGATCGACATTTTTACAACTTATTTCATTGGTGCAACTCATTACTGACAAAATGTAAAAAATTATTGATTTTCTCAAAAAAGTTCTTGATTGTCCTTCAAAATCTATTTTTAGACAGGAATGAGGGTTAATAAATCTTAAGTGCCCTAAAAGCTATGGAAAAAAAATAAAAACCTTGACGCCTCGCTTTGCACACGTTTTAAAGAAGTGGCTTTTCTTTCAAATAAAAAATGTATATGGTTCGACTACAATGAAATGGTCAGCGAAACATGTCAAAAACACAATTTATTTGGAAATTTCTCTAAATAACAAGAAATTGAAAATAGCTTTACTTTGTAAGCTCCACAAATTTGAAGTTATTAACTGAAAAAAAGAAAATTTGATTCCAGGAGCCTAGATTGAAATGGGTCAAAAATGAAGAAAAATCACTTTTGGACCGGTATAATACCGGCCGGTCCGCGTCATAAAAAAACCTTTTGACACATTTTTTGAAAATTCCAACAAATATCCTAGATCCGAATTTAAATCAATACGAATGCGGGTAAGCCTCAGGACTAACGTCTTGAAAATAGATAAAACCGTGCGTGTACCCCTTAATTTTAACAAAGCCTGTTTAATTAGTATTTAAACTTCTGTAGAGCGTTTTTGTCGATAAGTGCTATACTTTTTCTAGATATGCGATAAACCACTGTTTTTTGACTTTTCATCGGAAAATCTATCTCCTCCTAGGCTAAATTTCAAAAATTCACTTCTTTTTTGCAAAAGGTAGCTCTGGAACAAATAAAAAAAATTCTCTTGAGCGTTTTTTACAAATTTCGACCTCAAACTCAAAATATAAATTTTGAAGTCACGTAAAAAAATTTCCTCAAAATAATGTGCTTCGATTTTTAGACAATAGGCTCCAAAAGAAATCACGAGGAACACTGATCAGAATTGTTGGCTTGCAAGCGTAATATTTTGAAGTTTGAGGGTTAAATTAAAAAAAAAGTTATTTTTGAAAATATTTTGAAAAAAACTTGGAAAAATCGTAAAACACGAAGATTCGAAAAAATTTTCAGAATTTGGTCGGTAGTACACTTTTATGGTCAAATTTTATTTGGAGGATTTTCAAAACTCATAAAACCAGAGACCAGTACCCTTTAAGATAGTAAAGCAACGAAGAAAAAAATTGTTTTAATATACATGATATGAAGGAAATGTCATCAGGCGGTAACGGTGGAAGGAGTCAAAACAAGGGGCGGAATCGCTGAACTCTGTACGGATCTGCTTTTAAGAATTGATGTTAATTTAGGATTATGACTATTGTAATTTTGAAGAAAATGTTCAACAAAAATCTTCGTCATTAAATGACCAAAAAAAGTTATCTCCAAGATGGCGTCAAAATAATACGATACCCATTCTGACTCGTCGTAGAAATCCTATTTCAACATCGTCAATAGATAAGTTCATCAGATCCGTATTATCATATAAACAAAATTCATGTAGATAAACGTCGATTCACGAGTTCAAGCTTGGCCTTAATATTAGGCATTCTAAATTGACATAAACAATCGTTTTAGAATATAAAACTCAGTGGGTCATTTATGATTGTCAACTTGGATTGGAGTCATAAAGTTTTTCACCCGATTTTATTGAGTTTGTTTTGTCTGCTAACGTTCGTTATTTAAACATAATCATTGCATTTTAACATTAAAATTTTTTCAAAATAAAACACGCAAGTCAAATTCAGGCAATATTCTAGAGATTTGAAAATTCGGGCAGAATCTAAAAAAATCCATTTGCCCTGTTTCAAAATAAACAAAATATTTCCAGGTGTTTGTTTGAATGTTGATTTGGTCCTATACATACCAATATAGAAAGCTTTGATCTCAATCTTTTATAAACATCCTGGAATTTTTTCGTTAATAAAAATGAGATTTGTACAATTCATTTTTTTTTCTGTATTCAGTTAATTTAAAGGTTTTTGGTAGATGTTTTGAATTTCTTCCATGAGGAGTTCTTCCTAGTTTTGTAAGTTCCGCATGTAAGCATGTGCTCTAAAATGCCTATGATTTTGAAAGCTCCTGATGCTCTTGAGCACGTTCTTTTAGTTTCTTTTACACTGACCAATGTAGGCTGAAGAGCAACTGCAGGTAATTTTTTAACACAGTTGTAGTTGTAAAAAAGTCTCATTTATAGGTTTGTGAGAGTGGGAATATAACTTTTTATACTACGGTAGGCTACCGTCGGTAGACAAGTTAATCATATCCTTAACACCTTTTGGGTGATTTGAGATGTAGGTTGGGGAGCCAATCTAACACTCCTGAGACCCTTCTAGCATCATGAGGCCGTTCCTTCTTTCAGCGTACATTATCAAATCACCCACAAGGAAAGGGATTATTGAGAATAAGATTTTTTTATCGTTTAATAAGTCTTGTTGAAGACAGAATGCAAAATCGACCCGGTTTTTGTCATTTTCGAGATTTTTTATTTTTTGTTATCACAAGCCATGGTGGATAGGTATTTCTTGAAAATATGGTGCAAAGATCGTCAATACTTTTTTCAAATTGTTCATATCATAACAACGTTTCGAGTTCTATGTAACTGCGTAAATAGATTGTGCTAATATTCTCATTAGAGAAACATCATGCTCATGATTGGTAAAAACCGTGTCTTAGACCTTTTTTAAAGTTTCCGAAATTTATTTCTTTCGATGAAAATTTAACTATCCAGAATTGAATTTTATTTTGTTCCATTATTTCAATGTGAATTTCAAACGACGGTCAAAATTGTTTATTTTTTCAAAGCTTCTATTCACTGAATGTTTTTCTGAATAAACATTTTCACATCATCCCGCAAATCTACTCAATGGAGGATTTGTTGATTTCAAAAAAATATGATAATACTGACTTTTCAAGTAAAATAACAAAAAATACTGAGACATGGTGAAAGGCAAGATCCCAAAATTTAAAGTATAAATAACGGTCACACGGTAATTAAATGATGATAACGATGAAGGCTCCATGCTATTTGCCATACAAAAACGTCATCAAAATATTATGGGAATTTGAAATGGATAACATGATTATTGATAAGTCTTTTATTATCTGTGACTCAACGGTTGCTTTTTTATTTTCATATCATCTTCACTGAAGGGTCTTCACTGAAGATTCTTTCAAAATAGGAAATTTATGTTCGGAACAAATAAGATGACTCAAATAACAGCAGTCTAGAATGTCAGTTAAAATACAAGGTACAAAGTGTGATAACACGTATTTAATACCGTTCATTTTCGGTAAAATACATAATCGTTCTAAATCAACTACATTGGGTCATTTTTCGAAATTTTGGTTAGGACGTGAAAAGCATAACGTAAAAACTGTTAATTATGCAATCAGTGGCCAATAGCCTTGATCATAAAATAAGTTTTATCTGGGTTAAATGATGATTGAATGTCTCATTACATGATTCCTGTTTTGATACAAGTGGCAATTTATAACCAGTTTACCCGCGATAAAACGTTTTTATTGATCAAAGTTATTGGCCACTGACGGTTAGCCCGCTAACGCTTGTTACATGGAATTTTGATTGAGTACAGTGGTGAGACTAATGGAACAGTGACCCAATGGGTAACAGTGAGACCAATGGGCAACACCTTTTTTGCAGATTTATTTTTTTCAGACCTATGAGACCAATGGGCAACCTGAAATTTTTGATAATTTTCTATGTGCAATTTTTTCGATTTACCCATATTTTGATAAATTTATAATTAATTAATATATATTTGTGAAATTTCACAATATGATTGTTGAATTTTATAATCTAGAACAAACTATTCGAAAAAACTTGTTTAAGTTTTCAGAAAATACATGTATTCAAATTAAAAAAATCGGACTAGTGAGCCCGATGGGCAACACCTTCTGTGAGACGCAATGGGCAACTGTGGGGTAACTCTAACAGAGTAAAAACTGTACCTAAAGAGGATTGTGGGTGCTTCCAGCAATTTGCTGAGGAAAAATAAGCCCTTTTTAAAACTTAAATAACTTTTGTGAGAATTAAGTGAACGTGTATTTTTCCAATGGTATATTGTAGTCCGTAATCTTGAGAAGTCAAAAATAGATTCATTTTTAGAAAATATCATCAAATCAACCTTTAAATGCATAAACCTAATTGCTGGTATTTTTTTTCATTGAAGTTTACCATCATATCCACGTATCCAAAAATCACATAATGCCGATATTATTGGTCAGAAAAAAATTCTGTACAATTGCAACCAAGAATATTTCATAAATTCATCTTAATTCGCCGAAAATTATTTTTTAAAATTCCCTGCTATAGTTAAATATAGGCAAAATGTAGATTATTTTACAAAAAAGTATACCTCACGAACGGTTCATGCGATTACTTTACTCTTTTTCATAAATCCTTCTCTTTTATCTTATTAAACTTTTGAACCAAGGAAATTTTAATATTTTTTTTTTATATTTCTCGCAATCACTATTTTATGCAGATTTTGCGAAGTAAATTATTACATTGATTAGGCTGAAAATTTAAATATTGAAAAACGGGCAAAAATTGTGACAATTATAATATTGAAATACTTTCATTTAGTGTAATTTTTTGCTGTGATTGTTTTTTTGTAATTTGAGACTATCCGATGTCTAGAATTGTGAATAAATAAATTGTTTTTGCAAGCAAATCCGATGTTCTAGTACTAGTTATTCAATAGTAAAAAATTTTTTTTTGCTTGCAATCAATTTCTCATGTGCTGGTCCACTGCTGGATGGTCGGATACAAGAAAAACAATACCGAATTTGAAACTGTGGTTTAAATTAACTACTGCACCCAAAATCCCCTTAAATATCTCAAAGGGCTTATTTTAGGGGGGTTCTAGTCGCTGGTTTTATGAGGCTTTGAAAATCCTCCAAATAAATTTGAAATCATAAAAAGTGTACTACCGACCAAATTACTGAAATTTTTTCGAATCTTTCGTGTTTTTACGATTTTTCCAAGTTTTTTCAAAATGAAGTTCAAAAATAACATTTTCTTTAATTTAACCACTCAAACTTCAAAATATTACCTTGACGCAAGCAAACTTTCTGATCAGTGTTTCTGTGGATTTCTTTTCAGCCTATTGTCTAAAACAACGAAGCACATTATTTTTAGGAATTTTTTTTTACGTGACCTTCAAAAATTTATATTTTGAGTTTGAGGTCGAAATTTGTAAAAAAACGCTCTAGAGAATTTTTTTTATTTGTTCCGAGCAACCTTTTGCAAAAAAGCAAATGAATTTTGACATTTAGCCCAGGAGGAGATAGCTTTTCCGATGAACAAAGTCAAAAAACAGTGGTTTATCGCAT
Source organism: Oikopleura vanhoeffeni (assembly GCA_004367855.1). Lineage (NCBI taxonomy): Eukaryota > Metazoa > Chordata > Appendicularia > Copelata > Oikopleuridae > Oikopleura > Oikopleura vanhoeffeni. The sequence goes on along the minus strand of SCLH01000964.1, from coordinate 128,152 downwards.
ATTCTAGAGAAAAGTATAGAACTTATCGACAAAAACGCTTTACGGAAGTTTTAAATACTAATTATACAGGATATGTTGAAATTAAGGTTTATTTTGTGATAAAACCTGAGAGGAGCTAGATTTTCTGTTTTGGCTTAGGTCTCCTTGTCTCGCTTATGTGTCTGCATGCTAAAGAGTTTTGGCACACATAGTTGAACTATGCAAAGTAGAGGCTAGTTTTACAAACTGGCTGATCTGAATTATATTCTTGAAGCTTTGGTTGGCTATGTTTTCATCGAGAATAATCAATCTCAGCGATCAGTACCTCCTTAAGCTTTCTGTCAACAACTTCCAAAGTGAAGCCGATATACCGGCTCTGCTGCGTTCACGGAAGTTTTTTTCTGTGATTCAAGGGGTTAAACAGCGAAGATGCAAAATATTTTCATAAGCAATCATAAAAACTATTCTGTTCACTTTTTGCGATGTCTTACTGAATTTAAATAATTTCCGAATATTCGGATGTAAAACTTAAGTTTTCAGGCTTCAGGCTGTTCAGCAACGTTAATGTTTATCTCAAATTATTTGAATAACCCCTTATAAGTTTTCATTTCCAAGACACGAAAATTATTGACTTTTATTCATCACAGGGTATCAAAAAATCAAATGGACGCTTTTTTGATAATTAAACTTCAAAGTGTTCCGTCGCTTTAAACTTAATATTAAATTCTTGATTGTTAATTGAAATATTGACCAGATAGTCACAAAAAAGAGGTATTGTTCGACAAAATTTATAATCTGAATTTATGATGAAGTTTGAGACCTTAGTGCAAAATAAATCATATATCCATTTAAAGCAATAAAATATTTTGCGCGTGAAAGTTCAAAAATTTCTATTAAGGGTTTCATGAGATTATACAATCATGGTCCAGTTTCAATCCTAGTGTCAAACGTGGACGACTTATTGGCACTGCAAGGGAACTTATCACATGAAATATCAGATTGAAATATTTAATTCAATCTTGCAGAGAATACTGAATTTGAAACAAATCTTAATGAAAAAAGTAGCGGTGTTTGTCAAGACCACCACTTATCGGTAAATTTGGAAATCGTTAAAATTAATGAATATTAATAATAATTAATCAATTATTAATTCTCATAATCACATTAAAAATGCGTAGTTCGAAGTCATTTTACAAAAAATTTGAAGTTACAAATAATTTTAGAAAATGAGTCAAGAAAGTCTGACCATAGTCATGACGTTTAATCTTCACTTATAAGGTTCAATCATTTTTTTCCCAGGTACTCGACCATCTAAAACATGATATGGATAACCGGATGTCAGAGTAAAAATCCTAAATATTTGAATGATACAAACAACTCAAGATATTAGCACCCAATCGAAACCCTTGATTGCGGAATAGACGATTTCATTGGTCAGGTTGAGAAAGGATCAACCAATCAAACGCTCAGATTTCGCATTTTTCAAATATTTAAGTTTTGTACTCTAAGGTCCGGTAATCCATATAGGTCTTGTGGAAATATTGACGTCATATTTTCTGATTTCCATTCCTAGAATATCAAAAAATATTTAAATAAGGTCTTATTTTACTAGTTTGAATTAACAAATAAACCTTCGCCTCAGCTTTTTTTCTTTGTTCACTCAAACTCTCAATTTGACTGAATTGGAATACTTTGCCGTAAAATTGATATGAAATGAAAAGTAATATATATTAATAATTGTGAATGTGAAAAAATCTATTATTCTTAAATTTTATCATTTTTCATTAAAAAAATTAAACGATATTTCACCTGATGATATAATAATTCGCCCATTCAATTATATTTCACTCTATAAAAAGACGATAGGGTCGGAAGTTAATGTTTATAAAGTTGAATGTTGCATAATCATTGATTATTAATCAATGAGATTATTGCGCAAAGTCGAATGTTATACATTCGTTTTGCAAAAAATCTTAATAAACCTTTAATTCAGCGCTAATGATAAGAAGTAATCAAAACGTTAAGTAAATTGTTCATCCTGATTATTTCAGAAATTTAATTTTTAAATCGTAATTTGATTATTTCCCTTAATTTGAATCTTCAAGAAATTAATTTAAACGTTAATAATAATGGAGAATATTGAGATTCGTTTCAAATTTACATTCAATTACTTTTTTGTCAATTGAAACTGATTCTCTCAGATTTTTCGTAAAATTACCATCAAACTTTAGAAATTTCCTAGAAAAAATAGCGTCGTAGCTTTTCTTCAGAATTTTCATGATACAATTTGATATAACAAAATGAACATCCATTTGCATCTTATGGGGTCGGTTCTCATAGCTGTGAAATGCCTCTTAAAGTTGCTAATACCGCGAAACGGCCGGTTCTATGCGTGCGATAGCAAAATCTGTAATTAAATTGATATTAACGCAGGTGATAAAAATAAGTTTGCAAGACATATCAATTTATTGGCTACCTTGTTAAGGATTTGAGATTAGCTCTGTGGACACTTCGGTGAATTATCAATAACAGAAGTTCAAATTTTGCATTTGTCATATCCCAAAATGGACAGTAATAGTATAAGGAGATGTGTTTTTCGGAGATCTTGACACCCGTATTATTGTTTTTTGTGCCAAGTTTTCATATTAACATGCATTTTACATAAAATTAAATGTAATTCATCTTCAAAAGCGGCTTCTATTTATCGACTGTTTCAACATGCACTTATTAAGGAATTGATCTTGATTGGAAATAAGTTTGTGTTTCTCATAAGTTTTCGATAAAAACAAATGAATCATTATGTGATAAATTAACAAAAACCTAGACATTTGCGCAGGCAAATATGAGCTATATGCTATATTTGTTTGTCAGTAAATTACTTTATTTGTTTGGGGAAGGTTCAAGTGCAAAAAAGCTGCTTTACAGTCACTGTTGAGGTAAAAACGTGAGGTCGATGGTAATTAAAAAACACTCAATATCTTTGGAATAGTTTATTGAAAAGGTATCCTATAGTTAGGCCTACATATCTAAAAGTGAAAATTTGAGCTGGTTTGCGCAGAATATAGGGGGTTAAAGCCACGAGTAATAAGTTCACAATAAGAAATTCAACCAATAGGGTTTGAACAGGTTAATATGTAAGAACACGTGTAAAGTCAAAAAGTTCGGTTTTAATTATGAAATTCCCTAAAATACGCGTCATTATTTTAACGACCTTTTACTTAGCAGAATGATATACAGTATTTTTTCGTATCGGTATTTGCCGAAACAGTCACGCCTTTTCATCTCACTATACGAGTCGTTGACAACGACTTTTGACGCATCAATGAAAAGTTCATTTCAAAGGTGATCGACCAACTTTGAAAATAATTAACATTTTTGCGTTTTTTTCAATTTAATAGTGGTACTTTTCATATTTTGAAATAATTAACGGTTTGCGCGAAATCCTGAAAAAATCCACAGACTATTTTTATCACAGTATGGGCCATACTGTATGGCCCGAAAAAAGACCAAAAAAAACTGTTAAAGATTTAAATGAGAAATTTTGAAAGTCAAAAATTGGTACTGTTTATGTTTGACTTTGAAATTTCTTATTTCAAATCATTCAATCGTTAATCAGCAAATTTCAGTTCTTCGAAAATAAAGATGTTAATTTTTTTTACAGTTTCTAGAGAAGATAAGTTTTATTATAGTTGTTTTAATTTTACTTTAAATTGATCAAGCGAGTAGGTAGTTAGTTTTGGCAAGCAAGACCTGCTTAGTAAGTTCAAAACCAAAATTAAGTGAGTTGATTGGTTCTCAGCGCAACACATGAAAAATGATTTGCGCAGTTTAATTGGCTTGAACCAATAATTCTTGACCTGGTTAAATATTGTTGTAATAATTAGAGAAAAGTAAAAATTCAAAAACAATTTGATAATAATCCAATGATAAATGAAAACTGTTGTGGTATTTATTAAGAAGACAACTTATCGGTAAGTTTCGAGAACTTAACCCTTGTTAGCACAGAGCCACAATTGTGGCTCAAGCATACCTAAAATCATACAAAATACGGGATCGTAGAATTTTTTCTTTGAAACACATTATAAAGAATTTTGATTCCGTTCCAAAAAATTTGAGGGGCAAAAATGGGTATCTTTTATAGGTAGGAAAATTTGAGGGTATATCTTCGATAGGCATTTCCCTTTGCGTTGGTCTTTGACCTCAATCTGTTTATCTTTGTTCTAGTAGAACAGTTCTACTGCGCGTGAGAAGATTGACACGTGTCTGAAAGTTCGAGTAAAGGACCAATGACCAAAAACTTTTCAGCTCCATGATCATAAAAATGATGAAAACTGACACCCTTTATTTTTCGAATCATTATATTTTTTTTAAGGAATTTATTCACGTCCGATTGCATCCGAAGTTAACTACAAAAAACCACTTAAGTTAAGTGACTAAACGTGAAAATATCCTCCCAATAGCCTTCTCGCGCATTTTTTGAATTAATAAGAACCTCGTTTTGCCGCCTTATTGGTCCTTTACTCGAACTTTCAGACACGTGTCAATCTTCTCACGCCCTTCCTATCAACATTTCTACTGCGCGAACAAACAGGTTAAAGACGAACGCAAAGGGAAAAACCTGTGGATCCCTATCTTAGGTATATCTTTGAAATATATAGATTTTAAAATACATATGGAATACTTTTAAAATAATAAAAAAAAAGATCTCATGGCAAAGTGGCCTGGGCACTACGGCGAAACATAAAAACAATATAAGTTTGACGGTGAAACGCATTCTGCAGAGAAAAAAACCAGACTACTTCTTACAACTTTTTGGATCCTTTTTTTGCCCAGTGATCGATCGGCCATTATGAGGTGGAGATATCGAGTTCTGCCAAATTCTTCCTCATAATAAATCGAAAATATTGCGAAAAATGTTGGGGCAATATAATAAAAATTCACGGAGAATATTATAGTCTATATGATATCCCCTATTCACACTTTTGTGAATATCCCGGCCCTACTTCTTAAAAACACTCTACGTTTCCTCGTCAGGGCCGGGATATACACAAAAGTGTAAATAGGGGATTTACAGTATAAAGGAGTCTATACCTACTTGTCCCGTATAGGTTTGACGTCAGAAAAACGGTTCTTGAAATCACACGGTTCTTTAAGTCTCTCACTTGAATGTTCTACGGGAGAAGTAGGTGTAATTTTCGATATGGCAATTTGTTAAATTGAAGACTTTCTTCAAAATAATATAGATCACATGTTTCCAAAAAGTTTGTGTGATCAGCAAAAAATTTCTTATTATTTTTTTGTCAACATCAACATTTGAACATGTCACTTAAATTGTTCTAAGCATCATTTTTGAAAAAAGGTTAATATGGCACGTAAACCTACGGACAATTTGGCAAAAATTCTGCTGTCCTTCTTCGCAACCACAGTTAACTTCCGACGTAACAATACCAAATTGAACAATCGATTTTTGTCTCAAATTTTAACAACCACGGTCTTTATACATTCAACAAAATAAGCCAGTCAAATCGTCTTTTGCCTTCAAAATTTAAAGAACTATTTAACCAATGATTTCTAAATAAAGTATTTTAGTTATCACTTTGATCGGCTGACAAGACTTGGTCTACTGAGTAATGAGGATTGGAAATTATATACAGGTTCGACATCAAATACGTTAGTGAAAATTAAAAACCAACATTTTTTTATCGTTATTAATGAGGTTCCCAACAGCATGATTCATACTGTATGAAACATCTCAAATAAATTCTATTTGAAAATGTCATAGAATACTTTTCGGACCTTCTATCAAATTAACTGATATTCACTAATTCAATAGTGCTAATCTGTTTGCCGTGACTCACGGCCCGTGAGATAGCTAGAAATCGTTTAATCAACGGTTCAATGATGGCACACGAACTATCAATGGGGACTCTTTATGATATTTCTCTTTGTTACGAAAAAACAAACTACTGTGAATTCTGTCTAAGCGGACACACCTCTAAGCGGACAAAACAGGCCATAACCTACGCATTTTTCCTGGAAACTCGAAATCTCGTACCTCTAAGCGGACAAAACAGGATTTTTTCAAAACATTTGAAAAAAAGGACAATTTGGGAAAATTCTCTTAGAACAATTTAGGAAAATTTTGCTTAGGACAATATGAAAAAATCTCACCTGTCCTCAAAAACAGAAACCACAGTACAGGCTATTTGGACTGGTGAAATTGTTCGCAAATCTGTCCTAAGCTATTATCGTATAAATTTTACTTAAGTTATTCAAATAACTATAATTTCCCCCAAAAAATTTAAAGACTATCCTTATATTTTATAAAAATTTCTTTATTTTTTTGTATTGTCCTTTTTTTATAAATTATCCTTTTATTTTCCGAAAATCTAATGAGTTCTTTATAATTTCTATTTATTATCCTTATATTTTGAACTACAAAATGAAAATATGGCCAATTTTGATATTTATAAGGTCAATTTGGAGATTTATAAGGATAACTTAAACAAAGAAGAAGAATTTTCGAAATATAACGACAATTTAGGAAAATGATGACAAATTGGGCAAATACAACGACAATTTCGGAAAATTTGTTTGCCATATTGTCCTTATTTTCCAATTCAAATTTTTCATTTAAATGTTAAAATCATAATTTTTCCCAAAATATTAAGAACTGAAAGCTAATTAAACACAAATAAACATTTTTTTTATTCGCTCTACTGCATAATTGTATTTTTTTTGTTCGCTTCGCTAACTTTTTGCTGCATCTACTGTTTTTGATTTAATCCAGAATGAGAACAATTTTCGAGAACTCTTGGCGCATTTTTTCTGCGTTTTAATTGGCCCAATTAAAAGGCACACTTACGCCATAAGCGAAACTTTGCGTTTATTGCCTTTTTAGTCTGCGATATAAATGAAATTGTATCATAAATTTTTAACGTAGGTGTTGGCGTATACAATTTGTGAAACGATTTTGGTATTCAACAAATTTGACCCTATTTTTCAGCTTAAGGAGGTGGTGTGAGTGGTCTTGCGAATCCATCAGAAGGTTCAGTACCACTCTCATCAACCATCTGGTTAATCGCGGTCAAACACGAGTCCCTCAGCTTTTTTCACAGAAACAAGGATCTTAGAGCTTATATCAGAAAATTTTGTGATTTGGTGAGAATCCGGAAAATTGTCTGAATTTTAGTGAATGGGAGCTATTTTTTTCGATTTTTTCCTCAGTGGTCAGCAATCTGGTTAAATATGTCAAAAAATTGTGCTTTTTCGACGTTTTGATACATGGCTTTTTCTGTTGAAATGCCAGAAACGTCATTTTCGGAATATAACAAGCGTAAGGGTTGGTGAACATCGAATGGGCATTTTTTTGAAATACGGCCTGATTGGATGTTAATCCACAAAAAAATGCGCGAAATCGAAAATTTTGAACATAAAACTGAGAATGAGAAAATCTTAGTGCCACCAAAAGATTTCTTGTGTACGATTTGCTGGAAACGATATTAGCAACTATTGTCTCATTTTCAACACAGCGGATTCTAGAAAAAAAATAAGGTTTCTCTGTAAATATTTCGTTTTGCTCTCTAGCACTGTTTGTGTTGAAAATAAGACCATAATTGCTTTTATCGTTACCAGCAAATCGTATCCAAGGAATCTTATGCTAGCATTAAGATTTTCTTATTTTCACTGTTATGTTCAGAATTGTCGATTTCGCGCACTTTTTTGTCGATTTAAAGCCAAGCAGGCCGAAATTCAAAAAAACACTCTCCATTCGATGTTCATCAACCCTTGGGCTTGTTTTTTTCCGAAAATGACGTTTCTGGCATTTCCCCAGAAAAAGCCTTGTATCAAAATGTCGAAAAACACCATTTTTCGGCATATTCAATCAAATTGCTGAGCTTTTAGGCAAAAATCGAAAAAAATAGCTCCAATTCACTAAAATTTAGACAATTTTCCAGATTCTCACCAAATCTCAAAACTTTCCGATATAAGCTCTAGGATCCTTGGTTCCTTGAAAAAAGCTGAGGGACTCGTGTTTAACCGCGGTTAACCAGATGGTTGATTGGAGTGGTACTTAATTGTCTAATGGAATCGCGAGATCAATGATATTTCATATGTATTTTTTTTTCGATAACTCTAAACTTTATTAAAAAGATTTAAGAGCAGAACAAAAGTGTAATATGTAGACCACCTTTTTGGATAATGTTAACCCGTTTTGAAAAATAGCCTATTGCACATTTTATGTTTTGTGACTTATTAAGATATTTATTTTAGTAAACCGTATTTCCCACAGACTTATCGATAATGTCTGTCGACTTATCGATAATGTCTGTCGGCATACTAAACCTCAATAAAGTGCACCTGCTGAAGTCATTGAAAGATGACTCCAACCGTTAGAACTCAATTTTGGTGGTTTCCGTGCGGGATACGAAAATTAATTATGTCCTATTTTTGATGAGAAATGTTCTACCGTCATCAGTTTAGCCGTACCAAGCCTTCAAAATGTCAAAAATCACTCACACCACCTTAAAGAGATTTTTTAATTATAGTTTCTAAGACAACAAAAAATAGAAAAAAACCTTCTAATTTAACGTTTCTGGCAAAAGTTCTCTTTTTATCAGGTTGACCAGTGTCTTTAGGGCCCTCTAGGTGTTATTTAGAGCGGAATAGGCCTGAGCGGACAAAACGGGATCATTTTTTTTGTCCTCTAAGAGGGATTTCGTAATTTTTAATTTCAAAGTAACCAAAAATATTAACAAAAACTTCTAATTTAACTTATTTGGTAGTATTTATAATTTTATGATGTTTATCAGTATCTATAAAGAATTTGGCTTTAGTTTAAAGCTCTTTAGCGCCCTCTTGGGGTGATTTAGAGGAAAATGAGTCTGAGCGGACAGAACGGGGTACCTCTGAGCGGACAAATTTTTTTAAAATTTTGACCATTTTTTCCATAATTTGAAAGTTGTGCGCCTCTAAAAACTCAGCCGCTGAAAATTTTATGGCGGCACTTGTCAAAATCTAAGTTTTCGAGAAAATTCTAGAGTTCGAAAAACAAAAATCAAAATTTCGGCCTAACAGCACTTCGCTTCCGCAGGTTCACATAATCTCGAGAATTTTCATCTTTTTTTGTTTTTTTGAAGACGCTTTAAGATTTGAAATCACTGGTTATACTAGATAGAAATTAGTAGCTCTTACCGGTTTCCTTCAAAAACACCTTTCATACCATTGGGAACCAAAAGGGGGTTAATTTTTTGCGTGATGGATCAACCGGTAAAGAGGTAAACTGCGATTAAAAAATTATCCACACACATAAATTGTTTAACCCAGCATTATACGCGTTTTCTTTTCATTACTTAATTTATTTCCGTTTCTTTTATTTTTATATTCATGGAAAATTTCAAATGAGATATAAAGTACATAAATTTTTCATATGGTGACTGGTAGTTTGCTCAAGAAAAGTTTTATAATTATTTCATTGAACATTGAACACTTCATAACACAAAAATAACTGTAGAGTGACAAGTTTTTTTGAGCCAATACTTCTTTCTTAATTATCTACATTAATTATCTACATAATATTTTTAACGTACGATTTTTTTCTTGAGTTTACCAATCACAATTTGTAAATTAACTTTCACCTACATTTTGTCGTCTTAGGTTTTTAATAGCAAGCTAAAGACCATTTTTTTTAAATGTTCACAAACATTAAATTGTTAAAGATAACAAAATTTGATTTTATGGCGGTATAAAATGCAAAAATATGAATTTGATTTTCTGGCCATAATAACTTACAAAACTGTATAAATATATTTTTAGGCACCACCAAACAAAATCTCCTAAATCGACATGAACGACATTTAGGAACGGTCGAAACCATACAAAATGTTTTCAAAGAAAAGGGATATGACCTGTTGAACCTAAAACAAACAATTCGTGACCCAAAAAACAAAATTGATCTTGCAGTATCGATAGGTGGCGATGGCACTTTTCTCAATGCAGCTGGGTGGATAAGAAATAGAGATGTGCCAATTGTAGGATTTAATAGTGACCGAGAAGCTAGTCAGGTAAAAATAACACTTTTAGTTCGTTAGAAAATAAAGCAAGCAGATTCATATTATTTTTTGTAAACAAAATATATATGATTTGAATTCTTGAATTGTTGTTGAATCTAGAATTCCTCAATGTGAAAATCCATAAATTTTTTTGATATTTCTGAAACCATAATTATACGAGGAAATTTATGATAACAAATAAAAAGTACGTTTTAAATTAATTGTCTGCAATTCTACNGGTTATCTGGTGTTTTTCCAGACAAATTTTTGGCAATGTTATTTTTGCCATTTGCCACCACCTGGGGGTAAGCAGCACTTTTGATTGTATGACACACTAGAAGTTTATGTCCGACCTGAATGTAATTACCATGATAACTTTTCCAGAGTAGAAATTTGGCAATATTTTTGGACATTATGACACACCTGGGCTTATGAGCTATTTTTCGTATCAGAACATGATGATTACCTTTTCAAAATAATTGGAGCCCCCAAATTCCCGAAGGCCCAATGAAAGAGATTTTTATGTTTTAATTTTATTTCGTGGAGAAACATGAGCTTGAATAGAGTCGAATTAAAAGGAATCTAGGTTTGTATTTAATTTTGCTTCTGAAAATGAGCCCCAAATCGGCAGAAAGCCAATAAAACGGTGATATTATGTTTAAATTTGTTGAAAAATGAGCCCAGAATTGACCGGAAAGACGAAAAAGGGGAAATTTGATTTTGAATTTTTTTGAAAAATTGGAACCAACAATTTCCAATTTAATTTTGACTATTGTTTCGGACAATATTGACAATCGAAGAGACTAGTAGTATTATGTTACCGTCCATATTAGCAGAGAACCTACCTGTAGTATACAACTGCGTGGTTTTGTGTTCTAGACAATCGAAAAATAATTTTTACCTCCCCCCCAAAACTCACGAAAAAAAGGCGTTTTGCTACAAAATACTGACTTTACTTGACGCTTTTCTGATTGATCAGTTAATCAGTGATCCTTGATTATAATTGGATGTGAGATTTAGGTTCAATTAATCTACCAAGCTAAAACAATTATGGTATCAAACTATGAGTTCCCGAATTGCCCTCTAAAGAACATGAAAACGGGGCCGCCATGTCCAACGATGAGTTGCCGTGACCGCGCCTTAAAGAGGCATTTTATGTTTCAAATTAATTGTAGGCACAACCGGCGAAGCCGATAAAAAGAATTTAATCCTTGATAATTTATGTTGAAGAGAAATAGACAAATTTTTAAAATTTCAATTTATGCCAATTTGAAACCTTGTTAAAATTTGAGGTTTTATAAAATTGTCAATTTTTTATAAATTTAAGAATTTAAATTTTTTTAAAACCATATTTGATTTTTTTTAAATTGGAACTTACTTCGATTTTAATATTTCGTAAAAATTAATTTTCTTGTTTTTTTTGAACATTTTTTGTTTGAAATTGACAATTTTCTAAACAAATTTTTAAATTTCTCAAAAATTTTTGAAATTTTTTCAAAAACCTGATAATTTTCTCAAAAATTCGATAATTAATTTGAAATTCGACATTTTTTCGAGAATTGACAAGTTTCTAAAACTTGTCGAATTTGAATTGAATTGTCAAATTTTTCAATATTGACCAATTTTTGAGAATATCAGTTTTTTGAAAAAATTTAAATTTTTCTGGAAATTTAAACTTGTTCGAAAATTGTCAAATTCAAACGGAAAAATCGGTAAAATAATAAACAAATTTTTTTTTTTTATAAATATTAAATTCGGAGTAAGTTTTCAAAATTTAAAAAAATCAAATATTGTTGTTAAAAAATTAAAAATCTTAATGTTCAAAAAATTCGAAAATTAAAAAAACCCTTTACTTTTGAACAAGGTTTCAAATTTTAGAATAAATTATCAAGTTTTTATAAAATTTGTTAATTTTCCTTCAAAAATAAATCAGAAGAATAATTCTTCTTTTATCGGACTTTCGGCTCAGTTTCTACAAATAGTATTTTAAAATAAATCCTCTTTAATTGGCCTTCGCTATTTTGGGCCCATTTTAGAAATTAAAAAAAAAAAAAAAAATCCTCTTTTATAGGCCTTCGGCCATTTTGGCCCATTTTCCAGAAAAATTCAAACTCAAATCCTCTTTTATCGGCTTCGGCGATTTTGGTCCATTTTCAACAAATTTGAATCATCAACACAAATCCTCTTTTATCGTCCGTCGCTATTTTGAGCCTTTTTTTCACAAATTTGAATAAAACACAAAATCCCTGTTTATCGCTAGGCCGATTTTGCAAGCAACAGCACAAATTTGAGTAGTTTTCAATGATTCATTCTTAACTATCAATTATTTTGTATTCTCATGGTTACTTTATTTTTAATGCTGCGCTTATTATAATCAGACAATTGTTTATCTTCACGCGCCAATGTTAAAAATTCACTCTGAAGCTTTATGTGACAAATACTTCTTGCTTGCCGAGGTCTGTCTGTTATATAACAAATTTTGTATCAGTCATAAAATGCATAATTTGATTCAAATTTTGGTATGAATTGATCCTACTGTTTATTTCTCGGAATCAACGTTAAATAATGCAACTTTATTTTGAATCAATCCGGCAACATAAATATAAGAAATCACATTACAATCTTGATAAATTTACTATAAATGTTGTCATGATTTATATTTATCTAAGTTGACACGAAAATTACAAATATTGAATGCCAAAATTAACAGACCTAAGCAGTTTGTTGTCCCAGATAGCTATTTTTAATTCTGTAAAATTTTTTAAATTATGTTTCTGACTCTACTGCACGCTGCGGTTTCATTTCCGGGATCAAAAATTACTTAAGAATTTATTTTTGACCAATCACAATCAGCAAAAATTTAAGAAGTTTTCAATGAGTCATACCCATCTATTATTTTATTATCTATTCTATGGTTACTTATATTTTAATGCTGCCTTTTCCCATTCATTTTGATACCGTGGTATTGTTGACACCATATATACATAAATCATGTCTAGCGCCACCTTGTCGACTGACACCCCACAATTACAATACCGTTTTTACAAGTGATAATTGCGCATCTTTGGGTATACTTGAGTTATTCAAATCATTGATTATTAATAATTTGAAATAATTGAGAGGTCTTTTTGGGAAAAATGACTTACTAAAAAATCATAATTTTTTTGGCCGGGTTAGGGTGTATTTTTGCTGGATCATCAAACGACATTGTAACTAACCATAAATTAAATTAGAATTGAGCCCTAAATTTTTTGATGAAAAAAATCCAATTAACGTTAATTTTTTAAAAAAATCGTTTTGAGTCATTTGGAAAAAAGTGTAAGCAATGTTTTTTCCTTATTGACTTATCTATCGATCCTATGGGTCATTTGAGCGCCTTCAACACTTTCAACATCGTCCTGACGACTGCGCACTCTTTATGTCATATCAATAATTCCATAATATTTCTCAGCAATGTTTTTTTTATGAACTCTTGCTTATATTCATGAAAACTCCGATATGGAGAATTGCAGACAATTAATTTAAAACGTACTTTTAAAAAGTACGTTTTAAATTAATTGTCTGCAATTCTACCTATCGGAGTTTTCATGAATATAAGCAAGAGTTCATGAAAAAAACATTGCTGAGAAATATTATGGAATTATTGATATAGACATATTCAACTGATATTATCAGGGCAGTTCGATTACCTCGGCAAAACAAGTAAACTCATCCTGTCTATTAACCAAATTTTATGAAATTTCCAAAGCCGATAATACCAATAAAAACACGCATTATTAAATGCTATTAATCTTGCTCATACTATACTTTGTATTTGTATTTATGCACTTAATTGTTCTAGAAATTGTGATATGGCCCATATCATATGAGTTTTTTGATAAAATCTTTATCCAATTGAAGTGAATCGGAAGGTAGGGTGTCCAACCATTTCACATTTTGACTTTTACATACAATTCATCTGATTGCGTTTTTAGATAGCTGAAGTGGCCACACATCTGAGAGAATTTACTTCCTTAAAAATGTTCTGATTCGGGCATTTTTGTTTGCTTGAATTATTTGTCAAAAATTATCTTTTTTCCTGCTTCCTTACTCCGCGTAATAACTGTGATGTCAGAAAAGATTGTGACCGATCAAATCACACGATTGTCTAATTAATTCAAGAAAAGTGTATTTTGATTTGTCACGATCTTTCTGACATAGTAGACAAGTCAACCGGATAAGTTGTTTCCCGAAGCTTAAATGTTATGATATAGACACTATCTATACTATGAACCAGGGGTCAAAGTCAATCCGATCAAGTATTTTTCGATCTAGATCGGACAAAAATTTGACTTTTAATTAAAGATTATCTGAAGCCATGTGTTTTCAAAATTGAGCGGCCGCGGTTTGAAGCAATTTTGGGGAAAGCTTATATTTGGTACAATTCGAAGCAGACAAGTTGTAGGAAATTTTTCGAAAGTAATTTTGAAATTTTTTTGGAAGATGGATTGTGTAATTGAATTCACTTTTAAACATTTAAGTGTGATCCAAACAGAAATTAAATGACATATTTTGACCACATTTTTCACCATAAAATCTCGATAGCGCTTAAGAGCAAAATGTTGAAATATAATCCACAAAAATTAGTTCAAGGACAGAATCGATCAACTTCTGATGATCCCTGTTAATAACAGTCACTTCGCTCTGATTAAAAATATTCATTTTTCACCCAAACTGACGCTCAGTGGTGAATAAAGTGTTCATAACATTTTTAAACGATTTATCTGATCGGTTCGAATACATTCATTTCTCAACGTTTTTGAATAAACAACAGCTTAATGCTCCGATTCGAAAAAACTTTTCGAGGTCAATTATTGTATTTATATAGGTGTGGTCATTTTTAGCTACCTAGGAACACAAAATAAAAAATCATTCCTAAAACGCCGAAATTTTAACATTGTGGACACCATATAAAGGGGTCCCTATTCACTTATTAGTAGCACTTTGGTTGGCAAACAGGATATTTATCAGATTTGAGAATAAACCTTATATATTTAATCTTTAGGGAGAACTATGCAAATTTTCACCTTCTCATATTGACGAATTTATCACAAAATGGGAAAACAATGAATTGCCGCGATCATATCGAACACGGGTGAGAACGCGGCTTCATGGTCCTAAAACATGTTTCAAACAAATTCGAAATTCTGTAACACACGACGTTGTCACAAAAAAAGACGCTCAGATTGGTGTCAGAATTCTTCATGAAAAAGCGCTGAATGAAGTTTTTGTTGGAGAATTAGATTCAACGGAACCGAGTCATTTAGAAATAGAAGTTGATAAATCTGGAACAAAACAACGTATCAAATGTTCAGGTAAGACCAAAAGTTCGAAAGAGAAATTATTTCTCATTAAAAAACATCTTTGCAGTTTTCAGAATGACAAATTTTAAAATTAGTTTTTCGAAAAAACTCACAGTCAGTAATTCACGTACTTTCTCGAAACATCAGCATTATGGAACTTCTTAAGCCGGATTTTTGTATTTGTGATAATTACACCGGAAATATCAAAATATTTCTCGCGGTCACAATGATATTTCAGACTAATTTATATTTGAGGGCATGACAATGAAATTTTAGACACATTTTCATTCTATAGTGCCCACAATGACATGTTAGACACATTTGCATGCTTGGACCCAATAGCGCCAAGAGTTTTCCAAAAAGTTTCGGTGGTTTTTGCAAATTCGGCGATATTGGCACATTGGGCAATATATATATGGGAGAAGAAACAATCTTTTCGTCTCAAAAATTATATACTTGTCAGCGATCGAAATGACGTCATTTAATGACGTCGAACAATTTTTGAATTTAATATGGAGTTTGACATTAAATTTGCATTAAGTAATTCACCAAAACGCGTAGAATTAAATACTCCCACAAAAGCAATCAAAAACAAGTTGAAAAGACTCGATTTTGAAAAGACATCCTTAGAATGACGTCATTCATGACAGACAAAATGTAATTTGAGTTGAAAATCTCGAAAAAACGGCGATATTGGCACATTCGGCGATATTGGCACATTCGGTGATATTGATTTATTTTAGCTAAAAAACGTGAAATTGCGTGAGTATTTTAGGCGATATTGGGCAGGCGATATCGGTCCCCTGTAAAAAAGAAACGTTGTCTAAAATGTTTTCAGGTTTATTGGTTTCAACCGGCACTGGGAGCTCAGCATGGAGTCAATCTGTTGCGAGAATTGATCATTGTGAATTGCAAGAATTAAATCGTGTCTTACAAAAGTTTGATAAACCTATCGTGGAAAATGACACAGATGTTATAGCTTGCTTACATCAGTACAGAAAATTTGCACCTGATGATGGAAGAATTTTAGTAACAAGTCAGTACTTTTAAACTTCGGCGCTCCAAATTATCAAACTCTTTTGCTCATTACGTAGCAATAGGGACCAAATGGGGACTCTGTAGCCTTACCTATAGACTTAAGAATCTCTGAGTCAGTACTTAGAGTATGCGTGCAACAGCTTTACCTGTTGCTCTTACGACTTAGTTCTATTTCAGATGCGATACCTTGTATTGTCCGCAGATAAACGTAGACGTAACACGTTGAAATGTAACAACCTAATGTATTTATTTATCAACAGTCAATAAATGTAATCTCTCTTACTCGAATCAAGCGTATAATCTCTATGAGTATACTTCCTCTAGAAAGAGTAATGTCGAGTTGATGCTCACAGCCATTCTATTGGTACTAATCAATCCTTTTAGAATCTAGCGTAGGCTTACGCCTACATAGTTTGTTGCCTACAACTACCCAACCGCTGTATACAAGTCGTGCTTCGTGCTGCTACCAATACTATGTGGGTAATACTGCGTGCTACGTTATAACACTCAAGACAATCACTGAGACAAGTGGGATTCGTAGTGGGAAACACTAGCGGGATTCGAACACACGCTAAAAAGATCAGCATCATTTTTAAAATTCAATTTGGTTAGAAAAAGCATATTTCGAGAAGTTCGATGAGTTCCAACAGTTTTTTAGGCTCTTCACTTTGACGTTCAAGTTTCTGAGAAAGATAAATATCAAAGCATTTTTATTATTTTAAAACGGTCTGAAATTCATTTTCAGTTATAATGCCGTATAAAGTCTGACTACAAGTCTGAGTTACTTATCAGATTTATATCTCAATTAGTTTTGAAGTTCCACTAACAAACGTCTAAATAAGGACTGAACTCATCGCGCAGTAAAATTCCCGTCTACCAATGATGAATGATATCATATAGAAATAGATAAATTGATTAAATGCTAATTTATCTGTAACAATTATAATGATCTGACAGTTGAAAATTTCGAATTGTAGTAAAGATCTTATCAATAACGGGGTCCTCTCGTAATTTTTTTCACTTTTCTGCCAACATTTGCATATAATTCGGTTTTTGAAAAGTGAGGTTTTTGACTTGTCCGAATTTTTAGATGGCTCAAACTGAGCACACATATTTAAAGAAATATAAATTTCAAAAAGGTCTGATTCGGTTTGAGCTATCGAACAACTTAATGCGTCATTTTCAAAAGACAAATTATTTCGAAATTTTGGCTTTAAAAGTGCCAAAAAATGATCAGAGGGCTCCGTTATCGATATAACGTTTCAAATGACGTTTTCGATATTGAGCTTCGAAATGTAGTTTACAGTTAAACTGTGAGATTATTTAATTAAGAAAAATATTATTTAATTGATAGACCTTAGTGTTCCTGATCAATGAGTTCAGTCTATATTTGGAAGTTCGAATGTATTACTTGAAAACGTTTATAAGGTTCGTCAGTTTATACTTGTACAAAACGGAAATCACGTAAATTTATAGTCCCAGTTTCAATCCAAATTTTAAAAAGTAACATTTAGGATTTTCGAATTATTAAAGTTGATAGAAAAATAAGTTGATGTTCTTCACCAAAAATGCAATATTTAACGAACTCCTTATCGTTGACCGCGCAAGACGAATAACAGCAAATTGCATTCATTATGAACTTTCGATTATTTTTATAGAATTTTCCAGTTTTTATGGTCAAATTCTCGATTTCTTAACCCTTTGACTCATGGAGCAATAAAAGTGGCTTTCATTTTTTTGAAAAGACTAAAATAATTGGAATAGAAGTTGAGGGCTCAAATCGCCCAAAGAGTCTGCGATTAATTCTTGAAAAATGTAAATAAATGTTTTTTTGATGAGCCGTTCGAAATATATCATCCTACTTTTTGACTGGAATTCTCTAAAATTTTTCTTTATCAGCTTTATCTCATAACTTTCTCGTAAAAAACAAGGTCTGAAATACTCAGTTTTTAGGAATTCGTCTTGACAATCTTTTAAAAAAATAATAATGTTTCTACTAAATGTAAAATTTTTTTATTTCTTTTTGTTTGAAAACAGAAAAATTGCTCATCAATAAGAAAGCGGAGCGAAAATATAATAAGCAGACATATTGTTTACCATTAATTCCACCATTTCAGTGGTGAACATTATCGTTTTATAGACGAACCCAATATTATCAACCCTTATTGAAGGTTTATGTAAGGTTAATATTAATTTTTATGTGCATTTTCAGGATAATCCTATGTATGCACATTTATAATATTTATCCACTACGATGCCCGGGTTCACATAAAATATTTTTATCCTCAATTATATTAAGACACAAGATTTTATATGAAACATACAGCATGTCACATTTTTGCATCTGTTTTTTTCATTTTGCATAAATCACCATGAGTCAATCACTATGACGCTTTATTTCTTCTGGCCGGTGTCAGTCGGTGTCAATCAGATTCATCAAAAAGGGAAAAACGGAAAAATAATGTGACAAACTGTAGATATATATGTGTGGAAAAAAATTGTACTAAAAACGCATCTTATAAACATATATTCAGAAAACAATTGAACACTCAAACAAATCTCGAAAGTATTCCCAGTTATTATAAAATCGAGCTAAATTTTTTTTTTCTAAAAATGCCCTTTTTTGTTAATCATGAAAATTTATTCTAAAAGTCAAAAAAATATTTTGTTGTTAAATATTCCACCAAAATGATATTACTGTCCTCATTTTTGATAAAAAAATAACATAGAAATGAAAAAAATCATAAAATGCCTTTGAAACATACTTTTCTGTTTGTTTTTATAAACCCTTTACTGTAAATTTGTATGTTTTGTTTTATGTCTATTTTCTGAAGTTTCATGTTAGTTTCATATTAACGGTTTATTAACTCAATTTCGGATAAATGTTTATGTTAGTTTTCTGTGTTCATTTTTATAAAGGTTGATGTTTGTTTTATCAACATTTCTGTAAGGTTTAACCCTCCAAAGCATATAAATAACCAAGGCATAAAAGCCTTTTAGAAGCCTTTTGAGCGTTGTTTACAGAACACTTTTATAAGATCAACCATCAATTTTTCGTGTATGATCAAGTTGAAGAGTGAAACTTTTGAAAAAATATATTATATTCTAGAAACTTTATGTTTAATTCTAGAAAAAATAGTTTAAAAAGCAAGGTTCTTAAAACCACATGATACTACGTCACGATGGGCTCAATGAAATGCATGTTCATCTCCATAACTGCGCAGTGCTTTGTTTTACTTATTACTTTTGTCTGATTGACTTTATCTGTTGCGAATCAAAAATATATGTTAATTAGTTCAAAATATTTATGAAAAATCACGTTTCTTAGGTTAAATTGTTAGTTAACTCGATTTAATGAATTTATTCGAATATTTTCACAATATTAAGCCAAATATGGTTTAAGTGTATCAATCTAGCATGATTTTCACAATTTATTTATTTTTTCAAAACATATCAGTTTATCCATACCAAAATCGAAATCGCATATTTTGAAATTTCTCTCAAAAAAATATTTCTGCTCCAGATATGTCTAGAAAGCTAATTCTTATCGCAAATTGTACTAAAACACTTTCCTCAATACTGGCTGAATTGACATTATGATTCCAAATTTTGATCAAAAAGTATTTTCTCGAAACTAAAAGTTAATTAAGCAAAAAATGGCCTTTCAATCAACTCGTGATAAAATTTGAACCAAGTATCCGAAAAACTTTCAGAAAAATTTTCCAGATTCCCATTGTTAAATTTTGAAATTAATTGGAAGGAGAAGTTTCTGCCATCATTTTTTCTATCATTGTTTCTTCATTTAAAGTGACTTAAGCCTTTCAAAAGGCTATATGCCTCGGAGGGTTAATGAGCCTTTTTGTGCATTTTTAGTTTAATGTCCATTTTGTAAAGTTAAAAGTTAATTTTATCTAAATGGTTACTGCAATTAATTTGAGATTATGTCTTGTGTAAGGTGTTTTCGTTGGAAAAGCTCCCATATCCCTTTATCACTTTTTGGTTAGAATGCGTAGCCACAACGTTAAAATCACACGTTAAAAGGAGTAGTGGCTACGCATTCTAACCAAAAAGTGATATGCTCTTTTCACACTTCGCGTTAGATCTCGGCCCTGTGTGGTAACAAGCTGGCCGAACTAGCTCACTGAAATATGAGCCAATTTTTATGGTATGTCTCAAACTATCATATTTATTGAATATCAATCGATCTTCGACATTGAAACTTTGTATTTTTGAAATTTGATCATATTTTTTCGAAGTTATATTTTCTTGATTGATTAAAGCATAAAAATGCGCAGTTATCGATGTTCTGAAAATAGTATTATGAACCATGAGTCAATTTTAACCACATGTGGCACTCAAGCCAAAATCTGAAAGATAATAAATACGATGTATACGATATCCCTTCGTACTCTTGTTAATAAATGATGTTGGTAGATTTTTCTAATATAAATTATACTTGACAAATCTACCAAAATCAATTATTCATCGAAAATTTCGATTACATTATGTGACAAGGGATAAAGCTAGAGAGCATTCTGGGATTTTAAAAAGGAGAAATATTGATCGTATCTTGATGATTTTTCCAAGCCATCTTCACAAAACTCTGTTCTTGAGGATAGATTTATAATAAAGGAAACTCTTTTAAAAAACATAAAATTTGGCCCATAAACGAAGGCTGTAAAACATTTAAAATTCATTATTTGGCTTGTATAGAGCAAGGATCGGCAGAGTCTACTCAAATTTATTTTTTGAGGTCGATTTCAGAGCAAATCTTGCGTGATTTTTTTGACTAAAACTCATAGGCCACTTTCTTTTGAATGGAGCTTAGTCCGAATATGACATCAGATAAAAGCTTGGAAAACGTTTAAGAAGCACAGCAGTCCTCTGAAGAAAAATTTGACCGACCCATGGTTCTGGACGGGCTAACATGTCATTTGGGCAAAAAAGAACTCAGTTTAATATTTATCAAAATCGTGTTTCCCTAGATTCAATGTAACATGATTCTGTGTATTTTTTGTCTTGTATAGGAAATGCTTACCTCAAAAAGGCTCTCTAAATTTCCCTTCACACCACCGTGGGAAAACCAACTGTTATTACTATTATTGTCATTCAGTTCGTCGTTAACCTATCCAAAAACTCGTATTTATCCGTGCGAACAAAACACGATTTTCTGTCTAATCACTTGAGGTGGTCTCCCCGTTTTATCTTCCGGAATGGTATCAATTGATGAGAATACCG
This sequence comes from Oikopleura vanhoeffeni, assembly GCA_004367855.1. NCBI lineage: Eukaryota > Metazoa > Chordata > Appendicularia > Copelata > Oikopleuridae > Oikopleura > Oikopleura vanhoeffeni. The sequence continues at coordinate 106,503 of SCLH01000964.1, read as the reverse complement.
CTTATCTCTTTCCAGCTGGTTCAAGAAGGCTTGTTTCAGAAGGACCAATAAAGAAACCAACGTCTGTACATTTGATGTCTTTAGACAGTTCAGGATATTCATAACCTTTCAATTAATTTATATCCTTTTCGAACGGAACTCCATCTCAAAAACGCTTACTATCCTCTATAGCCGTGTTCGAATCCCACTTCATGTTGCCTTAGTGATTATCTTGAATATGATTAAGGCAAGGGTCTTGATAATGGGAACCGCTAAAATTTTATCGATGGATGTAATCCACTAAGCAATCACTAAGACAATCACTTAGACAACATCAGTGCGGATTCGGAACCGGCCGTATAAGAGTAGTAAGCGTTTTTGAGATGGAGTTTCCGTTCGGGAAAAGGATAAATAAAACAAATAATTATCTGCCTTTTTGATTTATTTTCTGATTGTCAAGAAATAATGTTTTCTAGCACGTTTAAGTTTCCATGCACGAAAACTAAGAATCGATTTTCAAGATTTTTCTTGTTAATTTAATTGAAAAAAAACTTTTTTTATTCCAGCTTAAGGAAATATAGGGCGCTGGCAGCGTTGCGTTAATAACGTCGGGCTTAAAACAGCTCCAGAGTGATTGTGAGTTATTTAAAAATGCACTTTTTATAAAAACACCAAAGAAAAAGTTCTTTATTTTTCGCGTTTATTTCAAATTTTTAACATGTATGATTTCCTAAATTAGGTTAAAAACTGATGGTTTTTTGAATTTGACCACTTAATTAAACCTGAAAATATATAGAGTGAATGTAAGCAGATTCTGAATTGAGTATTCGTGGCTTTATTTTTGACAAACTTTCAAAAAAATTGAGTCACTTTTTAAAAAAAAATTCTTATGAGGCCTTCAAACATCATATTTGATTTGGTACAAGATGAAGTTCTCGTTATTAAGTGTGCGCAGCTTTAGATGTCAATAGGACCTATTGACATCTAAAGCCTATTGACATCTCTATTGAATAGGTCGATCTGTAAATTAAAGTTCGATTCGAAAAAGGGGCGTTTTTATAATCTTGGCAATGTGTTCTGTCTACTTCTTGAACTTTTTATAAAGCAAAGTTTATTTTCGGCCACGTACTATTATAATTTGGTGATATGTCACGTAGTAACATGTTGTTGAACGTTTTTTAAGTAAAGCTTTCAAATATTTTCAGTCAAAAATCAACAAAAAACCAAAAAATCGAATGAAAACGGTCGGAGTATACATCAAAAAGACGACTTATAGGTAAAGTTCTAGAGATCAAAACATTTTTTTACTAATTTTACGGACAAGTTTTTTCAATGAATTCAAAAAAAGAACATCTTGATCGGTTCATGAAGATGAAATAAAATAACTTTTTACGGAATCATAAATCCATGCGGTGGCTTTGAAATTGATCGTGAACTCTGATCGGAAAATTTTGGGAAAAAAGTCTATGCTTTTGTTGAAACAGCTTGAAGGCCAAAATCAGAACCGTGAATGTTTGTCATTATAAAGCCAATTTTACCGTGTAATCAGAGTTTTATTCCCAATTTCTTCAAAATCGAAACGTTTGAGTACCGCGGTATACCGCTTCATGTTCAGATTTTTTTCGGACCTTGAAGTAACTGTGTGGACGTTGGTTGTCAGGAAATAGCCATTTTGTGACTTTAATCAGTTAAAAACCTGTTATATTTTTACATTATCAAAATTAATTATCTGTTTTTAAATTTAACGTTGTGGCCTTTTTGATTGAATTTAGGGTTTTTTTGTTAAGTTTTAATAAATAAAATTTTTTTGAAAGTTGGTAAGTTTTATCAAAAGATTGTATTGATAGAAGTTTCGAGGAGACTGCGACTGACTCACGCGACTCATTGTCCAAAATTTTTGTTTTTCATATAATAACTTCAAACTCACCTGCAATTAGAATCGCCGTCACACATTTATCTCCTTCTCTACTATATGTTGTGTATAAGGCCATAACGTTCTTTTTATAGCAAAAAAATTTTGGTCAAGCGCACCAAATAATTTTCTTTGAATTAAGTAGTTTTTGAAAAAAAATCTTTTCAAAGATAATCATCGTTCTCAATTGTTGAGATTACCAAATTATAGTTTCATTCTGATCGAAAGCTCACCACTATCATTTATACAGCGTGAGTTATAGCTTAAAAAAAAAGTTGTTTCTTGATTTATATTTAGTAACGTTTTTTAGCTATAACTTCGAGCGGCTGACAAAATTGGGTCTTCTGCGAAGTGAAGACTGGAAATTATACACAGGTTAGATTACCCTTGAATGAAACTCATCAACCGAATAAAAGTTACCGCATAAACAATAACGGTTTCCCGCAGGAATTATTACGGGAAACCATGGTAATAATTACGGTTAACACGGTTACTTCTATCATAATTGTCACCATAACTCTTACCATAAGTGGCAACGTTACTCTCACCCGGGATTGTAAAAGGGGTGAGGATAGTGACAAACTCCCCCCGCCTTTTACAATTCTGCTCTTACCGCTTGAAGCTCAATCAAAATTTTAGGAAATTTATTATACCGGTACATATCGAGCAACTGACGCTAAGGTTTTATAAGGTCTAATTAAGATTTAAATTGATGAATATTAGTAATGGGTAACATAATAAAGATAATGCTTATTTGAGATAGTGACAAATTTGTTGATCACGGCTATGTGTACACTAGGCTTGAAAAAAATTGATTGTTAAACTTAAATTTATGGAGAATTTAGCGTCAAAAATAAGGTTTGTATGCTTACTTGAATGTCGAATCGACATTGTCGATGATTGAAATGAATGAATTTGAAATTTATGCTCATTGATAATCAAAGAAATGAAAGTGAATTTCAAATTGATTAAAATAAGTATGATCAACAAAAAACACTCAGACCAACTTAAAAGTTGATTTCTTCTGACCAATTATTAATTGGTCAGAAGAAATCAAGTTTAAAGTTGGTCTGAGGGTTTTCTGTTGATCATACTATTTTTATGAATTTCAATTTTTTTCGAATAATAACAAAAAATGTTTTTATTTACCAATTGGCGAAATAAATTTTGAAATACTGAGATTTGAGACGATTTGTCACCAATTAGATGGTCAAGACCATTTTTCGAAGAATATTTTATAAATTTGAAAAATCAAGGTTTCCAATTTATTGACGAATTATTGTCTTTCGAAAAGTTTAATGAAATCATAAACTGCGCACCTATGGTGTTACAACAAATTGTCCACCACCGAGAAATTTTTTAAAGATCGAAAATGTGGGTTTATTGAGGGATTGTAAGCATTTTATTCCGTCATACAAAATTTAAAACTCAATATGTCAATCCGGAAAACAATTTTTAAATGTTAAAAATCACGATTTTGCGTAGGCGGATCAAAAACTGCATGAAAATTATTAAAAAACTGTCGACGGAAATTCGCTCATGGTTTTTTATCTCTAAATTTTTTGGTCTCGAATACTTTTCCGTTTATTCATAACTATCACATTACTCAAATTGCTCATTTGCTGTAACACCCCATGCGCACCGTAAAAAATTTTACTGATAAAGAATACAAATATATTTTCGTTCAGATTACGTTTAATTATGGTTTTGAGCGGACTCAAAAAAAATGCAATGACTTTTTTTGCTCATTTAATTGGACCTTTGACGGTCATAGTTTGACCGTTGACTCGGTCTAGGAACAAGCTACAGTAAATTGAAAACTCAACTTGTTTAATTCACCTTGCTGAGTAGTCACAGTTTTAATTTTAACCTAGGGACTACAAAAGAAAATCTTCTCTATCGCCATGAACGACACTTAAGAACCGTTAAAAATGTACAAAAAGTTTTTAAAGAAAAAGGATACGAACTTTTGAACCTGAAGCAAATAATCCGCGACCCACGAAATACAATTGATCTTGCTGTATCGATAGGGGGAGATGGTACTTTTCTCAATGCAGCTGGGTGGATTGGTAATCGAGAAACCCCATTGGTTGGTTTCAATAGTGACCCAGAAGCAAGTCAGGTACTTTTTTCGTGATAAAGGGGGGACTGGTGGACAGGTTTATGAGGCCTTTCGGGCATTAAAAGGATCCAATTTGACTTTGGGTGACTGCAAAGTGTACATCCAACCAAATTATTAAAAAATTGGAAATTTTGCCTTTTTTCGAAGTTTTTTTTTCAAAATGAAGTACCAAAATAACTTTTGCATTAATTTTACAACTAAAACTTCAAAATATCACCGTGACGTGAGCAAATTGTCTAATCAGTGTTTCTCAGGCTTTATTTTGAGCCTACTTTCAAAAAATACAAAGTTTTTACAAGAGTTTTTTTACACGTGACCTTAAAAATTCATATTTGGAAGATGTCATAAAATTGTCATAAAAAAATCCCAAAGAAGTTTCTATTTGTTCAAAGGTAGGTTTTGTTGAAATTTGATCAGACTCAAAACTATAACCTAGGATAAAATAAATTTTCCAACGACAAATGTTCAAAAATGGTGGGTCATTGCATATTCCAGAGAACATATAGCACTCAATGAAAAAAATGCCAACAGAAGTTTACCTACTGATTTTACTGGTTATATCAAAGTTACAGTTCATTTGAAAATAAAGTCAAGTAGGAGGTAGTTTTTCCCTTTTTTGTTTATGTCTCCTTGGTTTCCTTCTGTGTAAAGGAGTGTCTGCAGACAAACAAATTTTAAATTTTGATTCCACAAGCTTAAGGCTAGTTCTACTAGATGGCTTATCTGCCTAGGATCTTCACAGCTCAGTTTGGCTCTCAGGACACTATTCAGATTAGCCATCTTGTAGAAGATTTCTTTTACCTTGTGGAAAATAAATCTCAATTTTCTTCGTATGCATACACTCCTTCACACATAAATGACACCTGAACCAAAATGGTAAAACTTTTTCCTCTCATGTTTTACGTCGAAATTATCTGCAATTTTAATCTGACTTGTTAAAATGGTAGGTCAAACTTAAGCTCAGTCTAAATTTCAATTTTTGGCAATTATCCGCCAGAAAACTATCTCCTCATAGAAAAAAATTTCAAATTCATTCAATTTTTGTTCCAAGCGAGCTCATACAAATACGAACAATAAATTTGATCATTTTGTTGGATTTCAACCTTAAACTAGAAATAAAACCCACTAAAACACTGATCAGAAAGTTGGTTTACGTCAAGATGATATTTTGTCGTCAGAGTTGTAAAATTAAAGCAGACGTCATTTTTATAGTTCATTTTGAACTTAGAATTTGCTCTCAGTATCACCAAAAAACTGTATTTTGACCCTTGTTTAGTGGTTCAATCAAAATTGTATCTCCTCCCTGGATTTAAAAGTCACACATTCGAAACCTAGATTAAATGTGCAGCTGAAGAGTCCGTGCCAAACACAAGTTGAGTTTTGTCTAAATTTCTGACTTTTTTTCTGTAAATCGTGTTTTAAAATTCCAAAAATCAAGAAATTTCAACTTTTTTCAATACGCAATATTTTTGAACTCATCAAAAAAGTGTTTCCTAGCCATGTATCAAAATAAACGAGTACCAAAAGCTTTGTAATTTTCCATATTTTCATGAAAAAGGCATAAAACAAAATTGAGAAAATTTGTTTTCTAAGAGCCCTATTTTGCGACGACCACCCCCTTAAGGAGTGGGTGTCGCTAATTTGGGCCTCTTCAAGGTCATTTCCGCCAAACTAGCAAAGGTGATATTCCAAAACAATTGTAACTAACAGAACCAACCTTCGCGGTAATTTTAAACTTACATAATCTGATACAATCCCACCTACGCCGACACCTAAGCTTTTAAAAAGCCACCTAAAAAGACACGCAGTAGTGCCTACCTTCAATTTTTCATCATTTTTTATTATTTTTTGTGTCAGGCTCCAGAGAAGCCTTACGAAATAATGCAAAAGCGCTCTTGTTTAAAATTTTGCTTTCAGCGGACAAAACGCGAAAAAAACCAAAAATTAAAATTTGAAATGGTCAGTTTGGGAGGCTGAGGCAAAAACTATCTCCTCCACCAGTTTGTGAGATACAGTTTGACTCATACGTATGATCATCGCATCGAAAGCACAGGACTTGTTTAACAATTCATTGGAGCGTTTTTTGAAATTTTGCTTCGGCGTCTCTTCGAGGTCATGTCAAATTTTAATTTTTAGCCAAATTGTTCGAAATGGTCAGTTTGGGGAGGCTCAGGCAAAAGCTATCTCCCTCCACCAGTTTAGAAGATACACTTTCGGCTCAACTGCATCTGAAAGCACAAGCCTTGTTTGAAAATCTTTAGAGAGTTTTTTTAAATTTTTATTGGCGTCTCTTGAAACCAGTCAACTTTTATTTTGAGCCTAAATTTTTGGCAAAATTTAGAAACCAGAAAAAATGCTTACAATAATTTTTTTTGTAAATACAAACACTTTAAGGATTTTGGTGCTATTTAATCGTAGCGTCAAAAAAAATTAGCGCACTTTCAATTTAAATCATAAATAAATCATAATTTTTGTTTTCGTTTTTGGCTTTATTGGTCGCTGAAGCAAAATTCTAAAACAAGGCGCTTTTGCATTATCGTGAGCTCTCCGGACCTGACACAAAAAATATAAAAAATGATGAAAATTGAAGAGTAGCACTAACTGCGTGTCTTTTTAGGAGGCTTTTAAACGTAGTTCGGCGTAGGTGGATTGTATCAATTACTGTCACCTATACGCACCAATAACTTACCCGGACGCACCACTCGTACATTAATTGTACGAGCACTTTTTAAAAATCATAAAAGCAGTACCAATCATCCGATTAAAAAGTTAAGCCTGAGGCACATAGTTCAAACAATTATCTACAACCTTATTTTATTTAATACAAATATATTGATTTAAAGTGGTTAAACACTACACTATGGCGCCCCCGGGAGAGACATTTTCGATATTTTTGTCTATACTTCAAAACCAGACATTTTCAAATTATACAATTTTAATCACATATTAAGTATTAAATAATTTTTTTGACGAACATATTTTATTTTTTATATTTTGTAAATTTTTATTTTTGAAAATTTCTTTATTTTTTCTCTAGCTTTTGTTTCTCTCAAAAAAATTGGAATTAAAAATTGTAAATAAAATTTATGATATTTTTTGGCATGTATTTTTTTACTGTTACTAATATAATTGAGGCGCTAAAGGCAACAAAAGGCGCAATTAATTTGGTTAGATTTTTTGTTTACAATTTTTAATGTCATAATTATCTCAAAATATAGATTATATAAAGATGATTTGAAAAAGATAGAGAGCAATCGTGAAGGATGATTTCCCACAGCCGGACATGTGGACAGAGCGTCCATATCCCGTATTGCCCGAATATCAGGGCCCGGTGTTTATTCAAACAAGATAAAAATCAAAAAATATCAAAAATATAAATAATTAGAGTTAAAGCTGTGATTGATTAACTTCAAGAGGAATATATTTATAATAGAGAAATATTTATCGGTAAGTGGGGTTGATATATTATCATACCCAAGTTCAAATATATTATTTATTTTAATTTACAAGTTAATTTTAATTTTTTCGAAATTCAATAAACTCACGGTAAAAGCGCTCGCGTCGGCGACATAAAAGTCGGATTTTATTTTTTTAAAAATGGTTCAAATGGCCGAACAATTTTCTATCAGTGATTGGATTCGTAAATCATAATAACAACTCGATAAAATTTTATCGTAAGTTTTGTGAGACAAAAGTGCTCGAAAAAAAAACGTTTCTCATTTTTCAAGCGCTATAACTTCATACAAAATTATCTCACAGCATTTAAATCAAAATACTCTTAATTCTCGTACAATTTTGAGTTCTCCCTGATATAACCAATACAAAATATTTGCACACTTAAATGTGAGAGGGGTTTGTTTGAGTCGTTTCCTGACTCAAAGAAGAGCAATCAGAAAATATTTTTGTTATGTTTTTCGAGAAATATAACTCAGAGGGTATTAATGCAATCCAGTTTTTAATTTGATATTTGAAAATTTCAGACAATTTTGTATAATCATGGTGAATCTCAAAAATAAATATTCTGCGGGTAAAATTCTACAGACACTTCGTGGGTCGAAAAAGATCAATCTCGTACAATAGTGTACGATGAGTGCGTACAGGTTAAGTTTAAAATTACCGCGAAGGTTGGCTCTGTTAGTCACAAATGTTTTCGGAATATCACCTTTGCTAGTTTGGCGGGAAATGACCTTGGAAGAGGCCCAAATCAGCGACAGCCACTCCCTTAAGGGGGTAACCGACGGAGACTGTATCTCGAGACTCAGAAGTGATAGGAAGCTGATTTTAGTTGCATTGTCATTTTTGTGGCTGGTTTGCTTCCAAAGATATAAAAAAAAAATTTCGATGTCAAAAAATTTCCAAAATTTTCTATATTTTCCAAGTTTTATTTTCTCTAACCGCACTGTATCTTTTGAAGTAATAACTTTTTTACTCTAATTTTTGTTGCCTTAGATCACTGAGAATTAGATCTTGAAAATGGCAATACAAATTTTTTCAATTTCGTAAAAAAAAATTCCGAATATTTTCTTAGATCCAGAAATTTTGGGTAACCGACGGAGGCTGTTTCTCGAGACTCAGAAGTGATAGGAAGCTAATTTTAGTTGCATTCTCATTTTTTCGTGGCTGTTTGCTTGCAAAAATATTAAAAAACAAAAATTTCGATGTCAAAAAATTTCCCATAATTTTCTATATTTTCCAAGTTTTTTTTATTTAACCGCATTGTATCTTTTGAATTAATAATTATTTGCTCTAATTTTTGTTGCATTAGATCATATGAATTATATCTTGAAAATGGCATAAAAAATTTATAAATAAAAGAAAATTCAAAAAAATTTCAAAATTTTCGGAATTCGAAATTAACCATATTTTTTTACACATGATAAAATATTTTTTCCGTGTAGACTTTTCTAATTATATCAGAAAACATCAAAGTTTTATATTTGACCAAAATAATTTTTCACTCTTTTAAAAATAACAATTGTCCGGTATCGAAAGTAAATACTTTGAGTGCCTCTAAAAAGCTAATAAGAAAAAAAAATAAACAACTCATGTACTCCTCGCTTTGCACACTTTCAAAGAAGTGCTTTTCTTGAACAAAAACTCCATGTACCTCCTCGCTTTGCACACTTTCAAAGAAGTGCTTTTCTAAACAAAAAATCTGATATGTTCGACTTAATGCCGTGTACCAGCGAACATGTGCAAAAACACCCATTTATTTTGGACTTTCTCTAAATAACAAGAAATTTGAAAATCAGGGCTTGTACGGCTTTGAACCTGACAAATTAAAGTTTATACTGAAAAAAAATAGAAATTTTGATATCCAGAGCTAGATGTAGTTGTACCAAAAAAATGGAAAAATCACTTTTGACACCATTTTTGATAATTTCAAACAAATATCTCCTAAATCCGAAGTTTGAACTCAATACGAATTGCGGTAGCTCAGGACTAACGTTTGAAAATCAGTAAAACCCGTGGTTACCCCTTAACACCGCCAAAGTGATGTCACATGTTGAGCAAACTTTCGTGACAAAATTTTTCGCGTTACAAAATTGTTTTTTTATATTTTATTTGAAAAAACGAATGGAATTAATTCGTAATTTTGTCAAAAAAATTTTCGAAATACTTTTGGATACATTTTCATTCTTTAATCAAAAGAACTTCGCTTCACACCCAAAAGCCTATCTAGAGGCACTACTTTGAGCGCTCATCACAAATGTTCTAATTGACATTGCTCATTAATTTGAATTTTGACATTGTGTCATAATTTCATATATTTTCGAAAGATCGGGGTGGTTTTGGCATATTCTAAACAATATAGCACTATCGACAATAACGCCACTGTAAAGTTTTGAATAGTAATTATACAGGTTATGTTAAATTAAGATTTATTTCAAAATAAAACCTGAGAGGAGATAGATTTCCGTTTTGGCTTATGTCTCCCTGGTCTCGCTTATGTGTCTGGGAGTGTAAGCATACCAATAAAGTTTTGACACATTCCTGACGCAAGTTGAAGGTAGTTCTACAAACTGGTTTATCTGAATTATATCTTCGAGGCCTTGTTTGGCTAATATTCATCGAGAAACATGTCAAATTAGGAGCAGGGATACCCTTAAGTTCAAATATCTGAAAAGTTTATTTTCATCTGCAAGAAACTTACTTTTACAAACGGTGAAAATAAACCGAAACTAGTCAAGTTAAAACTATTTTAAATATCCTTGAAGTATTATCTGAATAAATTAAGTACGGTCTTTCACTGAAAATCTTGTTTCAGGTGATTGTGCTCCTTTTCAGCTGCCCAAATTGAAGAATTGTCACGAAATGGAAGCAACGAATTATCCAAATCTTACAGGACACGTGTGAGAACGCAACTTCATGTCCAAAAACCTGCTTTAAACACATAAGAAATTCAGGAACTCATAAGGTGTCACAAAAAAGATGCAGTAATTTCTGTCGAATTCTAAAAGAAAATGGGCTGAATGAAGTTTTTTTTGGAGAGTTAGATTCCACCAAACCGAGTCACTTGGAAATCGAAATCAATAACTCTGGTGAAAAAAACAACGCATTAAATGTTCAGGTAAGTTTTCTATTTTTATGTCTAACTTTTTCCTGCAAGTTTTCACAAGGTGTCATGACCTGGCTTACAAATGAATTGACAATGCAATAAAATTAAAAGATGGCTAAAATTGTAGAAAATTTAAATTTAACTTATTTGATTTCAACCAGATTATCCACAGGATATTCATAAATCTTTGATACGACATCATTTCTCACTTAAGAATTTGTAACGTTTCGTTTTTAATACTATTGACATTTTAAAAATTATTGTAAACCTTCTAATTTCATGTATAATTTATCATGGGATTTGAATTGCACTTTATCCACTGCCTGATTTTATGTGTCGTTGGACAAATATTGATAGTTATCAAATGCAAGTTGCTTTCAACATAGTTTCATTCTTTATAGCAAATATCTCCGAAATAACCAAACAAAACTTACGCAAATTCACGAATTTACGCTAGACTACTTCCGTGCCAATATTGCAAATGTACTGATATCGCGATTTTATGAGATTTCTATCAAATCACTTTGTAAGCGCATGAATGACGTCATGGTCAATATTGATTTTCCCTTATTTATTATTATCGAATTTTTTGATTGTGTTTTTGTGGGAACTTAATTATACGTATTTTGATGATTCAGATACATTCGAACCTACTGTGATTTTTTCTTTAAATTAAGAAAATCACATATGACAAAATTATTATTTCTTCCCCATATCTTTCTGCGCAAAATGATGCGACATTTTATTTGTAATTGTGAGCTTTCACAAATCAATGAATTCTAAGTCTAAATTTCGATTTATAAAAAGAAAGGTTATTTTTATATGTTTTATCAATTATTGTTGAGTAATTGCTAACAGTGAACTATACAATTATTTAAGATGTATACTAGCATGCCTTAATTTAAATTCCGACATATAGCGTAGGTAACGAGCTCAGCTGCTGTGAATTCAAAACCCGACTTCAAAACAGAATCAACTTAAAAAATACTTGCGGTTG
>SCLH01000964.1:80979-94913 GCA_004367855.1 Oikopleura vanhoeffeni | reverse complement strand
TTAGATCTTGAAAATGGCAATAAAAAATTTATAAATAAAAGAAAAATTCAAAAAATTTCAAAATTTTCGGATTCGAAATTAACCATATTTTTTTACAACAGTGATAAAAATATTTTTTCCGTGTAGACTTTTCTAATTATATCAGAAAACATCAAAAGTTTATATTTTGACCAAAATAATTTTTCACTCTTTTAAAAATAACAATTGTCCGGTATTCGAAAGTAAAATACTTTGAGTGCCTCTAAAAAGCTAATAAGAAAAAAAAATAAACAACTCCATGTACCTCCTCGCTTTGCACACTTTCAAAGAAGTGCTTTTCTTGAACAAAAAACCTCCATGTACCTCCTCGCTTTGCACACTTTCAAAGAAGTGCTTTTCTTAAACAAAAAATCTGATATTGTTCGACTTAATGCCGTTGTACCAGCGAACATGTGCAAAAACACCCATTTATTTTGGAACTTTCTCTAAATAACAAGAAATTTGAAAATCAGGGCTTGTACGGCTCTGAACCTGACAAATTAAAGTTTATACTGAAAAAAAATAGAAAATTTTGATATCCAGGAGCTAGATGTAGTTGTACCAAAAAATGGAAAAATCACTTTTGACACCATTTTTTGATAATTTCAAACAAATATCTCCTAGAATCCGAAGTTTGAACTCAATACGAATTGCGGTTAGCTCAGGACTAACGTTTGAAAATCAGTAAAACCCGTCGGTTACCCCCTTAACACCGCCAAAGTGATGTCACATGGTTGAGCAAACTTTCGTGACAAAATTTTTCGCGTTACAAAATTGTTTTTTTATATTTTATTTGAAAAATCGAATGGAATTAATTCGTAATTTTGGTCAAAAATTTTCGGAAATACTTTTGGATACATTTTCATTCTTTAATCAAAAGAACTTCGCTTCACACCCAAAAGCCTATCTAGAGGCACTACTTTGAGCGCTCATCACAAATGTTCTAATTGACATTGCGTCATTAATTTGAATTTTGACATTGTGTGCATAATTTCATAATATTTGTCGAAAGATCGGGGTGGTTTTTGGCATATTCTACAACCAATAAGATCTATACAATAACGCCACGTAAAGTTTTGAATAGTAATTATACAAGTTATGTAAATAGATTTATTTAAAATAAACCTGAGAGGAATAGATTTCGTTTTGGCTTATGTCTCTGTCTCGCTTATGTGTCTGGGAGTGTAAGCATACAATAACAGTTTGACACATTCCTGACGCAAGTTGAAGGCTAGTTCTACAAACTGGTTTATCTGAAATTATATCTTCGAGGCTTGTTTGGCTACTATTTCATCGAGAACATGTCAAATTAGGAGCAGGGAAACCCTTAAGTTCAAATATCTGAAAAGTTTATTTTCATCTGCAAGAAACTTACTTTTACAAACGGTGAAATAAACCGAAACTAGTCAAGTTATACTTTTTTAAATATCTTGAAGATAATTATCTGAATAAATTAAGTACGGTCTTTCACTGAAATCTTGTTTCAGGGTGAATTGTGCTCCTTTTCAGCTGCCCAAATTGAAGAATTTGTCACGAAATGGGAATGCAACGAATTATCCAAATCTTACAGGACACGTGTGAGAACGCAACTTCATGGTCCAAAAACCTGCTTTAAACACATAAGAAATTCAGGAACTCATAAGGTTGTCACAAAAAAAGATGCAGTAATTTCTGTTCGAATTCTAAAAGAAAATGGGCTGAATGAAGTTTTTGTTGGAGAGTTAGATTCCACCAAACCGAGTCACTTGGAAATCGAAATCAATAACTCTGGTGAAAAACAACGCATTAAATGTTCAGGTAAGTTTTCTGATTTTTATGTCTAACTTTTTCCTGCAAGTTTTCATAAGTGTTCATGACCTGGCTTACAAATGAATTGACAATGCAATAAAATTAAAAGATGGCTAAAATTGTAGAAAATTTAAATTTAACTTATTTGATTTCCAACCAGATTATCCACAGGATATTCATAAATCTTTGATACGACATCATTTCTCACTTAAGAATTGCTAACGTTTCGTTTTAATACTATTGACATTTTAAAAATTATTGTAAACCTTCTAATTTCATGTATAATTTATCATGGGATTTGAATTGCACTTTATCACTGCCTTGATTTTATGTGTCGTTGAGACAAATATTGATAAGTTATCAAATGCAAGTTGGCTTTCAAACATAGTTTCATTCTTTATAGCCAAATATCTCCGAAATAACCAAACAAAACTTACGCAAATTCACGAATTTACGCTAGACTACTTCCAGTGCCAATATTGCCAAATGTACTGATATCGCCGAATTTTTATGAGATTTCTATCAAAATCACTTTGTAAGCGTCATGAATGACGTCATGGTCAATATTGATTTTCCCTTATTTATTATTATCGAATTTTATTTGATTGTGTTTGTTGGGGAACTTAATTATACGTATTTTGATGATTCAATACATTCGAACCTACTGTGATTTTTTCTTTAAATTAAGAAAATCGACATATGAACAAAAATTATTATTTCTGTCCCCATATCGCCAAATGATGCGACATTTTATTTGTAATTGTGAGCTTTCACAAATCTAATGAATTCTAAGTCTAAATTTCGATTTATAAAAAGAAAGGTTATTTTTATATGTTTTATCAATTATTGTTGAGTGCTAACAGTGAACTATACAATTATTTAGATGTATACCTAGCATGCCATTAATTTAAATTCCGACATATTAGCTAGGTTAACGAGCTCAGCTTGCTGTGATTCAAACCCGACTTCAAAACAAATCAACTTAAAAAATACTTGTGATTGTTCTGAAATGTTTTGATGGCAGATAAGATCATTAGATGAAAACAAATTATTCACTAGAATTCCGACAATTTTGCAGATTCTAACCGAATCTCAAAACTTTCCCATAAAAGGTCTAGGATCCTTTTTTCTTCGAAAAAAGTCAAGAGACTCGCCTTTAACCGCGGTAGAACAGATGGTTAATAAATGATAAAGTGATGAATGAAGTTGCTTTTTTAAGGATAGATCTTTCCAATGCATGTTTTAAAAATGTCTTATATTTATTAGTTCAGCGGAATCCAAGCATTTGATTGGCTATTGCGCCCTGATTTAAAAACGGTTAATTTTCAAACTTGAGGGGGCAGCGGTTATACTCGAAATTTTCATTTTCTTGAGAATTTTTCTGATAGCGATTTTTAGTTTTGACAAATGTTTTATTAAATTACTGAATTACTAACTAAATATTAATAAATTCAATCATTGTCTTCCACAGTTTTCAAAAATGCTCGTCCTGACTAATCCCTTAACTCTCCAAAGCAAAAAGCCTTCCGAAAAGCTAAAGCCATTTTTAAACAGCCAAAATGATCGCAGAAACTTCTCTTTAGAAATTCAACAATGTGTATTTAAAAATATAACCTAATAGTCTTTCGGATGATATGTTCAAACTTTATGACGAGTTGATTGAAAGGCGTTTTTTTTCGAAGTCTTACTTCCGAAATAATAATTTTTGACTCAATACTGGAAACAAATTTTTAAATACGCCAGTTTTCAGGAAAGTGTTTTAGGTGAAATTTGCAAAAAATAGCATTCTGGACATATCTGGAGCA
Organism: Oikopleura vanhoeffeni; assembly: GCA_004367855.1. Taxonomy (NCBI): domain Eukaryota; kingdom Metazoa; phylum Chordata; class Appendicularia; order Copelata; family Oikopleuridae; genus Oikopleura; species Oikopleura vanhoeffeni. The sequence continues at coordinate 91,302 of SCLH01000964.1, read as the reverse complement.
AAAATATATTTATGGGACTGAAAATTATATCCCTTTATCACCTTTTGGTTAGAATGCGTAGCCACAACGTTAAAATCACACGTTAAAAGGAGTAGTGGCTACGCATTCTAACCAAAAGGTGATAAAGGGATATGTTGTGAAAAAATATTTAATTTGTGAAAATAATGCCAGAGTGGCACTCTCATACCATATTTGCTTCGATATTCTGATGATAATCAAATAATTTCAAGAAATCTGTCATATTTTTCCTTAAAAATGTGATTTGTTCATAAATATTTTGATCTAATTTAGAAGTAATGTTTAATTTTCAAAAGTTATACTCAATCAGACACAAGTTTTTGGTTGAATAGAGCACTGTGCAGTTAATTAGATCAACATACATTTCCGGCAGCCTACCATGAGAAAAAAATTCAACTCTTCAGCTTGATCATGAGAGAAAAATTGAAGGTTGATCTCAAAAATCTTTCTTCTGAAAACCACGCTCAAAGCATAGCCTTCTGAAAAGCTCTCGTGCCTCCGCGGAATTTTTTTCTGTGCTTCGGAGGGTTAAGATCAAATATTTCATGAAATATTGTTATTGTTTTGAAGTCGAGTTTTGACTTCGCAGCAGCTAAGCTCAGTAACCCACGCAAACATGTCGGAAAAATTAAGACATCAAGATAAAAAATGTCAATATCAATCGCTCCGCAGCGCCAATAAAATTGATGATCCGTGAGAAAAAAAAATTTAGAGTTACAGTTTGCGCTGCGACCCAAATATCTCTAATCCCGGAAGCAATAATGACAACCCTCGCGGGCATACAGTAGATAGCATGTCCACTACTCGATTTCTCTCCCCAAATTGATCATTTTGATTGCATTTGTCACATCAACTGGTCGGTGCCGAATTTTATTCCACGTTTAGTGGTGGAAATTTATTAAGAATAATTTGTTTTCATCTAATTCGGATCTTATCTGCCATCAAAACATTTCAGAACAATCAACCAAGTATTTTTTTAAGTTGATTTGTTTTGAAGTCGGGTTTGAATTCACAGCAGCTGAGCTCGTTAACCTACGCTATATGTCGGAATTTAAATTAATGCATGCTAGGTATACATCTTAATAATTTATATTCACTGTAGCAATACTCAACAATATTGATAAAACATAAAAAATAACCTCTTTTTATAAATCGAAATTTAGGACTTAGAGATTTGTGAGAATAAGCTTCAAATTTGAATTGTTCAGGAATATTGATTTCAACAGGAACTGGAAGCTCAGCATGGAGTCAAGCTGTGGCGCGGATTGATAATTGTGAATGGCAAGAATTGAATCGTGTTTTAGAAAATTTTGCGAAGCCTATAATCGCAAATGACAAAAATGTTGTTAATTGTCTGCATCAGTATAGAAAATTTGCTCCAGACGATCAACGACTTTTGGTCACTAGTCAGTAGTTATTATCTCAATTGCAACTACGAGGAAAGATCCGTTTCATCTATACATGAGATATGCTTTTGAACTAGCTTCGTGTAATCTGATTTTTTCAGAACCATTATGTTTACCTTATAAATCGCCTTATGTGAAAACACTAAAAAACGGGAGATTGCTATCGGAGGTGTCAAAATTGCGGTTAAATAATTATTTTATGCTTTATTAATAAGCAAACTCCGGAAACGGTCTCGATAACTGAATTAAATTTTAATTATTTATTTTCATACGATTTTTACGTCGAAATCGAAAATTTTAAAAAAAGCAAACCGAATAAAATATAATTTTTTTTATGAGATTGATGGAATAAATTGAATTCGGTGGTCCGGACGGCTCATCAACTTGGCAAATTGCAACGAAAATTCCGTTACGGGATGTTTTTTATGGATTTTTGATTAAAGCTTTGATGGATTTTTACTAAACTAGAAATCAGTTTTAAAAATTTTTATTTGAGTATGAACAAGAGCGTCAAAACATAACAAGGACATTTTCAATAGATGAATGGTCAAATTCGCAATATTTTGAGCAATTTGTTCCAAAAAAATTTATTTGAAAAGAAATGAGAAAAGGTTTTAAAATATATTTGACTAAAAATCACAAAAACATGTGATATGATTTTCAAATAGCCTACATTAAATATGTCATCATCAAAGCGAAAAGTTAAAGTTTTAAGAAGGGTTTTTCGTCGATTCGAAACAAAGAAATGAAAAAAAGTAATAATCCAAAACTAAGGAAATTTTTTGTTTTAATTTTCTTTAGTTTTTCCCGAAATTTCTCAAAATTTGAAACACTTGAAAAGTCCAATTTAACTTCATAGTTTTTAAAAAATAATGATTCAAAAATTAAGAAGTTACTAAAGTGGCCTAACTTCTAAACCTTTAGTTTTATTTTATATTGAGGGGAATATACCGAGTAAGAAGTTCTGTATTTGTTTGTGAGACACAATTTTATACAACTTTTTTGCAATCAAAAAATTGATTTATTTTACAATGTTTCGAATATATTTTTATTCATCATCAAGTATCAATGAAAAACAGAACTGCAATTTAGACGGAAAAGTTGACACGAAAACATAATTTCTTACAATATTGGCTATCCAGATTGTACCAAATTGAAAGCCCGTTTTAGGTTATATCCTTTCAACGACTTTTTGTTAATCTATGATGTACGGGCTGAAAAGCGGCCTCATGAGTGGCTAGGACGATAAACAATCAGACATTTACAGATGAGAGTCATTTTTTGATGTTTGACTTGTTCGTAAGGTAAATTTTTGTAAATTTTCCCCCTTTTTTTAAAGAGTATTTTTATCGGCCGGCATGAATATAACCAAATTTATAACTGTTCATTGCTCTTTTACATAACCATAATATTTATATACGGAGAAAGTAATCAAATTGCAAATTTATTGATAAGAAACAAATCATTAATTTTGTTATACCATGAAAAGTTATTTCTACCGTTCCGGATATTTAATTTCATGCTTGATTTCATATCAACTATATATAGTTTGTGTTTTTTTGCGTGCGAACAGAATCTCAAGTGTCCGGGAGAATCGTCTATAATTTGGGAAGAATTCTCCCAAATGGCTTACTTTTTGTTCGCACGAAAAAAAACACATACTGTATATTCAACTTGGTAATAGTTTAACCAGTGATTTCTACCACTGAAAAAAGACCCGATAATAAAATTGTATTGATCTGAAAATGTTAGTATTTAAGTGGTTTCAGATAATTTAGTCCTATATCACAACAGTGATTTTACATGCTGGGCTAGATATAACGAAATCGATGATTCAGTCTAATATTTTATCGATAAAAGTGACTTTCATTTGATGAGAAACGTAACCAAATTTCCAATTTAACTGGTGAGAATTATTGTCAATGAAGTATCAGAAAATCACATTTATAAAATGGGTTCTAGTTTATTGCAGGGTATAGACTTTAATCAACAGTTTAGTAATGTCGGGCTCAGAAAAATTAACCACCCGAAAATACGGTTTTATTGATTTGAATATGAAAGTATTGAAGTAGTTTTCATATTGCTAGGACCTTATATCATACTGTATGATATAAGGTAGTAGCAATCTGAAAACCACTTTAATACTTAGATATTCAGATCAATTAAACCGTGTGTGAGAGTTGTTTATGATTCATAAAAAGGATTTTTGATCGGCCGGCGTAACTATAACCAAATTTATGATTTTTGTTTGATATGTTATACATGAGGTAAAATAATTGAATTTTCAATGATACAAGTGTAAATTCTAGTCAATGAGAGATAAAAGGAAATTCATGAATTTGATTATATAATAAGAAAAATTTCCTAAATAAATAACACTTCAACGGATCGATCGTAAAATGTTTACAAATTGTGATGTATGAAATTCATACTATGAATCCGTGATTTTCAATTTTGAACCGCACAAAATGAAATATCTGAAATTCGAAATACAGCAAAATTCAGACGCAATGGTTGGGTTGAAATCTTTATAAGTACAAGCTGAAGATATTTTCATCGTGTTGCATACCTTTATAAACCTGGATTCATTAATTTCAAAATTGGATGAAAAATTAAATTTCAAAATTGGATGAAAAATAAAATTTCAATAGTTCTATCATTATATTTTATAAATTTGACATAATTATAAAGGATTGAATCTAAATCATCTGATTGTGAAACTATTTTAGTCTCATAATTTGGTTCTTTTGTATTCGTATATTGAAATTTAAAATCTTACGTCGAAAGATTTCACTCGTCGTTTATTTTACTATCGACTCAACGTTCACAAGGTTGTATTGATGGTAAAATTAAATATTTGTAGTACTTTTCAAATTGATCCGACTGCTGAGTTTTGCTTGGTTAGCCTGAGTGAGACCAAATTGTCGATTCGAATCTGATTATTTATCTACGGTAGTAACTGTTATTAAGTTTGGTCATTAAGATCGGGACTACGTCTCGAAATGCGACCAGTATTCCTTTAATCAAATACCAAATTTCCGCTGTTGACGATGGTGTTTTACGTGAAACTTTTTACTGACCGTGACTTAATATTAAGCTTTAATTTATTATCAACAATTAAATGAAATGCGACATACTTCAATCTCAACATTTTAGGTTATTTTTTGATTTCTCAAAAAGCCATATAAAATTGAATTTAGTTCGCGAACCGATCCAAAATCGAATTTATTCTTGTTCAACAACTCGATTTTTTTGTAATCATTTGACAGTTGTGTCACTGGAACGATCATATTCTGGAATGGTGTCAATTGATGGAAAATATCGGTATTCATTGCCAGCAGGCTCGAAAGCTTGTTTTGAGACAAATGAAGATACTCAATTATGTACATATCAATCTTTATGAAGTCATAAAAACTTATGAGAGCCAAAATTATAAAAATCTGCAAATTATTCAACATTGATGTATAACTGATGTAGAGTATATGCCAAACAAATTAATAAAACCTTGTTTAAATAAACTAAGTAGTATGAACCTCATAGATAAAATTGGAAATCAATTTAAAGAGTGGTTGACCACTTAAATACCCCTGAGTTGAAGGCCTCTGGCTGGTTGAAACCCCCTTTCGGGCATATAAGCGTTTTTGAATTACTTAAATTCTCCCACAAATCCCAAAGAATTAAGCTGAGGTATCATATCCCCTATTCACACTTTTGTTAATATCGCGGCCCTGATTAGGAAACGTTGTGTGTTTTTAAGTAGTAGGGCCGGGATATTAACAAAAGTGTGAATAAGGGAGATACCGCACGGTGCTTTTTTTGAGAGTGAACAAGGAACTTGGGATTCCTATGATGGATTAAAATAAAAAATAGCTGAAAAGAATCAGCTCGCGAAAAGAAAATTTTGCTCGAGCCTTTTTTTGAAATTCTGCTCTGTGATTGAAAATTTTCATTTTTCCGTGATTTTCCTGTGATGTTTTCTGTGATTTTTCTGCGATTTGAAAAGTTTCATTTGCAATTTTGAAAAGTTAGAAAAAAAATTTCTTCAATTTGTTTTATCAAAATGCTTTGAATCTTGCAAGGAATACGTTGGTTGCCATGGTTAAGCGTCAATATGTTCCAATAAAGTCCGCCAATTAGCGACTATGGATTAAAAAAAAGGCCTCGAGCAAAAAAATTTTTTCGCGAGCTGATTCTTTTCCGCTATTTTTTATTTTAATCCATCATAGGAATCCCAAGTTCCCTGTTCACCCTCGAAAAAACACCGTGTACCGTATATGTTATTATAACTTCATCAAGCAGTTGATGTTCACTGGCATCAAAATAGGAAATCGTGTTGAAACATGTCCACTACAAAATTAATTATGGGGTTGGTTCCGTGCCTTACTTATCATGACGTAATGTTAAAGCTAACCTGTTTAACATTACGTTATGATAAGTAAGGCTATCAAATATCTCCAACCTACGCGAGAATATTCATCGCTCGGATCTACTTCAACAATCAGTATCGTACATCGTATTTAAAACATCAATGACCAGGCTTGAATATGTCCAAAAGTTAGCATTATTTTCTCTTTGAAATCAATAGTTTTAATGAGAACAGCAACAATAGTGACTTAAATCGCCACAATGTGAATGGTTCATTTTTATGTAAGGTAGTGGAAAATAAATTTCATTATGAACTGGTAATTTGCACAAGCGGGCGCTCATTGGTGGACACTTTTTATTTTAGTTGACCGATAATAATAAAACTATAACACTGATTAGTTGTCAGTATGTAACAAACTGTATGTTGAATTTTATTAGAAGGAATATTCAAAACCTTATCAGAAATCTTTCAAGTCTTTCAAGTATTTAAATATATTTTCTTTCTATTTTATCAATTTTTCAAATGATTTTAATTTGGAGTTGAATTATAAAATAAAAAAATAAACAATGTGTCAAAAAACTAAATAATTAATACATAAGCATGTTGTTCAAATTTGAATTAAATTTTGTCGAACGGTATTAATAATACCGTATTATGCAAAAGCTTGTATCATTAATGATCCCAGCCTTTTTCTTTTCGAGACTTGAAAGTCTTGTTTCATTATTTACGCAAGCAATTGTTTTTTATTGTGTCCATGTTATTGTTTCGTTGTCTCGTAAAGAATCATGAATTTTTTGTTACAATGTCTCAATGTGTTATCAAGCACTCATAATTGGATGCCATAATAAAATCATAAAAATAAAGTTTGAATAAGGAGTTCGAAATGTTAGGCCTTGATTCGTCAAATAAAAGAACAATTTCTAAAACTGAAAAAGATTCTTTAAAATACAAAACGAAGAGAAAATTCTGACATTTCAAAATATTTTCTGTTATATAAAATTTTTGGCTCCAAATTTAAAAAATGTAATAGCTATAAAGTCTAGAATTAAGGGAGTACTAAACGAATTCTAAAGCCAAACATAAGGTTTCCAGAGTCGATTGAAGGCGTATTAATATAACAAGAACATAGCCTATGTAACATAGGCTATGTTATAAAAACCGAAAAAGTACATTTGTTCAAATTGGGATCAGCAAAAATTCAATTATCAATTTCGAAAAAAATAAAGAAAAGTTCTACTTTCTGAAGCGATTTCTGAATGTCAAAAGCTCTCAAAAAAGCATGTCAAAGACAAATGTACAATTGAAAAATCAATATAAAAAGTTCAGAATTAATGTGTGGTAGACTGGATGGGTTTGGTGTTTTTTCTATTTTTATGTGTTCGTGTGAAGTGATTGCTTTACTTACAAAAATAATGAAGTCACATTCATTGTGAAAATAATCGACGCATTCCACGATGTTGTCACCAATGAAGTTGAATTGCTAGAAAATGCAAATTATAAGCAGATTACCAATCAGAATAAAAAGGAAGAGATTCACAAAAAAAGTTTTCCATATAATGGAAATGATTAGTCTCTGCTGCCAAAAAAAATAAAATGGTGGTTTTTATTACCAATAAAAAGTAAATTTTTGAAAGTGATCGAGAGAACTTGACAAGTTCTTGTGTTTTCTCGCCTTCAGCAGGATCCGTGTGGTAAAAATTACGCATATGAGCTAAAACGACATACAGTTTTAACATAATGTCAAAAAGTCCTATTGGAAATGACTTCGAAAGTTTTCAACGAAATTTTGCACCTTTTGAGCGCTTATTGTTGGGTGAAATGCGGATAATCTCTGAAATTTGGCAGGACCAGAGGAATAAAAATTGTCACGATTTAACTCCGTCATTTTCATGCAGTTGTGTGGTGAAATGCAATTTACCATCAACTTAGCAGCCTCGACCTGTTGCCCTTTAGCAACAAATAATGTATGCTCAGGGTTAGCCTTAAATAAAGAATTTAGAATAAAGAATGAAAATTTTACGATTGTACTGAATTGGTCCCATTTTGTAGAAAAAAGTTGGAAAAATGCACAAAAATATTTACTTACCATTTGAATTAGCTCCCATTTTCTGCTAACAGGATGTTGTCAGGATTTTGCCATCCTCATATATAACCCTTTAAAGTACGCCGTCATCCAACAAAACATTTCTGGGCATATTAAAATAATTCCCACCTGACATACCACCAGAAAATCAACAAACAAATTCCAAAACAAAAAGTCACCAAAGATCTCTGTTAAAATAAGAAATTTATTTTTCCGTGACTTTATATTTTATATAAAAACACAAATGAAAATTTAAAACTGGAAATTCATTATAAAAAGATAATAAAGTGGATATGCAAATAAATAATTGGTGGATTTGATCTCGCTATTGGAAAAAAACAGAGTAGGTTTGAATTGGATTGAGGTTGGACAAAAATGATGAATCATCTAGAAGAAGTGGAAAAGTTCTAAAAAAAGACGTCTGGAATATGGAATTTGGATGGAACAGCTACAAATCGCATGAATGGCAGGAAAAAAGGACCTTTAGTCTTTCGTTTTCTTTTGGTGGAGGTGTTTTTGTAAGAAAGTGAAATGTTGATGCATAAATGCATTAACTCTTCAAAATGGATTAGGCTGTCACTAACCTATTTTGGGAATGGTATTGATGTTCTGGCTACGAAGTGTGAGTGTTATTAAGATGAAAGGATAATTTTTTTTGTGAATATAATCAATGCCATAATAAAACCAGTAGTTGATTTCAAAAGTTAAATGTATGGAGTTGGACAAATTTTGAGAAAATCAATTTAAATTTCATATCAAATATAGGAAGAAAAGCGATACATATTTAAAATAAAAAAAATGTGCAAAAAAATTATAAGTTCAAATACCAACTATTAACAAACTGATTTGCAAAAAACCCTCGTCCTTTGAAAAGGAAGTGGTAATTTGTAGACGATCTAACCATGGCTGAAAATAAAAACGTAATAATACAAAAGTAATATCCTTCTGACTTTGTTTACGCCCATTATTAAATTATTCTAGTATAAAGCCAAAACGTGCAATTTATAAAATATATTTTCTTTGGGCATGCGCAATTTAATTGTATAATTGTAAAGCAAAGAATTTTCAAAAATAATTTTCGGCGAATTAAGATGATTTTATAAAATATTTTTAGTTGCGATTGTAGAGAACTTTTTTTGACCAATAATATCGGCATTATGTCATTTTTTGATACGTGGATATGACGATATACTTCAATGGAAAGAAATACCAGCAATCAGGTTTTATGCATTGAAAGGTTGATGTGATGATATTTTCTAAAAATACCGAATTTAAGACCGTGGTTGAAAATAACTACTCCACCCACAATCCCCTGAACCAAGTTTTCCTTAATTTGCTCTCAAACGGTCTCTTAATCTGATCATAAAAATCAAATGATACTGTACCAAATAAGGATATAACAAAGATAAATGACTGATGACAAATCATCTTGCGTAACTTTTGCATAACCTTTTTTCAATAATTTACTCAAAATACCAATTTTATTCGTTATGTCATGGTTTTAAGCAATATCTTTTTAATTGTAACAAAATGATAAAAGGGAGCCATAAACTAGGCTGATTGCAGTCAATATAACTTTAGAAAATGAATCATTTTAAATGATATATCCTCTCTTATACTGATAACCGTGAGCTGTTACGATTAAATGTTTTCATCTAATTCAAATCATTATTTTATACAATTAAATTGCGCATGCCCAAAGAAAATCAATTTTATAAATAGCACGTTTTGGCTTTATAATAGAATAATTTAATGATGGGCGTAAACAAAGGGATATTACTTTTGTGGTAACGATTAAAATCGGAGGTCAGTTAAAGAAGCGAGATATCTAGAAAATGAACAATTTCGATTTGGTAAAAAAAACCTTTATTTTTGTGCCACCTCAGGATTCTTTATTCCACTTTTTGTTTCAACGCTATTTGTAACGGACAATGTTTAAAGTGAAGAAACTATATTTGATCATTTATGATATATCATATACAATAAAAAGTCATTTTGAACTGCTAACTTGACTTTATATATCATATATAAAGTCAAGTAAGCAGTTCAAAATGACTTTTTATTGTTACTCGAAATAACCGATTAAATAAATATACGACCCTGACATAAAGACCGATTATATAATCTCAGTTTCCTTTTCGTACATTTGTTTCATCAGCTATCAAGGATTACTTGTTATATTTCACATATTACAGCAAATAACGTGTAACAAGTATTGTTAACTTAATGATAAGATTAAGGGGATTGTGGGTGCTTCCAGCAATATGCTAGGGAAACATAAGCCCTTTTTATAACTCAAATATCTTTTGTGAGAATTAAGTGAACTTTTTTGTGATAAATTAGATAACATTTTCGTATCACTTTTTTTGTGAAAAATTAAGGTAATTTTTGTCAAGTTTAAAACAAAATTTAGCAAAAATTCTAGACTTTCAGACTCTGATAATTTATTC
>SCLH01000964.1:0-48313 GCA_004367855.1 Oikopleura vanhoeffeni | reverse complement strand
TAAAGGGCTCAAAAAAAACCGACACCCACCCCCTTAAGCTAAAAATTTTCAAAATATTTTTGTCGGAATTTCGAATGTATATCTCTTTATATGTTTCAAGCGCTCTTTGGAAAATTAGATATTATTTTTTTGACATGTTTTGTAAAATTTTTCCGAAAAATTTTGAAATTTTTTCTCATTTCATGTTCAAAAATTTTTAAACTTATTTTTCTGGATTAGTCAGCTGACAATACTGAGAATGCTTACTTGAACTTTCATCAAATATGTCCTTGTTTTGTTTCTCTGCTCTTGTTTATACTCTGAATCATACTTTTTTTAATGAAAATACGCTTTGCGCGAAATATACTTAAGCCCTCTCTAATCAGAAATTAAGTTAAAATTATTTCACCGAGACTAACTTAATCGGTAATACGATCCATCCACCGCGTAAAATTTAATAAATTTAACTCATGAAAATAAATATCACTTTCGATGTGCTAAAATTTCGTTTTTTCGTCTTTTTTAAGAAATTTTAATTTTCGATTTTGACGTAGAAATCATATGAAATTAAATTTATAAATTTTCCACGGTGGTCGAGACCATTTGTTGAAGCTTCTCATTAATAAAAATTTTAATGTTATTTAGACACCTAAAGTACAAACGCGCGTTTTCAGAGTGTTATTTTAAAGAGATTTATAAGTAAAAATAATCAATCTGAAATAAAAGGGATTAAACAACAGTGAGCATACGTTTGAAATACTTTTTATTCGAAAATTATGAGGTGGCAAAAAGTTTCCCATGAAGACAAAAAAAAATAAAAAAAAAAGCAAATCGGCCAAAATGCACCGAGGCCCTTAAGGTTTTGATGTTGAAATTGTAAATTTTTTATTTCGCCGATAAGCGTCTCGAACCGAGAATATTTTTAACAAAAAAATATTTCATTTGGATCCAGAAGGAGTAGAAAATATTATATGAATATAAATATGAAGCTAATTTAAGTGTGAGTGACTTTACATCAAATATCACTTGTTTAAAATAAATAAGTGAGTCACTCAGAGTGACAGTATCCGGGCTTTTAGAACAAATACAGATGAATGTGACTGAATCCCGGAATTTAGTGTTACCACGTTGAGAATCACGGTATGCATTAAAAGCATGACAAGACATTGTAATAGTTACCGTATAAGACTCAGACACATGTTGAGAGCTTAAGTAGGTCATTTAGTTATCACATGATGCATTATCCAATAAAGATTTTGCTGATTCGGTGGTTAAACTGTCATTATTTAACAACAATAGGTCGTCCCACCCAAGTCGATAATTTGAATTTTTTTTGTGCAATACATCAGACTTTTATGGTTTTGATAAACTTTTAACTACTGCCATTGAGTACACATGGTAAAATATTTTCATCTTATTCTTTGTTTTAAATATTCTATAAACATTACTGTCAGTTATTAATCAAAAAACCAATTTGTTAATCGATAATAAATTTCCCGAGTTAATATGAATTTTGAAAATATATTCAAAATTATGAACGGTCAAAATTAAAGTATTGTCAACACTGTATTGTTGAATGGTCCAGGATCATTTACGTTGTTTTTTGTAGTTATAAGAAACAAAATCATCCAATCACCTAACTGCCACGTTAATTGTCATTTTATGTCTTTTTCGGGACAGAAAAGTTCGAATAGCGGATAACCGTGCTCAGGAATTTGCAAGGGATAACGTCGGGTCAAAACTTGAAATAAGACTCCTAAAAGATCGTATTCCTACCATGATGAGCTTGTTACTCCGCAAGTATTTTACAACTTGGAATTGAAACTGGATGGATAATGTTGATTGACCAATAAATGGGTTTTTGTTGTTATTGGAAATCTAGAAAATGACTACAAGAAAATAATAAAAATAGAGACAGATCTGAATATGATGTTATCAAGGCTTTCTCCGGTTCCATAAAAATAGAAATAATTTGACGAAAGAAACGTCAAAGATTCTCTGTCGCTCCACAAAATCAGGAAGTGAAAACACGTTCACAATCAGAAATTAAGCTTTTACCGGACCAATTTCTGGGAATTGGCGTTGTTCCTGCTATAATTGTAATTTCTCGGAAAATATACCTTTGTACTATCAAGTTCAAATATAATTTCACTTATTAATTGATGGTTACCGTAACTGTAACCACAGACGAATGATCGAAACCCTTGATGACGTCAATCTCGACTCCAGTTTCCACGAATATAATCAGAACATCAATAACGATACTTATGGACATAAAGTTCGCTACTCAGGCAACTACTCAGACTATATCCTCTATTCACACTTTTGTTAATATCCCGGCCTACTACTTAAAACACACTACGTTTCTAATCAGGGCGGGATATTAACAAAAGTGTGAATATGGGATATAAGCAGGGTTAAAGAGGATTGTGGGTGCTTCCAGCAATGAGCTGGGGTGAAATAAGCTCTTTTAAAAACTCAAATATATTTTGTGAGAATTAAGTAGACATCTATGGTTTTAATTGCACATTTTAGCTCGTAACCTTGAAATGAATAATAACGTTAACTTTCAAAAAAAATATTTTGACATGAGCCGTTAAATGCATAAAACCCTATTGCTGCTTTCACTCTCCATTGATCTATTTCGTGATATTCACGTATCCAAAAATCACATATATGCCGATAATTTTGGTCAGAAAAAATTCTCTACAATCGCAGCAGAAAATATTATAAAAATTCATCTTAATTCGCCGAAAATTATTTTAGAAAATTCCTTGCTATTGTTAAATATAGGCAAAATGTAAATTTTTTCATACAACGGACTTTTTTTCACGAACTTTACATGCGATTTTTCCTTTTTCAAATAATCTTTGTGAATCTAAGCTAAATATCCAAGAGAAAAAATTTAAAAAATTTTTGTCAGATTTCTCGCAATCACTTTTTTATGCAGATCTACTGCGCGCCTTTATTACATTGATTAAGCTGGAAATTGAAATGTTGAAAAATGGGCAAAAATCTCAACAATTATAATACTGAAATACTTTCATTTATAGTCGTTGTTCTTAAATTATTATTCTTTGTAATTCAAGACTATCCTATGTCAAGAATTGTTAATAAATTAATTGTTTTCGCAAGCAAATCCGATTTTCTAGAACTAGTTATTTGATAGTAAAAAAGTTTTTTTGCTTGCAATCAATTTCTCGTGTGCTGAATGGTCGGATACAAGACAAGTAATACCGAATTTGACACCGTGGTCGAAAATAACTACTGCAACCACAATCCCCTTCAGGACGTGGGTAGTATGAATGGGATGTATGTTTGGTTCAAAATAATGAAATATGTTAATAAAGTGGTTTGGTTGGTTCGAGGCTGTTTAGCCTGAGCGTTTGATTCTCCTCTCATCAAAGTCGAAACTTTTCCATGCGCAAATTAATTATTAACAATGAATCTATTTTTCACGCTTGAAACAAACAGAGAATAATTTTTTCAACGATTTTTTTGCAAAATATATTCGAAAATTAGCGAACATTTCATAATAAGTTTGTTTATTCAATTTGAACCGATAGTCTTAAAATCCAGTTTTTTGGTGATTCTGGAGCCAAATTCAATAATTTGTGTCTGGTTAATTTGGAGCATTGATCATTGTTGTACCTTGCAAACTCTGGGAAAAGATACATTTTGAAAATAATCCGTTTTTTTTGTAAGCACGTTTCTGATTGGACGAGCCATCCGTTTCTTTTCTTTCTTTAGGATGCACAATTTTTCTTCAAATATATCAGAATGGGTAAATCAGCCAATTTGTGAGGCTAAGTAGATAGCCCTTTTAAATATTTGGTAAAATTTTTTAAATTCATGCTTCGAAGTCATGACAAATCCTGGCTTAGGTTTCTACTTTGCGAATTTTTGTCGTGGGATCTCGAAATATGATGTTGACTGTTTCCGGTATTTTTGAAAATTTGGAGAATATTTTTACAAAAATCATTCCAAAAGTGAATTTTAGACTTTTTCGAACAGTTCTGAGAGTTCCATGTGATCATTTTTGAATTTACACTCAAAAAATCCAAATCGAACTTGGTTCATATAATTTTAAACGCTTTTTAACTTTACCTTTAGTTATTGACCTTCTCAAACCGATTATTTTTCGAAACAGTATCAATATCAGAAAAAATTAAATAACTTCAAAAACTAATTGGTTAATTCTTTACAAAAAAGACTAATAAGAAACTTTTGCTCGAAATCTTCGAATATCTTCACACCCTCTTTGTAGTCATTTAAAGAAGTCATTTAAGGAACCACAGGTCCTTTAGTCGTCATCATGTAGTAGATTCAAATTATTCAAACGACTTTTGTAATATAATTTCAATAATTTATAATATCTTGAGCATAAAATTTCAATTATCCAAAGAACCCTCAGTTTTATATTCCAATTACTCAGAGTAATAAATCGAAAAGAAGATAAATATTGAGTTTTTACTTTATCATTAACAGTATAAAATTCAAATTATTTTCAATTGTTCTCAATATATCAACAATTGATCATCATTAAAGAATCAAAATGACATAAAAACACGGATGTAAGATATCTTAAATCATATAACAAATAATAATATACGATAACTTGTGGAACTCATGCGTGAAACTTTTACATTATTTTCGCGAATTGTTTTTTAGGTCGTTCGTCATATCTTTGTTTTTCTCATTTGCAGTGATGTTTTATGATCCACAATTGTCTTTATAATTTACTAAATACTTAAAAAGTAGAATGTTTTCACTTAGAGACAAATCCGGGTATGGGCTCTAAAATAAAATAAAACTTTTCCTTCGGTGTATATATTCCCCTTCATCATTGAAGTTATGTTTCATGATTGAGCAACTTTTGGTTACCTTGACTTTCTGTTGATCGTTTTTTTTCCAAAACTTTTGGTTTGAATTTAATCTTTTAAATTGGTTAAATTTTGAAACATAATCTATTTTTGTTCAATTTTTTTTCGATCAGGATTTCATTTGAACTTGTTTGCTTGAGGATGTGGTCGACGATATCTCAGCTTCACGTATAATACTTTTGAAACACCTATGTTGTAGAGAATTTTCTTTCAAGTTTTTTAACTTATAAGATTTTTTTTGGTTTTGAGATTTTGTCAAAGAAAGGTCGGTTTTTCGAGAATTGAAATAATTGTCACTGTTAAATTTGTCACTAAGTTTTTTAACTACCAGGATATTTTCTGAATTTTTCATTTTTTAAAAAAAAAGTAGGTTTTAGAATATTTATCGTTCAGCATTTCACCAAAAACTAAAAATTCACAAGTCGTTCCTGGGATTTTGGAAGTAACAATCAGAAAAAACTCTCTGCTCGGACTCTGATCCAAGCTTTGCGGGGAATTTGATGCAAAAATTGAAAATTTTCTATATATTTTAAAGGAGGAGCAGGCTTTTGCGTGAGGCTCCCAAATACGCTGTTTTGACCACTAGGGGCAAAATTTTTGAAAAAAGCTCTTCTCTCCGAGATGCGCATTTATATTCGGAAGTTGAATCGCAAATAACAAGAAAAAGTGATGAGGAATGAATGAGGAGTAGGCTTTTTAGTGCTTTAGGGACGTTAACTAAAAACGATTTTTTGAGCGTAGGTTGAGGTATTAGATGATCTGAATAGTACTGGCACCTTCCTTAAGAGTTGTACTACGTATTTGATTATAAAATTAATTATTTCTGAAGCCAGGTTTCTCAGAAACTTTACTTGAAAATGTGTAAAAAAGAGCCCAATTATCGTCGCTCACATCTTTTAAGGGCCTCGGTGCATTTTGACAGATACGGATATCCGCGGATATGGGCTTTTGATGAAAAACTTTTGACTGGATTTATATATTTTTCTCAATATACCATCAAAATGATATTTCATAATCCAGGCAACTTTTGTGATTTCAGAATTTTCGAATTATTGCTTTCAAAAAAAAATTTTGAGTTCGAATTTAACTTTCCGAATTCAACAAATTATGAGAAATTTTTGGAAAAAGTTCCGAACATTAAAAAAAAATGCCTTATTTTGTGTTCAAATATTTTTGCATTAGTTGTTTCAAATTAACGAAAAAAATCTTCAATATGGCTACATCAACTTTTCGCGTAGGTGCCCACATATTATTTATATGCTATTTGTAAAATATATGACACTTTTTGAGATTTTTGGTCGAAACTTTTTGAAATATTTGAAATTTTCCTCATTTCTGGTTCAAAAATTTTCAAACTAATTTTTCTGGAATATTTAGCTGAAAATAAAGGAATGCCTTCTTTCACTTTATTTAAACATGTCTACGTTTTGTTTCTTCGCTCTTGTTTAAACTCTGAATCATACTTTTTGAATGAAAATACGCTATAAGCGAAAATGTACTTTAGCCCTCTTTAATTGAAAATAAAATAAAAATTATTTCACCAAAACTTGCCTAATTGGTTAGCCGACCCATCAATCCTGTAAAATTTAATAAATTTAACTCATGAAAATAAATATTTTTTTCCATGTGCTAAAATTTCGTTTTTTTGTTCTTTTTAGAAAATTTTAATTTTCGATTTTGACGTGGAAATCATATGGAATTAAATTATATAAATTTTCGATGGTGGTCGAGACCATTTTTTGAAGCTTTTAATTATGTAATTTAGACACCTAAGGTTCCAAACGCGCGTTTTTAGAGTGTTTATTTTAAAGATAATTTATACAGTAGAAATAATCGATCTGAAAAAAACAGATAAAACAAAGTGAGCTCAAAAGTGGCAACTTACGTATGAAATACTTTTTATTCGAAAATTATGAGGTGGTAAAAAGTTTCCCATGAAGAGAAAAAAAATTGAAAAAGTGCAAATCTGCCAAAATGCACCGAGGCCCTTAATGGAGAGCCCCCTACACGCAGATTTTTAAAGAATTATCATTTATACTGAGTTATGATGGAGGTTATATTTATTATTTAATCATCAGTATATCCCTTTGTGACCTTTGATTAACTAATAGATGTGGGCTGAAAAGAAGAGAAGCGGCCTCATGAGTGGCTAGAAGGGGTCTTAGGAGTGTTAGGATTGGCTCCCTCAACCCCATCTATTAGATTAATCAAAAGGGATATATTAACACATAATGTGGGGATTTTCAAATACATAATTTTTATTATATATAATACTTCTGCGTGGCAATAAACTCAAGCCAAGCCAAGCCGATACAAGCCAAGCCAGGGTGCCCAGGTCTGCAGTACATAAGATTTCTATGCCATTCTCATATATAAATAAAGTGCGAAGAGGAGATCGAAACCAGAGTGAGATGATAGCTTCGTTGAGGATGTGATAAGTCAAACTTTAGGTTGATGGTGTGTTCATTCGATTTTATTGAGTAAGTATTTCATTATATTGAAAAAGTTATTAAATTAATTAAGAATTATAACACAAGTATCCATCAAGAATTATTTTTATTGTACTAAATGATCTTTAATTACTGACAACAGTGCTATATTCAATAAATTATATTCCGTAAAATTTCATTAAAGCAAATTGTGGTCTGTGAATTTTTACCAAAGATAGGCAAATCAAACGTGATTGCTGGCCATACCGGAATTAATTTTTTCGTTAAGAAACATTTTTCCGTCCCCATATTTTCGCCAATTTCGAACAACCAAAATTTTTTTTCAAACTTCACAAGTTACATTTCTGTCGTAAACGATGCACAAGTTTTTGGCCTACGTCAAAGTTTTGTCCGTTTCAATTTATATCTCATCAATCAAAAGTAGTTTATAAATAAGTCAAAAAATTTCATGGAAAAATCAGGATTTTTGATAAAAAATGTTTATTTTTCCTTATAAAAGCAGATTATTACACTTTTTTTTTATTATTTTCAAGTAAATATGGTAATGAAGTACAACTGTTGACAATTTTTGATCGCTTAAATTCAATTTTATAATAATTCAATTTTTTCATGGGATACTTGAAGTTGAAAATTTAGAAATTTCACTTCCGAAAAAAAATATCTGCCCCTAAACCTACAACACAAAATTCATTGCTTGATTTTTTTCAGATTGTCGGAAATGCATCTAGAAATGAGTATTCTCGGTTTTTCTCATGAGCTCTTAGTTTTCAATTTAATTTATGTCAAATCAGAGTGGTACACTTACTTAACTTGCCAAATTGTTAAGCCGTCAGAAATATTGAATTTCATTAATTTCATTGTTCCCATACAAAAATTAGTTTTTAGGGGTACGGTATAAGTGACCACGACCGTCTTGTTATTTGGCTTAAAAATATTTTACATGTTTCTGATTAGCGCAGCTCTTTTGATAGTGAGAACATAAATTAAGGCTCTTATTTGACGCTGATAATACCAAACAGAACGCGAGATTATGTATCTGAGTTTATTAAGGTTTATTATGGATAAATAAATGGAAATTTAATAGAAAAGAAATGAAAGGAAATTGATTAAAAATCTAATCATTCATTAATGAGGTCGATTTCGAGAACTGAAATTTCATTTGGTGGATTTTCTTCGATTTCAAACTTATCTAAAGTACCAATTTTGTAAGCAATTTAGGTTGCTGTAATGTTGTTTTTGTTTTCGTATTTTCTGAAACTTAAAAAAAATGATTTGAGCTTAAAAACCGGTTGAAAATAATAAATAATTTTAAAGGGAAATCCATGTTATAGCCTTTGAAAATTCTTAATATATCCTTGTTTACAAAACTGTCAATGATACTCTGTCATAGCATGATCCCATTATGAAATATGCGAAATACGGGAATTTCCTCATGAGAGCATAAACAACCAAAGATAATATTTGAAATAAGTGTTTAAAAAGTTTTCTCTTTCAAGGTTTTAATGATATTTTGCGAACCAAGCAAAAACAAGGTCCTCAAAATGATAAGTCTGATTACATTCTTTGACTCATTATTCTTTGATATTTTCTGCTGTTTTTGCGAAAATAATTGGAAATAAAATTCGGCAGTTGTAACCTTATATCAAGTTATTGTCCGACTCACAAGATTATTCAATGACAACATAAATTTATGTTCTATACTCATCATTGGAAAAATTGCTTGAGATATTTATTCAAAGGCTCGACTTAAAAAGTTTTTGTTAAAATGTTTTCAAAATAAAATAATTTAACCGAAAAATGAAAGATCAAAAATTATCTGAAAAAAGTCTTTATCGTTTATTATCATTTGTTTTGTCTGTTAATTTTCTCTTGATCCTTCATAATTTTATTTCGGTTGTTTAAAGTGGGCACCAAACGGAGAGAAGATTATCCTGCCCAAATTCTAATCTTTTCATTTCTACGTTCAAAGAAATTCGGCAAAATTGTGATAAAATCAATAAAATTGAAAAAATTAAACAAAATATATTTCTAGATTTGAAAAAAATATCAAATAAAGCGGGAGGCTATATTGCCGGCTTAATATCGTCGTTAAAACATAAAGCAACTTCAGGATGTTGAGCTGAAATAATTCCAGTCTCCATATCGCAACATTGCGAAGTCGTCTGGGGTTTTTATATCAACTGATGTGGAGTGAGTGATGAATAACGTCATCACTCCAGACTGAATTTTCTTAATCTACTCTCTTGAATTTTTGTTAGATGAAGTACTTCCTTTTACGCGTTTTGTCGATTAAGTTAATGTTAACCAATTTTTAACTCCAAATAAATGAAAATTCTTTCAAATTATGTCGTGATTTCGAACGTCTAATAATTGTCTAATTTTGAATGAACAGCACAAATTACATCCTCAGATCGCCGAAAGTGCCCAACATCGCGCCACACATAATTTCAATTGATGAAAAAGTTTATTCTTAGAATGTGAAAAAAAAACTTAACCAAAGTTATTTGCAGTATTTATACATAATACACATGAGTGGCACATACTTTTCATATATCCCTTTAGGAAGAAGGTTGGTAATTTCTAGTTTGGTCTACCAAACTGGTAGTAAATTATTTACGTAAAGTAGTAAGAATGTACTAGACCAGGCTTGTAAAAGGGAAGGGGAATAAAAGGGTTAGCTACTAAGTCTAGCTTTTTAGGAATAAAAGGGAAGGGAACGTTCTCCCTCTTCGCTTCCCGGGGAAGCAAAGGGAAGGGAACCAAACTCAAAGGGAAGAAGTGGAAGGAAAAAAACAGGGGGATAACTTATATTCCCCTTAAAAAATAAAAGATTTTAACTTTAAGAATTTATTTTTAGTACATAAAACTGCTTCTGATTGGTCAGAATTACAGTTAATGTCTATTCTATTATAAAGGGGGAAGGGAAGAGGGGAATGTTTTTTATAATTTATTAATCTTTTAAATAGAAATGTTCATAATTGGGTTAAAATTTTTTATGCAGGGCTTCATTTTAAAAAGTAAAAATCTAAATATTCGTCCAAAATTTAGGTGAGCCGGTTCAAATTCTATTTCTCACCTTTTTTTAAAATTTTGATTTTTAACATTACTATTGAATTTTGCAATTTTTTCTAAATAGTATATTTAGCATTTTCATCATTAAAATTGACCAATAAAAATACTGGTTTGATTTTTCTGACACTTCTTTAGGGCTAAAAAAACATCGCATCATAAAAAAATTTTGTCTTCACGTTATCGAATTAAAGTGAATTTAAGCGATCAATCTTCGACCAAGAAGTCGAAGAAAAATTTGAATTTTATGTTATAAAATGCCACAAAGTTCAGAGCTGATAGAAAATTTAACTAGAAAATTTTTGAGATTATAATTTTTATCAAAATGCTTTATTACAGCTAATTACCAAGAAGGTAATCCTAGTATTCATTTTCATTTATTTCTAAGTTAAAATTCCAAGCGGTTCTCTTTTTATTTTATCCAGTGAGATATCAAGGCTATTTACAATATTGCCGCTAAAGGGCGCTAGACACCAGATAGCGCTGCGAGACCCCGACCAACCTTTTTTTTTGGTCCATTTAGTTATGAACTTTTTTTTCAGCCAAACTTTTTTGCTGGACACTACCCCTTAAGGAGATGTTGGCGTTAGAATCTTTCAGCTAATTTTTGACTGAAACTTCAAATGATGTCGTAGAGCTTTCAATAATCGGCAAAATGGATATATTAAAGATAGAAATGTTTTTTTATTTCTGAAAATTTTGAAAATGGTACGCTAAAGAGTAATAGACACTTAAGGGGGTACCCGTCATGAACTAAGGCTCTAACAAAAAAATTCTTAATTTTATTCTTATGATTTTTCTCTGAAAATATGGACAATTTCAAGTTAATTGGTGGTATTTTCATCCCTATACTTTGCAAGAAAGTATTTTTTTTCGGAATTTTGAAACATTTTTTTGGAAAAAAACATTTTAACCAAAATTTCTTGATTTTGAAAAATGTAAAGTACGGTTTTTGAAGAGAAAAAAACATAAAATCTAGGTTTCGATAGTAACAGCCCCCCGCGAGGTCATGAGCTGATCTGATCAGCCTGATCATTCATATATGTTGTAAAATTGTGACTAAAAAATCCAGCGAGAAATAGGCTTTTGCGCGAGTCTTTTAAAATCAACTCAAAAATTCGTTTTTTGCCTCTTCTGGAACACATTTAATTCGAATTTTTGAAAACGATAGTAACGGACCTGCGTGCGTTTCTTGTGGTTTATAAAAAAAAAATTACCTCCAAAACTCACGGAGAAATAGGTTTTTTGCTAAAAATATGACTCTACTTTGAAGCTCGTTCCTGATTGGACGAGCAATCAGTGATTCTCAATAATAATTTAGGATGTTGGATTTAAATTCAATTAATCTACTAGGTCAAACAATTAGGTTTCACAAGGGGGTACTGGTCGCTGGCTTTATGAGGCCTCAGGGGCATAATAAATGCTCCAAAATGACCCGGGGTGATAAAAAAAGTGTACTACAGACCAAATAATAAAACAAAAATTCGAACTTTTCGCGTTTTTTTTTTTTCCAAGTATTTTTTTCAAAATGAACTAAAAAAATTACTTTTGCTTTAATTTAACAACTAAAACGTCGAAATATTATCTTGACGTACGCTAACTTTCTGATCAGTGTTTCACCGGCTTTCTTTTGAGCCTACTTAAAAATTCATATTTTCAGTTAGGAGTCGAAATTAAAAAAAAACCTCCCAGAGAATTATTATTTGTTTCGAGCTACCTTCTGTCAAAATTTGAGTGAATTTTGAAATTGAACCTAGGAGATAGGTTTAACGATGTCCAAAAAAGGTGGTTAATCGCATATTTCAGAAAAAATATAGCATTTATTAACAAAAACGCTCTAGAGAAGTTTTAAATACTGATTATACAGGTTATGTTAAAATTTAGGTTTATTTGAAAATAAAACCTAGGAGGAGATAGATAAACATTTTGGCTTTAGGTCCTGTTTCGCTAATGTGTCAGGAAGTGTGTTCACACAAAACAAATTCCAGCGACCGTACCTCCTTAAGGGGGTGTCGTTGCAAAAATAGCTCTAGAAAATCAATTTTATTTTTAAATGTTTTTATAAATAAAACGACCTGCGCGTACATGGAATCTTTTTATCTGCGTAAATGGTCATGAAGCACTTTAGGGTCTACAAATATTTTGTATGAAATAATTAAAATTTATCAATTTTTGGGAAATAAAACACGATTTATAAAAAACTGAGAAAGAAATTTGGACAAACTCTCAATCTGATTGAACGGACTATCCAGCTGCACAAATATATAAGTTTCGAATGTGTACCTTAAAAAATCAGGGAGGAGATACATTTTGAAAAATAATTCCGTCAGTTTTGTTAGCACGTTTCTGATTGGACTTTCTTGACATAATTTTAGTCTCAAATTTACCTTCTTGTATGATATAAATATTTAAGTACAAATTTTAATTTCACTTTTGGTTAAACCGGAAGTATCTTAAAAACTGTCAACAAATTTATTTTCAATTTCTACTTTATTTTTGGTCAAACTGGGAGTTATTAGTCATCGAAAATACCGCCAAATTATTTTTTACATTATTGTACCCTCAAATATACTCTTCAGTATTATATAAATAAATAAAACACAATTTTTCGTATACTTCCGGTCAAAACGGAAGTGATGAGTCATCGACAGTACCGCTGATTATATATTGACATTATTTAAACCTCAAATATACTCTCTATGTTAGGGGAAGGGAAGGGAACGATCCCCATTCCCTTCCCTTCATTGGGGAAAAGGAAGGGATTGGGGAAGAGGTTCAAAGGAAACGAGGAGAAAGAGGAACGGGCTCGCAAAAAGAGAAAGGGAAGGAGGAAGTGCCCACAGTAGGGAAACGTTCCCTTTTACAAGCCTGTACTAGACCAAACAAGAAAATCACAACCTTCTTCCTAAAGGGATATAAATTATATTAATGATAACTTGGATCACTTATTTGTTCATTCTATAATTTTTTCGAAAACATAATAAACATAAAAAACATGTACTCATTATACAATATAATGAGTACATGTTATTTATGTACATTATGTATTCGAAAAAATTATACAATGAACAAATACGTTATCCAAGTAATCATTAATATTATTTTTCTAGATCCGTGTTTCTAAGTACCATTTAGTCTTTTATGATCTCCAATTGTGGGTATTATCCAGTGCAATTTGCAAAAATAATGCAAACATTCTTGTTTTATCCTTGAAATGTTACCCGAAGTTAAATCATTTACGATAATGGAAAACACAGATAACAAACGTGAAAGGTTATATAATCTGATTCATATGATCAGTCAAATACATAACATATAATAATTCACATCCAGAAACGCCGCCAACTGCCGCCTCCAGGACTGGACTTCTGGTGCTTTGCTTAGCTTCTGCACCACCACGGACTGGACGTTGCTTCTTGCCGGAATTTCTTTGCCACCTGCCTAGCAGCTTGCCGACTAATTTAATAATTAGATTATTAATTATTCTATTTTTAATCTGTAAACTCGTGCCATTTTGCGTTTTCATTTTGTTTAATATTTCCGAAATTAAAAAACAAAAAGAAACCTTAAATCAGAGTTGAAAACTCAAAACTGAGAAGTACAAATACCGGTCTTCTGGTCAAACGGCCCATTTTTGAAACGCGGCAAAACTCGCGCTCGATTTTTAAAATAGACCTTACGTTTTGCTCCGGCTCAAAAGACCGGAAACCAGTATCGAGACTCCCAGGAGCTGTGTTAATTATTTAAAGCAGGTTTTATCTTAAACGGCTTTACTCTAAAGCAAGACTTTGAGCCTTGCCTAATCAATAAACCCAAAAAGTATGTCAAAGTACGATGGTGAACTTACACTACGGACGTAGGGTTAGAATCGATTGTCAACTCAATTTTTGAGATCAGTCGAGGTGTTAAGCACCCCACGCTGAGTATCAAATAGAACGAAATGGAAAGGGCTGTAACTCAAGATCCATACATGACAGAAATCTAATTGTTGTTGCATTCAAAATTTTTTTCTCGGTTAACCGATAGAAAAGTCGTAGCCAGCTCGATTCTACCATCCAGACAAGAATAAAGAGGCGTTTTATTTCGTTCCTTTCCTTTCAATTTGATACTCAGACCCCATGTGACCCGGTCATTTTTTTCCAACAAAAAAATCAAGGGCAGGTGTGAATTCCTATAAAATAGATATTCGCCAATATTTTACGCTACAACTTTTACGGTACTGGCTAATAAGTTTAAAATTATGAAAAAGCTGCTAAAAAAGTCCAAAAATTATTCTCACTTTTGGTTCATATCCCTTTATCACAGTTTGCTTAGAATGCGTAGCCACGTCAATTTTTCTATGTTATTCTTTTATTGATTCTCCAATTTGGCTACGCATTCTAAGCAAAGTGTGATAAAGGGATGAAGCGGCGACGATCTTTACATTTATAAATTTTGCCTAAAATAAAACTTTCCCCTTTTCACAGAAATCACTCAATAAATAAACGCTTTCTAAATGCTGAAATTTGAATACTGAAATTTTTTGAAAAAATCATCATTTAACAGTAGCTTTCAGAACAAAGCGAAAAATAGAGTGGACGCAACACGTCAATTATTTTAATTTTATGTTTTTTGGACAAACAGAGAAATCTTGATGGTGGATTATCATTAAACTTGGCCATCTTATACAGAAAAAATCAAGGATTATTCTCATGCCAAAAAATCCTCAAAATTATGACGGTTTCAAGGTCAGCGAAAAATCAAATTGGTGTTGGCTGATATGCCTCGAGGCTTATGTTTTGTATAACCAATTGGCGTTACGTATTCTCAAACCTACTCGAGTCACGTGACGACGAAACTTTGCAGTAAAGCTCACCATTGGACGCTTGCCAACAATTCCTTTGCTTTTTCAACAAACCCGAGCTTACAACTCGACAATGTGGACAAATTCGACGAATGGAAGAAAAATAGACGAAAAAAATTTATGGGCTGGCGGATGAGTATTTCGGCAGTAGCGGTCGGAATGTCCGGTTATTTTTTCGCATAAAACAGGGCCACCTTGTATATACGTGCCAATGTATTTTTGTATAATGGTTTTAACCAAATCATTCAGTTCAAACTGAGCATTATGTCTTCTCGACAAATTTTGTATATAGTCGAAAGGTTCTAATTGTTTATCGGACGTTTCGGATCGTTGTGGTTGGAAGTATTTGTTGTGCCTTTTTGATCCCTTTTATTTCTGAATTTGTTTTGCCTGAATATTTGTTCTCAACGTTCCTTAGTTTAAATTGTTCTTTTTGATGGTTAAAACTTCAATTAAGAGTTTTTACATTTTGCTTGATAATTTTTTTGCAACTCATTTTTTTTTTGCAACTCAATTTTTTTTTTGCAATTCAAATTTTAAATTGGAACTCGTATTTTTTTTGTCGTTTAAATATCTCATCATTTTCATTTACATTTATTTTTTTGGGTATTCATGAAATTAATATTTATAGAACAGGGTGTGATTTCTCATCAGTTATTTTATTAACGTCATTTAAACACTTACGTGCGATAGTATAAATATCAGAGTGGGAAATATGGAAAAGACAATATGGTATGATCATTGTTCAGATTTAAAAATTCCTTAAAAAATGATATGAGTAGTTTTTTTCAAATTTATAAAACAATACTGTAGATCATGTTCAGATTTTGAAAAATCCTTAAAAACTGACATGAGTAGTTTTCAAATTTTAATGAAAATGTATCATATCATTTTTCTTACAGAATTTGTCTTTTTTATCAAATTGAAATGAAAACAGAATTTTTCTGATAATGCAACTAGTTCATTCGCTGTTATCACAACATTGCAGCCTCATTGAAGTTTCACATTAATTTATTTGAAAAATAAGCGATTTTTCGTTGTGTTTCAATAACAAGCGTTCATTTTTTATTTTGTTCTCGACTAAGTACTCATATGAAATAGAAAATTGTTAATTATTTTTAATAAGGCTTCAACATTTCATTCTTCTCGAACGATCAGATAACAAATTGTTACGTATAATTACTAGCTTACATTGTTACTTTGATGTTTTTAAATATAAGAAATTAAATTTTTTTTTAAAAGCATTAATATGTTATGAATGGTGTAATAAATGATATTATAAAATAAAATTGATGCCAATTTTAAACGAAAAAACATTTTTGTTTGAGCTTCAAATCTCTTATATTCGGGAAGACTGGCGGTCCGCCAGTGGCGATGATAGTTCGAGAGCAAATCAGACATAGTTGTCAATATCGTTTCCAGCAAACCGTACCCAAGGAATCGTTTGGAATTAAAATATTCTAATTCTCACTTTCATTTCAAAATTGTCGATTTCGCGCACTTTTATGTCTATTGACAGCCAAATTCGAAAGAGTACTAGCACATCTTGCTCACCACCCGTTGCTTGTTAAATTCCGAAAATTACGTTGTTTTGAAAAAGGCGAAAAAAATAGGACTTTCAAACAAAAAATTTGGCTCGTGGTTACACTCTATTGACCGTGTGTCAAACATGCTATGAAAAAAGTCAGAAGTAAATTTGTTCAGAGATCACGAACTACTATTCCGGAGATTTTTATCAGTTTGCTATGTAGAAAAAAAGTTATGAGCCTTCGAAAAAGCTTTTCCAGCCTATACAACCCCCTTAAGGCAGTAACCGACGCGTTTCACTGTTTTTTAAACACCTGTAGTTTGCTAAGGTAAAGTCGTGTACGATGTTGAATTACAGTATGTTGGAGATAAATGTCTGAATTTGTCAAAAAAATAACAAAAGTTTTTTGTATGACGGTACCGGTAGTAGGACCGAGGCTTTTTACCCGAAAAATCATTTTGCAAGGATATATCAGAAATTTATTTTCGTATACCCACTAATAATGAGTTCTTTTCTGGTACTCTGGAAACAGGAATTCGATTTAAGGTCTATTTGGCTCAAATCGATGAATTTACACGTTTGAATTTGCCGATTTCGGTATTTCAGCCTCTGTTAAAACATTTCCAGCACTGGTATCAAAAACTTTTCCCACAAAATGTCATCTTCAAAATCGATAGAGACTTGTTACTATGAGCTTGGTTCTCGATATCTGATTAGTTTTTGATGCACACATTTGCAAGTTGAGGTACCGTTTTTGACCATTTCACCATCCCAATAATATTTTTGACATTTTTTCGAAGATTTTTTAATTTTTTTTGATTGGTCCGCAAGATTGAATTGCAGACTAACTGGTCGAAGTCAAATCAAGTTCTTCGATAAAGGCGCTCAAAAAATACAGCATGAATACTTAAAAAATACTTGGAAAAAATCCTAATTTCTTAACTTTATTTTTCGTCAAATCACAATTGTTTTAATTGATTCGGACGCAAACCGATGACAAAATTTTAAATGCAACAAAATTTAGTTTCTACCATGTATGGATCTCGAGAAACAGCCTCCGTCGGTTACGTCAAATTTCACTTTCTTAGAAATATTGTTGAAATTTTTTTATAAGATTAAAAATTTTTTAAGTGGAGTTCAAGATTAAATTGCAGGCTACCTGTTGCAAGTTAAATTAAGGTCATCGATCATAGCATCCAAAAAATAAAGCATAAATACTGAAAAAAATACTTAAGAAAAATTCGAATTTCCGAAATTTTTTTGGGTCAAATTCAAAAATTTTTAATTGATTTAGAAGCAAACCGATAACAAAATTTTAAATGCAATTAAAATTAAATTTTTCTCATGTATGCATCTCAAGATACAGCCTCCGTCGGTGACTCCCTTAAGTCACCCATTTGATCTAAAACAGCAAAAAACATTTTTGTATTCAAATTTCAATTATCGATAAATGTTAAAATTTATCATGAAATTGAGTTTCAAATATTGGGAATTTTAAAACTTTCAATTTAAGGCGTTTTTGCATTTCAGGGGATGGGATGAACGCGCGCTTTGGTTTTAATTTCTAGAGTTTTAAGATTCGTTCAATAAAATTTCATAGCTAATTTTTCATAAAATTGAGCTTTAAATATTGGGAATTTTGAAATATTTATTTAAGGGCGTATTTAAGATTTTAGGGGATGGGATTAGCGCGCGCTACCCTGAAAATTTGGAGAGTTTTTAAATTTGTGTTAAAAATTTCATAGCTGATAAGTCATTAAATTGAGTTTAAAATATAAGTAATTCCGAAATATTCATATATTGGCGCTTTCATTTTAGGGAATCAGATGATCTCGCTTTAATAGAATTTCTTGAGTTTTAAGATTCGTGCAGAGAAATTTCATAAATTATCAACAATCAATTATTTGAATTACTTGTCGTGAATAAAATGGAAATTTTTTCAAGGCATGTCGAGCGATTTTTACTCTGATAATTTCATAAAATGCAAAAGTTGAAAATCTCGATTTGAAGGTATTTAATGGGGCTGACATTCCAAAAATCGAAACATTATTAAATTTCTTGTCTAAATAGTCCCGTTGTCTTTCCGGATTTTCCCCCAAACATAAGTCTCACTCATTTAAAATCTCTTATTGAAAAACAAAAATTAATTATGAGTTAATCGTCGATCAAAAACTCATTTTGAATCA
The DNA here is from genome assembly GCA_004367855.1 of Oikopleura vanhoeffeni. NCBI lineage: Eukaryota > Metazoa > Chordata > Appendicularia > Copelata > Oikopleuridae > Oikopleura > Oikopleura vanhoeffeni. The sequence goes on along the minus strand of SCLH01000964.1, from coordinate 29,375 downwards.
GAATGGAACTATTATTATAAAAACTGTTAGGTGTCGCAGAAGACATACAAAATCACAGTGGGAAATCAAATTTTTGAATCGAAAAAGCCGATTTTTTATCGCAGGGTGATACGTTGGCACATAGATACAGATCTTTATTTCGATACAAATATTGCAGTTAAAAAAAGTAGACCAAATGTCTCAGGCTGTTCCCGACTTGACAAACCAAGAATTTTCTCATGATTGGCTAACAGATTACTTTCCAATGACGTAATTTTACAGGATGTCACGTTTTTACTACGTTTGTATAATAATGAATTCCGAGTGAAATGAATTCGCTAATGAATTATGATGTTGAGGTTTTTTTTCAATGTTTCATACAAGTTTGGATTATCCCTCTTGGACCATGGTTTTTCTCTTCAATTTAAATTTCAACTTTTGAGTCGAGAAACGAAAAGGACTTATAAAATCTAGCCAGAACTTGCAACTACCACTCTCCACGGTTAAGGTAAACCAAAAACCTCATTTGATCACGTGACACAAAAAGTTAGGACCCAGGCAAAAACTCTAATCCCCTTAATCCTTGCCCCAAAAAAGTGCATTTTGATCGAGCGACACAAAAATTCAGAACCTTAGCGAAAAACACTAACCCCTATTAATCCCTAGCCGTCTTTCGAACTATTATCCGCCAGTCTTCCCGAATATAAGATATAAAAAGTTGTTATTTCAGGGCTTCTTTGACGTAATGTCTTGCTTTCAGTTTCGATTATGTGTTAATTACGCAGTGAAGACTTCTGTTTTCTGCACTTATTAATTATCATCAGTAACTAAACAGTATTCGTAAGCACCATTGAGGGCAAAAAGAAACACTTTTGAACTTATTTTATTCTTTTATGAGCTCTGATGGTCAATTTTCATTATGACTAAGACCCTGGCGAATTCGGAGCGTACATGTTTAATACGGAGAAATAATTTAAGTGATCAACTAAATTAAAACAACTGAAGATAAAAATTGCTCAGTTTACAATTTTCTCTGTGATTGCATTGAAATATATCCCTTTATCACTTTTTGGTTAGAATGCGTAGCCACTACTCTTTTTAACGTGTGATTTTAACGTTGTGGCTACGCATTCTAACCAAAAAGTGACAAGGGATTAATAATATAAAAAGCAAGGCGGAGCTTGCCTTTTTTATGTATATCATAGTTGAATCTTTTTTATCTATTTTCTTATCTAAATTCTTCCTTTTCTCACAAATTTTTTGGCTTCGTCAACTTTTTCGTATGGAATCAAGAATTCGAGAGTTGTGGCGCTAAAAGTTACACCTTTTCGAGGGTATCTAGCGAAAGCTCAGTTTATGAGTTAAGTCTTAAAAGCTTTGCAACCATAGTTCTATCTTTAATAAGCTTTATTATAAAACATAACTTCTAACGTTTCGATTTATTTTCATTGTCAAAGAATGAAGTTTTGGCAAGTTTCAATTCAAACAAGAATGAATACTAGAATTCCAAAAAATTTCCTCGGAAAATTTTTTTGGAGAAATAATAGCATTTTTGTGCAGATTAGATTTTTCAAGATACAAAAATTAAAAATGTTTAAAAAACCGCTTTGTGATCAATTGGGATCATTAATGGATGGTTGACGTGTTCAAATAAAGAAGGCTTCGGCTCTTTCACGGTCCTGGTGTAGTACCTGAACTTTTTTTAAATAATTTTAAATTTATCCTTGAAATTGGAGATTGGCTTTTGGGAGGACTAGGTAAAGTTTTTTTGCATTTTCAATTGCGCCAAATTTTCAGAGTTTTTCATGTATGCGTCACCAGCAATAGAATTATAGCAAGATATGTATTGCTGAGGGCATTTGATGTTCACGGATCCTATGTGTGAGCATTCGAGAAGTCTGGCCCATGTAAATTTCGTACAAGGGGATAAAAATTCGTATACAAGGCTCACATTTCTCGAATTTTGTCGGTTACAGGTTTTTGCTCAAAAACCGAAAAAAAGTTTGCTTACTTTTATGCTTCCGGTAGGCACGTGACCCGAACTCTGGAATGAGTTAGAGACATTTTTGCTCGTTGAGTCACAATATGTGTTCTATATTTTGGTGATGAATATCCAGGTAAATATGTGTGAACCGTAATCTTTTCTCACTGTTTTCACGTTATTTAAAAATATTTTAATTTTACTTTTATAAAGCGGCCGGATAGGAATTTCGACTATAGATCCCTCTTGTGAGCCCTCTTCGAGAGTTTTAAGAAAGTGTTTTAAGGTTAGTCAGAATTCGCCTTTAAGGGATTCTTTAACTCATGACACCTGTGTTCATTAGTTAGATATGGACCGTATTTATTGAGTTATTTCTAAATTTCCCGAAATTCTAAAGAAGTTTTGATCTCATTAATGTAGACCGTAAGATCAAGAAATTTATTTCATTTTTTGAATTCATATCAACTGTCGTATATTTGAGAAGTTTTGTCAAAGTTAATTGATTCCTTGATAAAGGATCTCAACCGAATGTTTTGTTGCAAAATGAGTTAGTGAATATCTGCAAAACGCACTAAGTGGAGTTACTCGCCCTAGTTTAATGTATTTGTTTCTACCCATGTTTCTATTCCAATGCATCAACAAATAATGTTGAAAGAAGTGGAACTTGAAGCGGCTGCCCACATATTGAGCCGGGATTTTTGTGTGTAAAACACCAATGGGCGTATTAACGATCTATATTTTTGCAACGTATTTAAGTAGAAAATGTGTTAAGGTATTCTCGTTTTGGAGGTGAGTTAGTATATTCCGTCATTTCCATTTAAAGTCCGAAAAAACTTTTTGGATCGGCATATATTTTTATTAGAATATATTGAGATGTGCGCATACATTAACATTGGAGCTACATTTGGCCAATATAGTGTTATAACTTTTAGAATGTTTATGGTCAATGCTGAACGGTCTTTTAACCAAATTTTTCTTTACTATTTTCGTATTTTTTTATAGAATAACTACAATCTTCGAAATAGGTTTGAGAAGCTTGTTGAAAAAAGTTTCTGCTTTATAAACTAGCAGTCGTAGGGCGGCTAGCGAGAACCTCGTAATGTGCTCCAGTTTATGTAACTTTGGCTGTCATAAAAATTTGAAGGGAATAATTAGGGAAAACCTACGTATTTTTCCATATAGGCAAGACTTCCACTAAAAGTTTTGGTTATGAGTGTTTTCTTACTCTTGCAAATCATTTTCGAGAGAATTTTCTGTCCATACCTTCTAGTTTAGTAAATATTGATATAAAGAATTTTTAATATTGTCATTTATTGTGATTGGTATAAAGAGTGAATCTGCTTGCTTATCTACTTTGAGCAGTAATACATCGTCATGATCTTGCAGAAACTTTTGAGGACTTCTGTGTTCTAGGATCATGGGTTTTTGCATTTGACTAGGGATTCCGGCTAAAAACAGAATTTGCTTTCACTCGGCTATATTCTTTTCAGATATTCCGGCTTAACGAGCTTCCTTTTGAAAGGTTGAAAAATAATTATCCAGGCTCGGTATTATTTTGGCAATTTTGATCGATAAAGTGCTATGGCTCGTTTTTAACCGAGTGAAAGCAGTTCGGTAACTTCAGGGGAATTTCGTAGCTAGTTCTATTATGGATTTGGTATCCGATTATAAATCGAGTTTCCTATCGCGCGTAGTTTTTGTAATTTCGATTTCTATGCAAAATCTGTTGTTTAATGTTGATTGATAGAAATATTTATAAGAAATCGAAATAAAGTGTAAATGATTTCCAGTATTAACGCACTGTGTTTTGATTTGGAAGAGTAATTTTTCAATTTCCAGAATTAAAACGTTATTTTTTTTCAGTTTTTTATTTTAAGGTTGTAATTAAGCTTACGTTTTCTTAATCGTATTGATATCACACAGTCTGTTAATCTAATTTGGTTGCTTGTTCTGTTTGCTTATTCGGATAAATGTCGGGCCAAGCCCTTCTTCAATGCATACATGGATGTAATCCAAGGCTTTTTCGTTTTGTGTTTGGTTTAGAACTTGTAAAAGTTTGAAGTTAACAAAGTTTTGTTCGCGAGTATTTCTTGTAATCTTCTGTTGTTATTAAATTATCATAAAACATAATTTCTAAACGGTTTCGATTTATTTTCATTGCTCAAAGAATGAAGTTTTAGCATAGTTTCAAATTCAACAACTAACAGAATTGAATACTAGAATTTACAAAAAATTTTCGGGAAAATTTTTTGGAAATAATAAGCATTTTGTGCAGATTTAGATTTTCAAGATACAAAAATTAAAATAGTTTTAAACGCTTTGTGATCAATATTTGTCCATATGGATGGTTGAGGTTTCTAATAAAGAAGGGCTTGGGCTCTTTGACGGTCCTTGTGTACCTGAAAACTTTTTTAATAATTTTAAATTTATCCTTGAAATTGGAGAATTTGGCTTGGAAGACTAGTAAAGTTTTTTGCATTTTCAATGGCAAAATTTTTCAGAGTTTTTTATGTATAGCGTCACAGCATAGAATATGAGCACAGATATTTGTCATTGCTGGAGGGCATTTGATGTTTCACAGGATACCTATGTATGAGCTTCGAGAATCTGCCTATGTAAATTTCGTCACAAGGGCATTAAAATTTCGTATACAAGGTCACATTTTCTCGAATTTGTCGGTTCACGGGTTTGCCTAAAAACGAAAATAGTTTGCTTGACTTTTATGTGCTCCGGTATGGCAACGTTGACCCGACTTCTAAATAGCTGATTATAATACTCGACAGATATTTAATCAAAGAAGCAGAGAACTTTACCATTATATTTGGTTAATTAGTTTTCTTGAAATTATTCTGTTATTTGATAAATTATAACCAATATTCTCTGGTTTATTTGTTCTAAGGTGGGCCTTAGGCTTCTTCATGACGATATACGGAGAAACCACTAGACGCATGGTAGAAACGTGTTGTGTATTCAACTAAAAAGCTTTTGATAAAGAAATTTTATTAAGTTGATGTTGAGGATCCGGTTTACCCGATAATAAACCGGATGTAATTTTTCGTAGGTTCTCGGAATCTGATGGCCCAAAATTTTCGTCGTAAAATCAGCCGGAAAGTTAAATCTGATGTTGTGTGATTCTTCTTATATCATGATCGTCTAACATATACTGCTTGACTAAACTTTTAAATGCATTCGTGAGAAAAAAAGAGTTTGATTTTTTTCAATTTTATACTGAAAATACTTATACCCTATAACACTTTGTTATATCCCGGCCTACTACTTAAAAAACACTACGTTTCCTAATCAGGGCCGGAGATATCAAACGGTGTTATAGGGGATATGAGTAGATTTCGGTTACCCGGTGTTCCGATGAATAAGACAAACAATTTCCTCTATTGAGTTTTTTAGTTGGCCAGTTTGAGAAATTCGCTATATTTTTATCAGCGTGACGATCAAAATGTCCTTCGTTATTTTTTTTCCATTTTCACATAGATTTATCAAACCTCCAAGGAAATTCGAAAAAACCCACCCATATTCATTAGTCGATATAAATGATGGGACAATCTACTATGTTTGGGTTTCTGAACACTCTGCGTGCAGGTGGGGGGTAGGACATCTCGTACAGGTGGGGGTTAACGACATTCAAATATCAACATAACTCATAATTATTTTTGTTAACGGAAGGCAAACTTTGCAGTTTTGAAACAATTTGAATTGTCGGTTTTCCTTTTTGACATAAAGGATATTTTTCGTCTCGAAACAAAGTTTTCTCATCTTTGAACCAAATCTTTCACAATCATGTGATTGTATATCAAATTTTTGAAAATGTGTATTCTTTTCAAACTGCAAATAAATTATAAATAATTGAGTAAATTAATAGTTAAAGAATTTTTTTTAATTTTCAAATTTAATTTTTATTTTTTTAAAAATTATATTTTCGAGATTTAAAATCAAAATGAAACTTTAAATGTCCACCAAAATTGACCAGTTTTAAGCAGGGATGGGCGTCCGAGTAAATATTCTGCTCGGAAAATACCGAGGCAGGTCCGAGCAAACCGATCAGGATCGGGTTTTTTCCCGAACCGATCGATTTCCGATCACGTTGTTTTCAAATCGGGCCCGAACCAACCGTCATCTTCAAATTTTGAGATTTTCTTCTGAGCCAGATTCCGAAAACCGATACATCCCGCATCACAAAATGTTACCGATCTGATCGGATATGTGATCGGATCGGATACTTTTTGCGCACCGCTTGAAGCTAATAATTCAAAATTACTGCGTTTAAAAGCGTGTTTTTTATCATTGAAATTTCATAAAGATTTATTATTTACTGATTTTCAAATTATTATTGTTCAGAAATGACGGATAATTTACTTTCAAATCGGACCGAGCACCGAACCGATCCGATCCGAATCTGTGACTTTTCAAATCAGGCTTCCCGACCGAGCGATCGATCACATTTTTTCAAAACTCGGGTCCGAACGATCGATCTTGTAAAATTTTGGGCCCCCCGGAAAATTTTTTTTTCCGGCCCGGGGACCGGATCTTGAATCTGCTCGGGATGCCCTTCCCTGGTTTTAAGAGCATTATTAATTTTTTAATGAAATTATCTAACTTTTTTTAGCAGCGAGGAAATTTGTCTATGTCACACGAAAGAAACTTTTTGGTCACATAAAAATTTGCGATATCTTATACGATTGCGTCTGTGGGTGCACAGACAAATCTGTCATGACCTCAACATATCATTCTGAAATTAACTTTATAAGATGAATTTGGAATCTTTAATTTTATTTGAATTTGTTGGATTTTTTATTCTCTCATTTTAAAATTTAAAGTTTTTTAAAACTTTTTAATTTTGTTAAAAATTTATTTCCGTAAGATTCTTGCCGCGAAATATTGTTGTTACTGTTATTTAACAAAACTATCTTGAAATTAAAAAATTTCACGACCATACCGGCTGTTTTAAAGCAATTTAATTTTTGGTTCATGATTATGTACAATTCAAGTTATTTTTGGGATCCAGGATTGGATCAAATAAAAAAATCGAACCCTGAAGTAAAGCATTTTCGAGCATTTTTTATTTTTTGGAATGTAGCCGAAAATGTATAACAAACTTCTTTGAAGATTAAAGTTTAGTTTTTTTTGTTCATTCAATTTCCCTGGTATTATGATTAAATAATATATTATGATGAGTTTTAATTTATTTGTATTGAGCCTTCTTCGAAATTTTTTATTAAAATTTTTAAAAAAGTTTTTGAGTAATTTCGTCGGGTAATTTTTTTAAGATGGAAAAGTTTCCAAGCCCACCAAAGTGCTTAGGTTTCTCCAGGATCGGACTTGACTGTTTAACAGAGCGTTTCTGCCTCTTCTGCGTCGAGTGAAACGCCAAGTAAAAATAGCCTTAGAGCAGATTCTCAGCATTAGAAAAGAAGGGCCAGCCGAAACATTTTTGTCGCCTCTTGGTGGCCCGACTTAATCTCATCGATTAAGGCGGCCGGTTGATACACGTTTATGGCATAGAAAAAAATCAGCGTGAAAGCCTACGCAACTTTTGATATATTGCCGTTTCAAAACGCCAACTTAAAGTTCGTATCAAGGAACATCATCGAATATCAAGAGATACTTTAGGATAGTCACCTACTTTCCATGACGGCAATAATTTCTCACAAGACAGATTAACTATACTCCTCCCTAATCTTACTGATAAAAACCATAGAAAACGTATGGAAGCAGTAGCAATTAATAATTAAAGTGATTAAACTGTTTAGACCGAAATTAAATGAAGAGGTCTACCATTAAGCGCTTTATATATGATATATAATTAATATATATTATGATATATTTAATTATGATATATATTATGCGGTTTAATTATGATATAGTATTATAATACAAAGTGGGCCCTTGTACAAACGCATTTAGGTGCCAACTTCTGAAAAAACTTGAAAATACATGTAATATCGACTGTATCACATTTCTCTCTAAAACAGATTATTTCATTGTTTTTTCAAAATTATGCACAACAGTTTAGTGTTGTCTTATAGCACTAATGATGACAAAACTTATGTCGAAATTTATATCCCCTATTCACATTTTTGTGAATATCATGGCCCTGATTAGGTAACGTAGTGTTTTTTTAAGTAGTAGGGCCGGGAATCATTCACAAAAGTGTGAATAGGGATAATAGGCAACAAGTTTGTGTTGTCATCTTGATCTATTTATCTGTTAAAACGTGACAATCTTTTATAATCTCCATATCCCCTATTCACACTTTTGTGAATATCCCGGCCCTACTACTTAAAAACACACTACGTTTCCTAATCAAGGCAGAGATATTAATGTGAATAGGGGATATGCAAAGATGACATCACAAACTTGAAAAATAACCTGACAAAAAAGTGGTCCCAATCGAACTTTTTTTTCGATTAATTTACGGGAAAAAAGTCGAAAAATGGTCCATTAAATTCAAATACACAAATATTTACTTTTTACAATATAATTATAATTTATAATTTGAACAGAACGCAATCGCTCTTAAACGAAACAGTTGGATACAGGCTTATCGAACTTTAAAGATAATAAACAGAGAAATTCGGGATGAAGTAATCTCCTATATTGAACCAGCGATAACAGCACAAGTATGTTCGAGAAATCTCATAATGTCGAGTAAATGTGAGCACTGTAGAGATGACTTGGAGACATTTGAGGAACAGCTGCTAAAATTTTTTGGTTATTACTATAAAATTTAAGTTCACGATTAAAATTTCGTTGCTAAAAAAGTTTAACCTCCCCGTGAAAAACTCTGACAAGTCCAAAATTGATGAAGGAAAATTAACTTAATTTGTACTTTATTCTCAGTTGAATCGAATTGATTCTATCGTGGACAAAGTGTTTCGAACAGTTTGATTCCGATTGTCAGAAACGACTAATTTTAGTTAAACCATTAAAAGCTCAAAAGAATCACACTACTGTTAATTTTTGTCTGCAATATTTTGATAACGGGACCTCCTGGAACATTTAAGCTTTTGAAAACGACTCATCCGATTGGATTTTTAGATAGCTCAAACTGAGCACAACCATTGAGAAGAAAATAAATTTTCAAGAATGGTCCGAATCAGATCGTTGTTTTCAATTTGTATAACAAAAACTGATAATCAAACAATTTCGGTTATCTCATAAACAAATCAAAAATAGTCGGATTTGGACTAATTTTCTGTTTGATTATTCACTTAATATTTATCCCAAGTTTTGAAGCTAAGAACTTTATATAATAACTTTATCACATCCTCTTGTTTCAAAACAGAATTATATACAAATTTTGGCTAACAATATCCCCTATTCACACTTTTGTGAATATCCCGGCCTAATCTTAAAAACACACTACGTTCCTAATCAGAGCCGGATATTCACAAAAGTGTGAATAGGGGAAATCCCTTATCAACTTTTGGCCTTGGATTGCGTAGCCACAACTTTTAAATCACACGTTAAAAGGAGTAGTGGCTACGGAATCTAAGCAAAAAGTGATGAAGGGATATAGCTTAAATCTTCCAGGAGGTCCCGTAATCGATATATACTCCAAACATCAAACATAAATGAATTTGTTAACAGGGAATGTCAACAGAAAATCAAACAAAATTGAAAAGGCATATTTATTATTCCGAAACTTTAAATGCAGAAATATTATTTTGTCAAATGAAAAATTAATTTGAAAATTGTTCGATTCGGACATTTTAAAACTATTAGTAGTATGTGTGAGTATAATGAGCTTTCTGAAAACCTGATCCAATCCATGGTTTTTGAAAGCCAAAAAAACAGTTTGGCGCGAACTTTATAGAGAGTTTCGATCCGTTCTATATAACGACTATATAACAAAATTTTGTTAGTTTTTTGGAACTGGACATGCGCTTATCACAGAGGAACATAAATAAAATTTGCGCCGATCTATACTCAAACATTTTGTTTTCATGATGTAAGTTGCAATAAAGCACTTTTATACATGTTATGTAATTGGCTATCGAAAAGAAACCGAAATCGGGAGTACTTTAAATAGTTATCAGTGAAGCTGTTTTACCAAATCAGATAAAATAATTATTAAACTGTTATCATGAGAATACAAAACAATTGTTCGTTTCCATTCAGACTCTCGAGACTTCTATCGTATAACGATGGAATACAAAATATTACGTTTAATATATTTAATTATTTATCAAACGATATCTGTAGAACCTGGTATACAATAATTAAACGATTTTCATTGTTTTTTATAGGATAATTTAAATTTTAAACAAATTTTTTCTTTGAAAGCGAATTTAATGTTTCTCTCATTTAAAACTTATAATCAGACATATGTAGATGATATTCGAAAGTTACAAAAATGTCAATCAATCATTATCGTTTAAAGTTATTCTATATAATTGAATATAATATAAGCTGAAAATCATAAAGCTTAATGAGCCTGAATGGATCCGAGCATTTTTGAGTCTATTATATTTCATCATATAAATTCGAATTCATTTATGGTTATTTCTGATGAAACATTTTAAAAGGTTTCATTAATTCGATTAATTCTTATTTTTGATTTATTGACTTGTAATATTAAAAACAAAGTATGTTTTCTTTTCGAGTTTAAAATTGCAAGCGATATAATAAAATTTGTTGAAAAATTTTCATCACCTTGCTTGTTTTGTTTCAAAGCTTGTGCGCGCAAGTGAACTTGTTTTACGGGACTTGCTTGTCAACCAATTAAAATAAACCATTTGTAAAAAACATTGTCTTCAAAACAACTTGTCTGGCCCAATCACAAACATTTTATTTGGAATTTATTGGATAATTTGATTCAAAATAATTGATGCATTCAAGCAAAACCCAATTGAATTTCAGGATTTAATTCCATTTTAAATTTTTGATTTTTAAGTTAAAATCGTACAGGATTTCAAATGAAAGTGAAAACTGAGTCAATCAAAACGTATTATTTTCTCGACCCCTCACACCCTTTGACTATCTGAAGGCAAAAAAATTTTCCGGAACCAAAACGGCGCAGAAATAACATTGTCACAGACCTACAATTCAAGTTCTACAGTTCGAAAGTTATTTTTATCCTACTTTTTTTTAGGATTTTCGCCAAAATTTCTTAAAAAATTAATTGTGTGAAAACGAAACATAATATCAAAATTCTGAGGAAGCCAGTTTTTACAAAAGTTTGTAGGATTCAAGTTGATTCTAGTTGACATATTTTTCAAAACATTATTTTCCGAAAGAATTGAACGGCAATTTAACACAAATAAAGCCGACAAACAGAAATTGATCAAGTGTGGAACATAAAGTGGTACTGATTTTGAGTTTTCAGCTGTTAAACAATATTTTAAACATTTTGCTGCATATATTTTGACGCGCGGCTAAATAAATTAGTGTTTTGTAAGCGATCGAGATATCATATTTCAAATCTGAGACCAGTTATGAATAGCTAGAGTTTCACTTGTAAATTTGTTTCTTATACATCATTGGGAAAAATGTATGGTTTTTTAAGAAATACAAAGTGAGTGAACCTCTATTTTATCTTGCAGTTATCGACTTCACAGACTTCGAAATTTAAAAATGTTATGTGGTATTCACCTAATTCTATCCTTGATCTCAATCAGCGACAAATAAGTAAATTGATATTTCTTCCATTTTTTCCGTGATTCGCGCTTAAGTAGTGCCTTCAGATAGGCTTTTGGGTATAAGGCGAAGTTCTCGGTTCTGGGCGTGAAGAGGTTAACGAAAAATCTCGTCTACTCCAGGCCAGACTCATTTTAAATTTAGAAACGGTTAGTCCACGTGATCCTCCGTTTTTTATAAACTCTCATGCCAAAGCTTTCTCTTATCGGAGAAAAAACATCCCGAGCTTAAATAATATCTCAATTTACCTGCAAGGGCCACACGATGGCTCCATAATTCCCATTCGGAAAAATATTCTCGCTTCCATTTTGTCCTTCTGTTTTGAAACCAAATTTTTATCTAAAAACACAAAAATTAATTTTGACGGCTCAAAAAAAAATCTTATTTACCTGATTTTCTGTCAGTCCTAAATCTTTGCTGAGTTCAACTCGTCTGCCAACTGTAAGATATTTATTTCTTGTAAACTCTGACTCAAGGGCTCTGACTTGATCTTGCGAAAAGGCAGTTCTTGGGCGTTTTCTCTGCTCAATAGCATTGATAGTTTTACCTTAATATATTGTGTTAGGAAAAATATAAGAAAGCAGAAAATTTATCAAATTTTCTGTGAAGAAAACGCCTGTCGAGAAATAATATTTGCGATAATTTACGGGATGTTCAAATGATTTATCAAGGGACTTTTTAAATAAAATTACGGGAATTTCTTCAAAAATGACATTTTCCGATAATTGTAAGGCCAATTTCTTCACAAATAATAGCTCAAAAAATATAAATATAAATTATTTGGAGACGATTTTTGACCAATGAAAAACAGTTATTGAAATATAGTTGACATTTTATAAAATTTTCATCGAAGTTTTAAGTTTTAGATAAAAATAACCTTGAATGCAGTCCAAAGTCAATTAAGAGCACGTGCTCATTTCAAAATTTCCCTAAAGCGAAGTTTTTGTAAGAAATATTATTATAAAGCATATAATTTTAAATGTTTTATTGGAAATAATACGCCTGCTAAATTGTGATGGATGTCTTAATTAATATTGGAGATAATTTACGCTCAATTTCGATTTTGTTATACAACTTATTAAAATGTTTGAAAATCTTAATCGTAGCGGAAGTGAGGGGTAAACACAATTTTGAATTTTCGCATCCGCAAGAATAAATCCGAATTGAAGCGATGAAAAAGAAACTATTTAGAAACATGATTTTTCAAATCAAAATCAAAAGAATCAATTCTAGTTGAAATATTAAATGAAAATATCAACAATTTTTTCAAATTCCGACAGTTTGAAATATAAGAAAATCAAGAAATTATTGGTTGGCTAACAACTAATCAATTCACACTAGTTATCTTTATCAAATTTAATGATCAAATGATAAAAAAAATTGGAAAACATTTTTTTTCTATCTTTAAACTCGATAACAAGGCCATAAATATTGATTTGTGTTTAATTAAAAACCGCAAGAACGCAGACAGAACAAAAATTTTTCGAATAATTTTCGAGGAAAAATTCAACTATCGAAAATGACGAAAAGGCGGAATGATCTATTTTTATCAAAAATTCGGCCAAAACTAACCAAATAGGAATTTGTCTCTCTCTTTCGGTACAAAATTAGCTCATTTTTAATTAGCGCAATAATCTTAGATTTCCGAAAAATTGCGCGATATAAAAAATCGGGAATTTAAACTTTAAATTTCAAACATTGAAACCTAAATATATGCCAACAAAATTATCTCGTAAAAAGTTTTTTTCGAGATTTTTTTTTGTTTTCTAATTTCACATCAGAATTTTAAATTTTTTGTTAGTTGAATTCAGTCGTTCAAATTTTCCCCGGTACTAAATCTACTCATAAGGAAATAATTTCAGATTTCCCTGATCAAATGCTGGTCCTGCAGATATATGTTATATCGATGACGCGTGCTCCTGGAACATTTAAACTTTTTTTTTGGTAAAGTTACATAAAATTCGGCTTTATTGAAGACGACTCCTCGATTTAAATCTCGGAATAGGTTAAACTTCAGAAAACTCATCCGGGTTTTAAAAAAATTAAAAAATTGTACGTTTCAGGCCAATTTTATTTTATTATTTACTATATATTGTTGCTCAGATTCAGCTATCTAAAACTTAATCTGTCGAGTCTTTTTCAAATGCAGAACTGTTTTAAAATTTAAGCTAAATACTAGCTTACATGTTCCAGAAGCATACGTATTCGATTTATATTAATTGAATCACCAAAATTGAATTTATAATTTTTACCAAAAAATTCAGTTTTGAAGCTTTATAGTAATAGATCTTACAATCCTATTTATGATGATTGGATTTTAAATTGTGATGATTATGTTTTGATTTTTTAAAGCCAATCAAAATACAATTTATCGATTATATCCTTTTCCCAACGGAACTCCATCTCAAAAACGCTTACTATCTCTATAGCGTGTGTTCGAATCCCACTGATGTTGTCTAAGTGATTGTCTTAGTATGGCTTGAGTGATTACACACCGATAAAATTTAGCGGTTCCATTATCAAGACCCTTGCCTATAATCATATTCAAGATAATCACTAAGACACCATTAGTGGGATTCGAACACGCGCTATAGAGATAGTGAGCGTTTTTGAGATGGAGNCTTGCTCACAAAACATCAAATATCGCGTATGTTCATACTTGAGTTCTCAATATCAGCACAAGTTTTTATCACTTTGGAAAGGACATTGTGGCTCATGATTCAGGAGTAAAATTTTTGAAATGAATATTGAAAACTAATAATTATCTTCTCAGGTCGAAATTAAATAAAAATTAAGTTATGTAAAAAAAATTGAGCAATGCTACTTATAACGGTTTTTTGTTTCCAACGGTCGCTGATTTTTTGAGATTGTGAATTAATGCTGACCAATCAACGCTCACGCTTGGCGGGAGTCTGGATAACCGCTCATCGAGTAAGTGCGATGAAAAGACAGACACCCAGTTTAGCTCATACGGTAAATTGAAAGTCATTATATTATGAAACTTAATCTCCAAATAATCTATCTTTTCACGATTTGTTATCAGATTTGAAATACTTGAAATTGAAATATTATTTTAAATAATAATCAATTCGATGATCAGGATATCCGCTGAAATTCAATAGTGTCAAATTATGCCGTTAACCAAATCAATATCTTCGATTACTTTATCGCGAGTGAAATAAAAACACATGATTCTTCGGTGATTTTATCCATTTTGTCAGCATGACGTTTTATCTCAATTATTTTTGAGTGAAGTTGCTTTTTTTAGTTATAAAATCTATTTTTGTCACAAAATATTTAAACTCTCTTTAAGTTAATATCATAAAGTTTAATTTGTATCCATCGAAAAAGCTCACAACTAAAAATAGGCATTGGAGAGAGTTCAAAAATTCAAAATAGAAGTCGGTGATTAAAATGTCGTTAGTGATCGATTGAATTTATAGATATTGAGCAAAAAAATCACGGAGGTATTCTTGATATCAAATAAACGAGAAAATTAGGATGACCGACGCTCGCCAGCCAAATCCTTGATATTGAAAAATGTAAATGTAACAATCAAATAAAAGGCTGCCTTTTAAACCGAGAAAATGGACTCAAATTAAGGTGGTCACCCAATCATACTCTCGGATTGCGAATCATTTGGATATTCAGGATCTGTCTGCCGATGACCGGTGATAAATGTGCTCAAAAAAATCATTACGGTACGCTCTCCGCTTTAAATGCAGCTGTACAAATTGAATCCTTGTTTTTTTTTCGGTTGCATAGAATCAAAAATACATAACATCAAGTTGATGAATATGAAAACTGCCATACAAGACTCATCGCGGGCTTATGTTTTCTCTGCAATAAATGGGGGGGGGTCGAACAAATTGCGGTGGCTTTTATGAGACGGCGGTATTTTGCACTACGCGCGGCAAAATGAGTTTTTCAAAGCAGCTTTATGACCAGCGGCGACTAAGATCGTCAACGACCAGCAAACAAATATTTTGACTCTAGCGGATATTATTTTCTCAAGAATTTTCTAAACTAGTATGAAGATAATACGTAAAGTGACATTATGTTCATGTATTTTCTGTAAAATCAAGCTTAATTCGTACTTAACAGATTTCAAAATACGTCAAAATATAATTTATTCTGAAAATGAATAAAATTTCAATCAATTTAAAATAAAAATTAAAAGTAATTAAATAAAATGATAAAATTATTTCAAAATAATACCCCAGCCTTAAAATTTGACGATAATTGAAAAAAAACAATGATTTAGACAGAACCAAAAATTTCATAAAAAATAATTAATTTTGAAAATATGAAAGTTATAAAATTTAATCTAGAAATAATTTTGTAAATAATAAAAAAAGTTATTAACAAATTTATTAGAAAATAATGAAGTACAATTTTTTAAAAAATAAATTGAGAATAAAATTTCAAAATATTCACAAGATAACTCTAGCCGAAGACTCATACCGACACAATCGTTAATTGGAACCAAAATTTTTTAAGATATTATATTCACAATTTTTAGCATTTTCAAATTAAAATTCATTTCATTCGTATTGATTGGGCGAATAAGATTTTTTTTAACTATTTTTAAAATTTTATATCTTCGAAATCAAGCATTTATCATTTCGTGGAAATTGTAATCGTACTGTTTCATTTATCATCTGAATTGATACGAAAATGATTTCTTTGTCAATTTATAAAAGAGAATTCATTTGTTATTGATTGTTACTATTAGAAATGATTGCACTTTTATCATTTCAAAAAAAAGTATTTTTTATTTATTAACGAAATTTAACGCACTATTCTAAATTTGAGTAATAGTATTTAATTTATAATTTTTGAACTTGCTCCATAAAAATTAATTTATAAATTCGCTTTAGAGCTCTTAACTTTGACTTATTTCTGTTTTTCCAATTATCTGCAAATTCTAAAAATTTTTCTTCGAATTTTATCCGACAATTTGGTCAAATATCTGAGTATCTAAATTTAAATTATCTCAAAATTATTGAACTATTCAAATAATCCACGGAATCTGTAAGAGAGATAAAAATAATTTGTTTAATTTGTTTGCTAGTCGTTGGCCACCGTAGTCCCAACTGTGCGATAAGCNGTGCAAACTGCCGCCCTCTGAAAAAAAACCACTGCAATTGAGAAGCCCCGCAAAAGACTTCCTCAAAGTGAGGCGGGAAGGTGACTGAAAAACAGCAGCCAATTGCAGGCGCGCAAGTTTTCCCGTTTTTCCCCGCGTAAGTGTATTAAAAATTAGTTTTAGAAACATGGGATAAATGAGGAAAAAAAATAATGTTTCACGCTTGATCTTAAACGTATAAAGATGATGATAAAATACCCAGCTGGTACCATAATAGTTATGACTTCCAAATTTCAGGTTAATTAAAACGGCTCTAGAATACCTTTCGCTTGAATAGTCATCACGTCTGTTACTGACCAAAATATTTATAATTAACATTCATGCACCAGCAGTCCAATTAAGTAATTGAGATTATGTAAAGTTCATTTCTGAATTTAACGTTATATCTATGCATGCGTCCTTTCATGGTTTCTTTTTTGACAAGAAAGTACAGCGCAAAATTATATACATGTATCAGAATTTATAAACCGTGTCGACCATTCGATCTTGAGCATAAACCACGTTATTACGTTTGTATTTTGAGATATAAGGTGAAATTTAAAATAAAATTCTGCCTTTGATGTTGTGCAATTTTGACGGTTTTTTTCAGAATTGCATTGTATCCAAATTTTTACGAAATTTATAGTTAAAAACAATTCGAATTGGGCTTCACAGAGCAAAAATGAAAATTTGCAAAACAAATTTGCTCTAAACATAATGGCCATTTCACATATTACTTGCATTGCATGAGAAACTATAAGCCTGCATTAAATGCCAGAAAATTATGGACCATAATTTTGAATTATTTATCATTGAAATTCGAAATTAAAACCGATGCATCGGAACAGTTTTAAAATTTTGTTAATTGAAACTTTTGATTTCCGACAAATTACTATTCACCAATGAATATACCACTTACGTCTAATGTGATTCCTAAAAAATAGGCTAGAATAAAATTGTTCATCAGATTTTCCGAGAAAAAGGATTTCTGGATCAAGTTCTGAATTAAATCTTGATAGTGAAGCTCGCAAAATCAAGACTGGAAAGGCTCTAGAAGTGGCTTCATCGCATTTAAAACACCGGATCACTGTCAGTTTCGACCTAAGATGAAATTAAGTTGGACGTACAAATTTATGTTTCTCGGAGACCTTTTGTCAGTGAGTTGTCTTAAAATTTAATAAATTAAACCTCTGACGCCATCGTTTAGCTAACGATATATATATGCGATATTTTCTCCCTTTTTTTGCATGAAGTTTATATCGGTTAATTGACTGAGACAGACTTCGTAAGACACGCGGTATCAACCGTAATGAATCGGAAGGAAATGCGGTTTGCGTGCCAGTTAAAAATGAACTAAAGAATGACTAAACTCTCGAAAAAAGTGATCACCGCACTTTTCTCACTAATTGATTCAATCAGATATGCTCCTTATTTGCGATTTGGCAAAAAACTAGAAAAGGTCGAACAAATATCAACCAAACTAAAACACTGACAAAACTACTGATGAAAAGCGGAAGGAAGGGTTTAAATTAAAGGACTTATTCGGCATCTCACGTTTTCTAAATTTAATTTTTTGCTTGGTTTTGGTGATTTTTAATAATGCTTCGTATGCTATTTTTTAGATAAATTTCAACGAAAATTTAGATTTTTAAATGTGAAAATTCTAAGAAAAAATTGTTGATTAATAGAAAATAAAAGATTAATTAATTCAATAATAAATTTGACTTTATATTAAAAGAGCCGCAGCGACTTTTATCAAACCAAGGCATCTTGTCAAGAATTTGTACTACTGTGGTTTGTGTCAATAAGGGAAATATAACGACTATTTGGAGAAAATTAGGACAACTTTCGAAATTTTTGAAAAATTCACCATCTTAGTGAAAATCGTATGAAATAGACCCCGTTTTCAAAAGTGACGAGCAAAAAAAGATCTTATTTTTTTGGAAAATTGATGGTTTTAAAAAAAATATGTGGCAAAACAGTTAAGAACAGATTGCTAAGGACAACTTGGAAAAAATAAGGTCAGGACAATTTCAGAAAATGTTGTCAATGACAATTTGGGAAAATTTCACTTGTCCTTATAGACAAAAACCTGTGGTAATCTAACTTGTAGTAATTTAACTGTTAATACTGTAGTTTCTTTATTTTTCTGGTTATTCAAGTTAACTCTAAACTTTAAGTTTATATTCTCATAGGTACTAGCTAGGCTGTCACCGGTCGATTTCACCGAGAAAAAAGTTAAGAATTAAAAAAATTTTTCGTATCCAACTTGTTCCTTAGTTAATTTTAAGCAAAAAATTGGCTGATGACTTTTCGAAATTTTAACTCCCTGGTGTCCAAAATGACCAACATAGAAACCGTCTCTAGGAAACCGGCTGTAAAATCGGAAGTTGACAATAAAATTTGTTGCACACTCAGGATTCGATGAAAGAGGTCATAAACTCCCCCCATGTAAATTTTCAGCGAATTCTAAATTGATTTAAGGGATAGTGGGATTTTAAGAAGTTGAAAAAAGTGTATTTTTTCCAAATTTCTAGTNATTTTTTAATGTTTTCTGCTCTACTGAATCATAAAATTGACGATAAACAAGTATAAAAATATACAATTCTAAATTATTTTCTGCAAAGGAATCGAAAAAAAAATTCTGAAAATTTTCGAAAACTTTCTATAACATATTATGGAATATTTTTCAAGTTTAAATCTATATCCCTTATTAACACTTTTGTGAATATCCCGGCCCTGATCAGGAAACCTAGTGTGTTTTTAAGTAGTGGGGCCGGGATATTCACAAAAGTGTGAATACGGGTTATTATCTATGGTTAATACATAAAAAAAACTTTAAGTTCACTGTGAACTGTTCACAAAATTTGTCGAATCTAGAATTTGCCTTGACCTGTGTTTCAACATTAATTCATTGTGTAAATGCAACCAAAAGATTTCTTGGGTACGGTTTGCTGAAAACGATATCAGAAACTATGGTCTGATTTTGAACAGAAAGGGTGCTAGAGACCAAAAAAATAATAATGATGAAAAAGTTTAATTTTTTTTCTGGAATCCGCTGTGTTCAAAATCAGACCATAGTTGCTTATATTGATTCCAGCCAACCGTACCCAAGAAATCGTTTGGTGACAAATTCGTTAAACTTTCTAATTCTCACTTTCATATTCAAAATTGTCGATTTCGCGCACTTTTATGTCGATTTACAAATAAATTCGAAAAAGAACTTGCAACATCTTGCTCATCACCCCCTGAGCTTGTTATATTCCGAAAATGACGTTGTTTTGAAATAAACCGGAAAAATAAGACTTTCAAACAAAAAAAATTTTGCTCGCGGTTAACTTAATTTACCGCTTGGTCGAACATGCTATGAAAAAAGTCAAAATGTGTCCCAGAGATTACGAACTACTATTCCTGAGGATTTCATAAGATTGTTATGAAGGAATGAAAAGTTATGAGCCTTCGAAAAAGCCTTTCCAGCTTATACAACCCCCTAAAAAATAAAAAATAAATTTTTCGAAATTTTGTGTAAATGATTTTATTCACGTTAATTTCACTTTTTCAAAGTGTTTTAAAGTTGTGGTGAAGTTTTAAACATATTCAATTTCAAGTTGATAATTTCAACCGTTATTTAATAATTATATTTTCTGAAATCACGATAATTGGAAAAAACAAAAGCAGTTTTCATCAGAACGGAATAAACCCTGCTTTGTATCAAACCCCAAAAAAATAACTTCCTGAAAAATTTGCATCACTAGTAAATTGATATGTTTTGTTAATCGTTGGAAAGTAATTAGGACTTAATTCCCAAGGAACGTTTTTATTGTAAATTTCAAACATTGAACTTTATATGAGATTTGACATTCCTAACAAAACAGTCCCAAATTGCGATTTTGTCATAAATATATATTCAAATGCGATTATTAACGGTTGAAAATTGCGTTTCCTCTCTAAGCAATAGCAAAAACAGCAAATATATCCGTCCCGAAAAGCATTGGCATTGTCATAATTTTTAATTGAGTTAATTTAAAAATCAACAAACCTTTAAGTTTGGCCGCATCGTTTGACTTTTGTATTTTTGAAATTTTCGTCGAGTTATCTGATAATTCCGAGCTGCTTCTGCGAAACGGGCTATCTCTGTCTGAAAGACTGTCTCTGGGCGATCTTGACGTTGCCCTCGAAATAGAGCTCGAGTGTGGCGACCTAGAAATTGACAGCAAATCAGGCTGAAAATCATCAGAGCACTCTCTGGAATACCCTTCAGACCCACTGAAGTCACGTGTTATGTCCAAACTTTCTTCAGAAACATTGCTGAGGAGATATTCTATTGTGAATACTGAAAACTGACAAGGGTAAAAAAACAAATAAAGAAAAAATTCATGATTCGGCATTTTGTCCTTGAAGCGTTAATCAAATGGAGATTTGTTTTTTAAAACCTCTTATTTTTTTGCTCATAATACTTTTATCAGTTTAATTAATTCCTGAAAAACATTTCGTTGCTTTAATCATTTTGAATCAAATTTAACAATCCGTATAGATAATGTACAGTCAAGACCGTTCATAAGGATACGCACGTGCATCAAGTTTTAGCTGTTGTTGTCCAAATTGATTAGTGAAAGTTAAATTTTGTCTTTTGTTAATATGAAAATTTTGTTATTAAAATTGTAGCGTTTTTGATAAAAAGTTTTAAAACTATACACACGCTGAAGTGTTGCTTTTTTAATAATCAATTTGTATTAATATGGCGAAAAGTTGAAGCTAGTTCCCGATCTATTCTCAAATTATAACAAAATAAGTAAAACGAATAAATATCTGATACAGCATGTGACATGCTGCATGTGACATGCTGCATTTCTGATTTTTTGGTGAATTTGAAAGCATAACAATGCTCTTTGCGCAAAGTGTTGACCATCTTTTTATTGATATGAACTAAAAAAAATCGATACAGAATAATAATTTATTATAATGAACACAAAAATTTCAATTTGTGAAAAAAAATATTTTTATTATTTCTCAGCCCTTTCCTGTTTTTTACTGTTCATTGAATATATAATCTGTATATTTTTATGTAAATCTCAATTAATTAATCTCTCTGATAAATTATTATTTCGGATTATTTAAATACTAAATTAACTTTAATCAACTTATTGAAATTATCCGTTGGAAAGAATTTTTCTTTTGAGTGTGAAATTTAGCGATTGATTATAGTGACATCTCTCGTCAACTTAAAATTGCGCCTCCGAACCAGCACCACCAAGAACGTATTGGATCCGGCTTTTTATTGTTGGGGATCATTACGGATTTCAACTAAAAAATTTATTTTTTCTTTCCGCTGGAGACGAGAGCAATGTTTTAATTTGCGAAAAAACATAACTTAATTCTCGTAATTGTGAGACCCAATGGACGGCACATTCGAAAGAAATTATGGATCGGATTGATGGATCCGCCAAATAAATAAGATTGGATCTGTGGACTCCCCATAAAAATTGGATCGGATTGGTAAAGTGCCCAAAAAATCAAATCGGTTTTTCGAAATCACTCGTTTTAAGTACATTTTTATGTTAAAAAAAAAGGTATTTTACGTCGTATTTAATGATGAAGATACTTTAAACGAACCAAAGAAATAAAATTGGACCCTATCAGATGTATAACGAGTTCATATTACGTTTTTACATAAAAAGCATTTATAAAATTTGACAAAAATTTTCGAAAAACTTACTACCAGTGATTTTTGCTAAAATTAATTTGGGTGGACGCGCTTGGTCATATCAAAATAAGCAATCTAAAAACCGGAGGGGGAAAAACAAAAAAATTATATAACAGTTTATGTAGCGTGTCCACCATTGAAATCGATTGTAGAAATAATAAGTGGATTGGTATGAAACTTCCTAAAGGCAAATAACGAACCAAATCGAAAAAAACCTTCGTTGTCAGTGACGACTCGTCACGTGGTCAAAATATAGCGATTTTTTGTATTTTCAGGATTTTATTATTTTATAACAAATGCTTAATCGGGAGTTTTGGTTCGACACTAGAAAAACATAGAACCTTGAAAAATTGAATGCTCCTTTGGTCTCAAATAACTAATTGTAATATCAAATAAACCGCCTCGTGGATTTCAATTACCACCAGCTTTTTGGTATGTTAAACTCAGATACAGCGGGGTCCGGCGGATAGGTGAAGGTTTTGAGCGAACAAACTTTCACCTATCCGCCGGACGTCCGGGAAGATACGCTCTGATTGGTCAATAAAAATNNATCACAAATGCAAAAGTGACCGTTTTGAAAACATCAGAAACTACTTTTTTGAATAATTGACTCACGCAGTAATTCGGATTAAGCCTCTAGAATGCATTTATTTAATTTTATTCAACCAAATATATTAACCCACTCACTCATGGCGTCATTTAAAAAACAGCTGTAGATTAACGACCAAAATATGCAGGTTTGTTCTGAATTGATCAGTTTTTAGGAAACAAATTTCTGAATCTGCTGTATTTTCAATTTTTGTCGTGACGATCCTGAGTAAATTTTTATTTGATTTATAATGATTTTGGTGAATTGCGTAAGTTTGGGTTTTTTTTCGGAAAACACCTGTAGATTAAGGGGGTATGCGGCATGCCGGGTATGCCGCATGCGACTTTAATTGAATAAAGGCCTCAGAGGCATTAAACATGCTTCAAATTGATACGGTGTGATAATCAAGTGTACTAAGAACACAATCATCAAATTTCTATTTCAATTCATTCAAATTTATTTTTTCGAAATTTTACGCATTTTTTCGATTTTTTCTAAGTGATTTTTAAAAGATGAAGTTAAAAATAACGTTTGCTCAGATTTGATCACACAAACTTCAAAATATCGACTTGACGTTAGCCATTTTTCTCATCAGTGTTTCCCTAGCTTTCTTTTGAGTCTACTTTCGAAAAAATCGAAGCACTTTTTTTTCGGAAATTTTTTGGAAAATGACCAAAAATCATATTTCGAGTTTTAGCTGTAAATTGCAAAAAAGCCTCTGATCGTCCCTTACATATTTTCTGAGGAGCAATTGATAATAATTTTAGTCATTTCCAAATATATCCTCGGAGGTGATAGATTTTTAAGTCTGAAATTGGGAAAAATCGTCGGTTATTTTGCGTTCTAGAATTGTTCAGTCACCGGATCAAAAAAATATTGTCATTAAAGTTTGAAATACTACCGTTACGTTATCTGTGGAAATTTGAGCTCAATTTGATAAACCGGCTGGGATGAGATATATTTTGCAGTTTGGAAAATGTCACCTTGTTACGATACTGTTCCTTTTGTTGTAATGGTAGAAAGTAACTTGTAATGTACTTTTCCGCAAGGTTAGGGATAGATCTAAAGTTGAGCAATTTCGGTTTTTCTCATGTACTGTAAGTTTTCAGTAGATTTCACCAAGAAAATGTCAAGTCAGAGTCGCATACCTAGCATTTCCACCATTCGATTTTGGGCCAAAATCGACTAAACAGGGTTGTGTTTTGATATATAGATGACATCTATTAGATGTATATGTGAATTTTTATTGTGCGTTCGATAAAATTTGAGTTTTTTCAAAAAATTGTCTTTTTTCATCAAAATTTTTATTTTTATGCTGAAAAACAGGTTTTTTGGCTATAAAACCCCTTCCCTAACCTCCCCTCACTCCGAAAACACGAAAAATCGCTATATTTTGATCACGTGACGACCAAAAATTTTTTTTATAATTTTTTTTCCATGTTTTCATATATTATTAACCTCCTCAAAATTTCAGAAGAATCCACCTATTATTTCTATGGGTCGAAATTAATGGTGGAAATGCTACGCATACCCCCTTAAGCGGGTACTCAACGGTTTTTTAATTCGGGTTCAGGACATAAAAAATGTATTTCTGCTCTTATAAAAAAAAAATTCGAAATTTTTCTCAAAATTTTCGAATTTTTTCTAAGTATTTTTTTGGGAAAAAATACATAAACGTCAGTTTTAATAAAAATCTAATAATAAGTAAAATTGAGTAGCATTTTTTCACTTCAGTTTCGCAGTAGCTTTAATTTGAGGGTACTTTTGGTGCAATCGGATGAAAATAAATTTCTAGAAACTCCAAAAATTGACTTCCGGTTGAACTAAAATGCAATTTTTTATTCATGGGAGCAATGATTAAAGAAATTTTCACTTGAAATTGAGAAGACATGTCTCCACGAATTATATCAAATAAAAAAAAAGGTATCGAGTCGTTTTCGAGAAAATTTCGTTAAAGTTTGGAATTTTCACATTATCTTGATTCCAGAATATAAAGGATCAAAATCTCAACCTGACGTTAGCAGATTTTTTGTTCAGAAGACTATGAGCTTTCATTTGATGGTACTTTCAACTCAATACGATCAATTTTCTATCTATAAATCATGAAAATTGACTTCCGGCTGAATTAATCTGCAATTTTCTTTTGATAGGAGCGATGTTTAAAGAAAAAATTTCAACTCAAAATTGAGAAGACATATTTCTCCGAATAATACCAAATTTAAAAAAAAAATGTATCGAGTCGTTTTTGTGAAAACTGAGCTACAAATTCTAAAATATCATGAAATTACGGTTTTTCATTATTCTAGAACAAGTTCAATCGGAATTTTCGGAAAATATTTCCGATAACTGTCAACCCAGAAGTTATTGTTATTCTTACAAAGTTTAATCAATTTGCATTAAGCCGTTTCCGAGATAAAAGACATTGAAGTCAAAATAAGTGTTCTAGAACCCTACTTCCACTTGGTGCTGTGGTGCTCAAAAAACTCTGTCTTTACTTTTGGTCTGGAGCAAAAAAATAGATCTTCATTTTAGGCCCTTCAGAATTTTTTTAACTTGGTTCGTTTTCTTCTGAGCCCGATCTAAAACCTCAAAAACCGTTGAGTACCCCCTTAAGAGAGTGGGTGTTCCAAATTTGAGCCTCTTCCGAGGCCATTTACCGCCAAACTAGCGAAAGTGATATTCCAAAATTATTTGTGACTAACAGAACCAACCTTCGCGGTATTTTTGAATTTAACAATAATCTGATACAATCCCACCTTCGCCGACATCTACGTTTTTAAAAAGCTTATTAAAAACACGCAGTTCCTTTTTTTTTCTTCTATTTTTAACATTTTTTATCTTTTTTTTGTGTCAGGCGCCGGAGAAGCCTTACAAATAATGCAAAGGCATTTTTATATAAAAATTATCCTTTCAGCGGACAAAAAAACGAGAAAACAAAAAATTAAAATTTGAAATGGTCAGTTTGGGAAGCTCAGGCAAAAGGTATCTCCACAGTTTGCAGAGATTAGCAGTTTCGACTCATACTGGCATGCTGAAAGCAGAAGACTTTTGAGATTGGTCATACATATGCATAGAGAGTTTTTTGAACTTTTGCTCTGGCGTTCTTGGGGGCCATGTCCAACTTTTCGTTTTAGCCCAAATTTTGACAAAATTTAAAAACCAGAAAAAATGCTTCAAAATAATTTTTTTCGTAAATACAAACACTTATAAGAATTTTGGTGGAATTTTTAACTCGGTAGCGTCAAAAGTAAAATTAAATATTTATTAAGTAGTTTTTTTATTTATACAAATACTCAAATATGCCTTACTTTTCGAAAACGCCTATCTTTCTGCATGAGAAGTTTTGAATAAAAAACCCTATCTTTTGCGTTTTACCTATACGCCAGACGTCAGGGAGAAACAATTGTTATTTTCAGATGCGTGAGGGATTGCGGAGGCTTACATACATGTAAGTTTTTGGGTGGGTATCACCTATCTGCCGGACCGGGGTATCTGTTAACAAATTGTTGATACTACAATAATATTCTGGTATTTCTATATTCGATTTGACGTTGACTCACTCACAGTTTATTGCATTTTCAAAATGGTAATTTCAGTAAATTAATTTTTTACTCGATAGACAGATGTCCTGGATCTAGTTGATTTGCCGACCTGTGGGTTATAAAATTTGAGTTTAACTTCAACTGTAAAGATAACATTATCTTATTTCACATGAGTGATGAAGACTATACAATAAAGTATATATCCTTCTTCCCACCTCAGTGGATCTTGAAAATGAGAGTAATCTCTATAGCGCTTGTGCAAATCCAACTTATGTTTTCAAAGTGATTGCCTTAGGAATTACGCACCAATCAACTTTGGCGCTCCAAATATCAAGCAGCCTTGCCTATCATCATACCCAGGACAGTCACTGAGACAACATCAGTGAGATTCGAACAAGCGCTATAGAGAAAGCTCTTATTTTCAAAATCAACATACGTTGAAAACATGCTAAAACAAATTTGAAATGATCTATGCTTAGCATGTAAACTCTCGCGTTACTTTATCGAATAGCTATCATCTTAGATGATTCATCTAGGGAACTGACAATTGCACTCACGGCCAACGCGTCAACTGAGCCTTCTATCCTATTCTCTTTATAGTTTCTTATATAAATACAAAGTCGATTCAGTAAAATTTCCTGGGACATATATGGAAACCAAATTGAATACATTACGAATTAATTTCGTTTTTTGCAAAAAC
Organism: Oikopleura vanhoeffeni; assembly: GCA_004367855.1. Lineage (NCBI taxonomy): Eukaryota > Metazoa > Chordata > Appendicularia > Copelata > Oikopleuridae > Oikopleura > Oikopleura vanhoeffeni. The sequence continues at coordinate 2,098 of SCLH01000964.1, read as the reverse complement.
AATTTTGCAAAAAAAATTAAACACCCAATACAATTTAACCCCGTATATACAAAAATGCTACCCTGATAATTTTATTTTTGCCCAAAAACTAAAAGTTGAAATGCGAACGAAACTGTAGAATCGATGATTGTGAATTGATGATTCGTTTTTGTCAAAATGGTTTCATTTCTTCGATTTAAACATCAAAAATATATCTTTGTTCAAAAACAATAAACACAAAGTGGTAACACATACGTATATTGACACATAATGTGGGAAATGTAAAATACTTTAATTGTGCTTAGTGTATAATGACATAATGATTGCAACAGTAAAGAATAAGCTTAACGGGTATGCTCAGAACAATTCCTAAACACGACCAACTCAGATGGTGGTAATTTATAACAGGGTACCTTTGAAAAATCATATTTTCTTCCCGGTAAGTTAGGTCGACAAATAGTAGACTCATTTTGAAGTTCAAACAATTTTCGCAGATAAAAAAATAATTAAAAACGTTTCAATGTTTACGAAAAATGTGTTTTTTTTAACTCGATTCACTTTCAAACACGTAAATAATTTGTCGTAATTTGATAATTAAAAGAAAAACGGTGATGATTTTAGTTTCAACATATCAATATAAAAAAAAACCGCCTGGGAATTTTGAATTCTGAAAAACTTCATCTGCAATACTAGGCGACTGCCTAATTAAGCGGCAAGATTTCTAAGATTCGTAACTGCGGCTGGTTCAGTAAATAATCAAATCAGAACAGAAATATCATTGATGAACTTTTTTTATTAATTTAAAAATTGATTTGAATTCTCTCGTATATCTATATATACAGCAGTTATGTCTCTGTATTTGAGATATTATCTTGTCTCTGTGATGTGGAAATATTCTCTGCCGATAAATCTGTTTTGCTCTTCATGATGAACATAATCAGCAGTATAATGAGTATCATATATAGATAGGTGCTGTTTTCTAACCTGTTCTGTATATATATACTATATTTAAATTTATTTTGTACATATGAACTGTAATCATTAATTGTCTTATTATTTCTTTCATAGTACCTAAATTATTTTGTTTGCTTTTCTGTTTGTCATATATATATCAATTTTGTTGTTATGTTTCTGTCTAATATTTATATAGAGTAAATAAAGCTACCTTATTTGCAATATAGTATCTATTTTCTAAGTTGTTTTCATATGTATATTTTTTGTCTTTATTTTATTGTATCTTGATAAAAAGCAACAGTTTATTTCTTTCCGTGTAATGTATAATTGTTTTAAGTAATATATATTATTATTATTGTATAGTGAGAAGAATCAGAATATAAACGATTTTTTTTTTCGAATTAAGAATGAAAATCCCTATTGATTGGACCAAAAATTAAATCAAAAATTTATCTGGGTGAAAAGCGTTATTTTTTACTCAGAAGATTTTCAACATTTCAAAACTCATCTTAACTTTTCATGTGCGAATATTTCCGAACGCGGCGACAAAGTTACTTTATCTCAAGAAGTAAACCAAGAATGAGAAATCATTTTTAGCAACCAAGAGATAAGGATTGTGAAAAAGCTAAGCATTTAAATACTGAGTAGAAGTTAATCCGAATATATGGCAACTATATTAATTTAAGCTCTCCAGAGTCAACTGGTGATAGATTATCCAGAAAAATGGCAGTATGTGGGTTAATGAACTTTAATTTATTTTGTGTACTTAATGATAATTAAGTCCGCCCTCAGGGGGAGATCATTAAGCATTATTTGCTTTGCGCATTATATAGTGACGGCCTGAAAGTGTACACAATAATCAAACGAACATTTCCATGAACGCTGAAAATGTAAAGGAGGGAAGTGCTAATCAAGCCAAAAACGGCCAGTGCTCATGTCTGAAAAGCTTGGAAAAAGGCATCATTTCAAATTGAATAAAATAGAAATTTGAAAAAACGTAACAAAAAAAATAATTTCTATTTAATTAACGAAAAAAAATTATTTCTCCTTGAATATTTTTTCTTATTTAATTACAAAAAAAAATATTTTTTTCTATAAATAGTGAAAAAAATTAAATTTAAGTACAAAAATACTTAATGGAGATTAAGCTGATTTAAGTTTTAAA
>SCLH01000963.1:184811-199325 GCA_004367855.1 Oikopleura vanhoeffeni | reverse complement strand
TGTCAATCAGAAATGTAAGTGTCTTTGCCTCAATGACTTAAGGGCCTCGGTGTATTTTGACAGATACCATATATATCAAAAGTTGCGTAGGTTTTAACGCCGATTTTCGTCTATGATATAAACGTGTATCAAACGGCCGCCTTATCAGATGAGATAAGTCGGGCTACCAAGAGGTGACAAAAATGTTTCGACTGCCTTCTTTTCTAAGGCTGAGAATCTGATCATAGGCTATTTTCACTTTGCGTTTCATCGGCGCAGAAGAGCAGAAACGCTCTGTTAAACAATGAAGGTTCTAATTCTTGAACAACCTAAGTCCTTTGGTGGCTTGGAAATTGTCCATCTTAAAAAAAATACCGACAAAATTACTCAAAATTTTTTTATAAAATTTTAAAAGAAAAGTTTTCGAAGAAGCCTTCAATAATATTAATTAAAACTCATCATAATATATTATTTATATATAATCAGGAAATTGAATGACAAAAAAATGAACTTTAATCTCAAAAAAGTTTGTTATACATTTTCGGCCACATTTCCAAGAAATGAAAATTCTCGAAATGCCTGTGATCAAGGTTTGATTTTTTTTATTGATCAAATCCTGGATCCCAAAAATAACTCGAATTGTACGTAATCATGAACCAAATTAAATTGCTTTAAATACAGCCGGTATGGTCGTGAATTTAATTTGAGATAGTTTTGTTAATTAACAGTAACAAAATATTTCCGAAGAAAATTACGGAATTTTTTAAAAAATTTAGGAATTTTAATGAGAGAATAAAAAACAAGCTTACATTACAATAAAATTAAAGATTCAAATTTCATCTAAAAAAGTTAATTTTGAGAATGATATTTTGAGCATGACAGATTTGTCTGTGGACCCACAGACGAATCGTATAAGATATTCTCAAATTTTTATTGTACCACAAGTTCTTTCGTGGTGGACATAGACAAATTTGTCGCTGCTAAGAAAAGTCAGATTTAATTCATAAAAAATTAATAATTCACTTAAAACTGTTAATTTTGGTAGACATTTTAAAGTGTCATTTTATGATTTGAAATCTCGAAAATTAAATTTTTAAAAAAAATAAAAATTAAATTTTAAAAATTTTAAAAAAATCTCTAACTATTAATTTTACTTAATTATTAGAATTTTGTGAAAGTGTTGCCTTCGTTAACAAATAATATGATTATGTTGAATATTTGAATGTCGTTAACCCACACCTGTACGAGATGTCCTACCCCCTACCTGCACGAGAGTGTTTCAGAACACAAACATAGTTAGACTGTTCATCATTAATATCGACTAATTGAAATAATGGGTGGGTTGTTTCGAAATTCTTGGAGGTTAATAATATATGGGAAACTGGAAAAAAAATTACGGAAGAACATTTTGGTCGTCACGTGATCAAAATATAGCGATTCTCAATACTGCCAACTAAAAAAGCTCAATAGAGAAAGTTTTAGTCTTATTCATCGGACGAGCTGGTAGGTCAATAATCTGATTGTCCGATAAATTTAGATTTTGCAAATGAATATGTTCCAGTTCTGCGGGAAACGAAATGATCTTGTTATCACTCAAGTCTAGTTCATGTAACGAAGATAGTGTATCGATATTTTCTACGGGGAAACGTGTCAATGAATTGTGGGATAAATTGAGCTTTCGAATGGACACCATATCACCAAAGTTATCTGAAGAACATATTTTTGGAACAAATTCTAAGTTTTAATAATGTTTAATGTCGCGACATGTTGGGCCATTTTTTTCAAAACCCATTTTCTAGTGCAAAAATAACATTCACGGACTAGTTTTTTCCGTATTTTCAAATAATTTACTGATTTCAACAAACATACCTATGTTATAAGTAAAGGTATGAATACAAAGGGGGGGCAATATTGCTGGCCCAATATCGCCAAATGTGCTGAAATCGGCGAATTTAACCTACGAAATATCACGATTTTTAGCGAAAATGATCCTTGTTGCCATATCGCCGAGAGTGCCCAATATCGCCGAATTTGCCGAAATCGCCGAATTTTTATGAGATTAATATCTCAAATTACTTTGTGTGCGCCATAAATGACGTCACTTCCAGGATTGAATTTCCCAAATCTACTTCCATCAACTTTTATTTGATTGCGTTTGATGGAGTATCAAATTCTACGCATTTTGGTGATTCACGTCATTCGAACCTATCGTGAAGCGCCTTATAACCCTCCCTGTGCTTTCGTAACAAACGCAATGATAATGTTTTTAGTTTGCAACCCATTTCAGCGAAGTCACATGTTTTTTTGAAATTTATTTTTCAAAATGACAAATTCTCAAATTTCTGTTCGAAAATAAAAGTAAGATAAGCAAACTGCACAAATTATATTTCAAATATAAATTTTAAAAATCGAAACTTCATTCCAAATAAGTCGAAATTTTCATAAAGAAATGGATTTCCTCAATTAAAGCAGATTTTTACACATTATTATTTTCACGAAGAAAATTAACTGTAGCTAATTGATTAACCTGTGACCGATAAATACGAAAAAAGCGATCTCATTTATGAGTTCGAATGTCCATGTAAAGAAATTCACATTGGGCAAATTTCACTTATTCACGGGTTGGCAGTAAAACGGCAGAGAACGAAAATGGCAAAAAACACTATTTTGGCATTTTCGGCGTAAAAAACTTTTTTTGTTCACAAAATTATTTGAGTCGTGTGCTTCAGAGCGCGATTTGGATCCGAAAATTTACTTAATAAAAGTTTATGGACGGATAAAAATCTGAAAATTTCACCGAAAGAAGATTTTTTTCAAAAAAGGCCTATTTCACATAATCAGCTTCCCCAAACTTTGTATTGCGATTTCAAAACATACTCTGAGGATCTAAACCGTGCTCTGAAGAACATGAATCCGATAATTTAAAAAAAAGAGGTTTCTAGGCCGAAAATGCCAAAATAGTGATTTTTTGCTGTTTTTGTTTTTGCCGTTTTACTGCCAACCCCTCATTAACAGGGTTCGAGAACATCAAATGCCTTCCTGTAATTCAAACATATGCTTGCACATTCTCTTATGTCACATGAGTCATGTGACGGATACATAAGAAACTCAAAAAAATTTGTCGAAGAAAACGACCACAACTTTACAAGTCCCGGAAAGGCTAAATTTAAAAGATAAATACAAAATTAACAAGAAGGGCTTTAGGTACTATAAAGCAGGCTTCCAAAAATAATGCATCCCCACGGATTTTCCATCCCCATCCCTATACCGTTTTTTCCCGTTCCGGGATAGACTTTCCCTTTTTTATCCCATTTGTTTGAATACGAACACAATTTTTCGATATAGACGAAAATCGTAGATATTTACAAAATTCGTAGATAAGGGGAAAATACGGTGATTCTAGCTCAATTCGTCAAAACTTTGTTGACATTTGCAATAACTAATTACTTCCGATTCGACCGGAAGTAAAGTTTAAATTTCAAATTGAATGGAAATAATACACAAGGAAATAAGTTGTAGAGAAAAACTACTATTCCCCCCTATCCGTCTATGGCACTAAATTTTTCATCCCTACCTCCTCTATCCCCCTTGGTTTATCCCTTCTATCCATATCTCTTTTGGAAGCCTACTATGAAGAAATGCTTATATAAAAATTAAAATTTATTGTCGATTTATGCATAAAAAATGCGAAATTACTAAAATATTTTTTGAAACTTTTTTAAAAATCAAAATAATTTCTAGTATTATGCATTTTGTTATACCTTACATTATTTTCTGAACTTTAGATAAATATAAAAAATTCTAGTATTTCGCGCGAATTGTAGTAAACTCAAAAATTGTAATAAACCTCACATCTTTGATAATAAATCGAAACGTTAGATAACTATGTTTTTTAATATTTTATATTATCAAATTTCGAATGGTTTTATACTTGAGCGAAAATGCTGCCTATGCGTCGAATTTTATCACTACGTCACAAATAGAAAAATCCTGTGATTTCCTTGGTAACTTCTCGAGAATCAAGTGATTTCATTGGTCACTTTCTATTCTTGTAACGTAGTGATAAATTTTGACGCATAGGCAAGATTTTCGATATATCCCTTTATCACACTTTTGTAAATATCCCGGCTCTACTACTTTACAACACACTACGTTTGCTAATCAGGGCCGGAATATTTACAAAAGTGTGATAAAGGGAATTCTTGGCTTTGTTCCCCACCTGCGTCATTATGTTTTCAATAACAAAGACAGAAAATTTCAAAACAAGTTATTTATTTTCGAAATTGTGTTACAAAACACAGATGTGCAAGTCAGAAATGGAGCATCATCTACATGTACAATTGGAGGTTAATTCCAAGTTTAATCGTCTTAAATACAGGTTAAACAATGTAAAACATGTTTTAACCCAACTCGTTATTAATTTGGTTGTAATTGTGCTATTTTTGAAGTAAACAAAATGCTCGCTAGAAAAGCTGAAGGTGCAGACTGATAGACTTCGTTTTTGTACAAATAGTTTAAAACGCCAATAATGGGTGACTTTTGTTTCTGCTGAAAACACGCATGATTTTTATGCAGTTCAAACTATTTGACTTATTTAGTACAAGAGATAGGATGTGCGAGGTTGTGCATATTTTAATTCCCAAAACATGAAAGATTATGATCAAAAGTGAAATTAATCATCATAAGTGAAATTTTGCGATGGCGTTAATGGGATAATATCATTAAATACATGTTTATTAATAAAAAATCTTCAAATGCATGTTTATTTTCAGAATAAGCGTTGAAACTACGTCTAATGGGGTGAAAAAGTAAATATTTAATTCAGTATTTGATAAAATGAGGTGATTGTTTTAACTTGTTGAAACCTTTGAGATGAAACAAATAACATAAATGATCAACATATAATATATACGAAATTAAAAGCAGGATCTCCAGGCCTCTCGTTGCACGTTTTCGTTTGACCAATAAGGACGTCGGAAATAACGGCTTTAACCGATAGAGCTTTTGAAATGAGGGCAGATCGCAAACGCGCAACGCCGGATCTAAAGATCCTTCCTTTCATATCCCTTTATTGCCCTTTGTTAAAGATTTGGTCCGATACGTTATTAACATATTCGAAAAGTTACATAGTGGACCAAATCTTTAACAAAGGGCAATAAAAGAATAAATCACATCATATGTTTTCGTATTCACGGTAAAAAACTGCATCGGAATTTCCGATTCGGATTATAAGTCCAAATTTTTTTTTAAATTTCGACACCTTAAAATCTCTAGTTTAATCTTTATTCAGTTTCATGATTTTGGTCCCTAATAATAAAAATATTCAAACATTATTGTTTAACATTCAATTCTTGAGGCACCTTATTTTGGAAAAGCTAGAACGTTAAATTCAAATTTTGGAGTTTGAAACATGAAACCAGATGGCAAAAATTTTGGATCCGCTTAATGATATGTTTTAATCGTGATGAATGATCATTTCCACTTTCATTCCACAAATTTTTAAGATATCCTGGTTTGACGATGGAAAGTCTAGCGATGCAATTAATTCATTTGTTACTAGTAATACTATTTTAGTATATCTCCGTTAACTGTGTTTAAAAGAATGATTCGAAGTTTAGTCATGCAGCACCGCGGTGCACCGTGCGCAGGTGAGGGTTAATTTTAATTTCATTCTATTAAGAATATATTAGAAAAAACATAGAATTTCCAAGTGTGTAATTTTATCGTTCCGGTATATACAAAAAAGCTTGTTTGTATCGCTCACAAATGTTAATTTTTCTGACTGACAGACTAAAATTTTAAACATGCGGCATCTCTTTCTTTTTTGATGTACTTTTTTTGTATGTACACTAACATAAATTAATCACTCACTTAACATTTGCAAAAAATACCTGGTAACGCCTCGATGCTATTATGACTCAAGTTGAAATTTCTGAGGCCTCTTAATTGCTGAAAGTTCATGTCAAAATCTACCAATTTATTGAAGGAAATATCAAAATAGCCCAAGTGCTGCATTGATCGAAGTTGCTTTTGGTGAGTTTTATACATCTTTTGTACATTTTGTATTTTTTAAAGATCGTCCTTAATGATATCTATTACGGTACTTGCTGGGGCTTTTATGTCACTTTTCAGCCAACATTTTTTATTTAATTTGGCTTCTGAAAACGACTTATTTGATTGAGTTTGTAGATAGCTCAAACTGAGCACAAAAAGTGGCATAAAAGCCTCAGCAAGTGCCGTAATAGATAAAGACTGTGCCCATATGATATGGGCAATATCCGAACGCACCGTCATGAAAACTTTGTATCCTTATCCGTACGATTTTTGATTGAGATAAAAATGCTTATAATCATAAACAGAAAAAGAAACGTCCAAAAATTTCCAGCTGAACATTTCTTGAAGTACATGATTTTTTTTTAAATCGTAAGCATTTTTTATTAAAATACTAAATCTGTTTTGAAATCGCCTTAGAGGATTCGTTTATCATTTAGGTCAGAGTTTTTGATTTTCTCAAAAAAACTTTCGAGCTTATAGACAATTACAAAAACAGTTTTTTATAAAAGCAATAATTGCCCAGCAATTGATGACAATTTTCCAATAAAATTAGTATTTTTATGTGACCTTAAATTGATTTTTTACGATTAAGAAAAAGCTGATATTTTTCTAGGCTAATTAAGTCAAATATTATGGTTGGTCGTGATCTGACAATTGTATTATGTACCGCTTAAAATATATCAAACTCTTTCCTTAGGTAATTCTGCCAACTGATTATTATTTAAATCGAGGTGTCGAACATATCTCCATTTATTCATTATTTCACCAGGAATGTCTTCTATCCTGTTTCGTGATAAATCTATGTGTCTCAAATTCATTAAACTTCCCAGATTTTCAACAGACTCCAATCCAATATTTGATAGCTGTACGTTTGGTTCATATTTATTGGGTCACGAAAATAAACTATCGATGTAAAAACATTTTTAGGTTGATATATTGTCTTGATTTTCAAAGCAATCTTTCAACTTAAGAACTTGATGGACTTTGACTATTTTGGTGAAACTTTTCCCATGTGCATAGTTTTCCAATTTAGGTAAAATTTTCTCGATCGAGTTCTAGTTAACAAACGAGTGAGAGACTAAGAACTTTTATAACAGCAAACCAGTCGCAAGGACTTTAAAGTCCATCGTATTTTGGCCAGTATTAGAATAATGTGTTTTAAAATAGTTCTCTGAAGATATATCTCCTTAGGAAGTAGATTGTTAAATTCTGGTTTGGTCTAGTACATTATGTACGTGAAGTAGTACCAATGTACTAGACCAAACCATAAAATAACAATCTATTTCCTAAGGGGATATTGCTCAAATTAATATCCGTACAAAGACGCCTCCAAACAATTTAAATACAAAAATATATAATTTTATCATCAAAATAAGAAAGAATATTATAAACCAAGCTCTAGACCAGTCAGATTTTCCATATCTCCAATTATCGGAAGAATATATGATGTGAGCTGGCTTTGATATTGAGCTAGTTCTAATTTCCACGGACTACTAGAAGCATTGAATTTTTGAATCGATTTTGAAAGAGGATGAAATATTGAAAATTGATTTTCCCTGATGTTCATTTTTTGAAGATATTCCATTTTTATAAGTGTAGAATTCATACTTGTGATGCGATTGTTTGATAAATCTATTTTGTCCAACATGCGAATTTTTTGAAAATCAAATTTTATGTCTCCTTATTTTGTGTTATAGAATTTTGAAAATTTAAACTTTGAAGGATTTAAAATCACGCAAAAAAGGAACCGGAAAATATCAAAACGAGCATCCTGTTTGGCCAAAACAACATGGGGAGCTCTTATTGGCTGTCCCATGAAATTGATTGCAAAAGATGACTAATAGTTTGCAACAAACTTCGCTGCGCCCCGAGTTGATTGTATCTATTTTTCAACATATATCACTCTAGATCTCGTGAGTAGTTGTTAAAAATCATGTTATCTAACACTGGAAATATAATCCATGAAAATATGAATCCTAAAAAAACTAAACAAAATAAATGTTTTTTAATACCGAATCAAAAAATTTCGGAAAACACGCCCATGGCATGCAATCTCACAAGTTTTGTATTTCAGTAAAGCTAATTTTTCACCACCATAAGACCGAGTTTTTCCAAAATTTTGAATTCTTATGTGGCCATTTGAATTATACAGCGTGAGCCGTTTTGAATCCTCCGCTTTTTTACCCAGACGGCTAGACATCCAAAATCTATAGCAAATTGCTTATATTTGGCTGTCTAGCCATCTGGGTAAAAACAGAGAATTCAAAAAGACTCTGTATTAACAAAATTTAATTGTTTTTTTATATTATAATCATAGATTATCACACAAATCAATTTTAAATATTTAATTTCCTTAAGTTTCCAACAATGGTGGATTTTGAATACGATAAGACCTTTTTGAAATCGATGGTCTCAGATTTCTTTCATTTTATGCTCAGTGTGTTTATCATAGGCGTAAACCAATTCTGAGAGGAAATCTTTTTCAAAAAACTCACCACAAGGTGGCTGGAGGCGTTGAGAGTTCAAATAGTTTGAAAATTGGGGTTACTTGAAATTTTTTTTGCTTCATTATAATTCGACAAGTTATTAGTGTTTTCAGAATCCTTGTAAGTATCCCTGGGGTCTATCTCTCAAAATTTTGAAATTCGACCGAAGGGTCTCACAGGAGGTGTAAGTTCAAATTCCGAGGGTATCAAATTTTGAACGTTGAAAATGTCTCAATTTGACCAAAAATTTCACCAAATAGCAAATCATCACCATAAATCAAGAAAATGAACATCAAAATTAAAAGAGAGAAAAACCGATAAATCACTAAAATAATCAATAAAAAAAATCGGAAAACTGGTTTATTGAAGAAAAATCTCCGCGTTATTATAATTCGACAAGTTGCTATTGTTTTCAGAATCATTGTGGGTTACCCTAGTGACGCACTTCTCAAAATTTGGAAATTCCACCCCAGGGTCTCACAGGACGTGTAAGTTCAAATTTTGAGGGTATGAAATTTTGGACGTCGAAAACGTCTCAATTTGACCAAAAATTTAAAACATAGCAAATCGTCACCAGAAATCACGAAAATGACCCTAAAAGCTGAAATTATCAACAGGTGACGCAAGAGAGCAAAATGAATAAATCACTAAAAAGGCCTCCCGAGCGAATTATGAGCACTTGATAAAAAAGTCATATGAATTTAAAAATTTCGGATCTAGGGAAGTTTTTGACGGTTGAAATTTAGGTTGAGAGTTTTTTCGACTCCGATCACTTGGTGGCGCTGTTTAAGGTAATTAAAAATCGTTTTTTGACTAAAAGCAAAATAATCATCTTATTTCGCAGTGCTCACTCACTTTTTAGTGTAGAACGTAAAATTTTGCTCCAAATTGACATCTCAAATTTTATCCACGACAAAGAGTGGTGTTAACAACACCACGGTATTAAGCATTTATAGGAAATGTTAACATTTGAAATAAAAAGATAGTCACTAAAAAGCAAAGTATTTTTCTGGAGATTCATTCTTACTTATTTTTCAAAAAACATTACGAAATTTTTGCTGATTGGTTGAAAAATAAAATTGCTAAAAAGTGATTTTTGACCCCGAAAATGAAACCGTACGGTTAAAAAAGACTAGAAAACATACTATCAGGATTTTTCAGAAATCAGAAAATGGGTATTTAGGGTACTGAGAATGACGAAAATTATCCATTTTCTTTTAACAAAAAAAAATAAAATCCCTTTTTATCGGCCTTCGGCCGATTTGGGGCAAATTATTTAACAAAATTAAATGAAAATATAACACCCCCTTTTATTGGCCTTCGGCCGATTTTGAGCTCATTTAACAACAAAATTATATAAAAAACATAAAATCGTCTTTTATCGGCCTTGGACCGATTTGAGGCTCATATTTCAACGAAATTGAATAAAGAACATACAATTGTCTTCGGCCGATTTGGGGCCAATGTTTTTTTTAATAATTAATATAAATTTCCAACTTCAAAGTTTTCAAATTATCAATTTTAGATGTTACTTCTGGTCAAACCGAGAAGCAATTTGTTCATTTTCTTCAAATTCATTACAGCTTGGTTTACTGGGGTCAAAAGTGACTTTTGAAGAATTTATTTTTCGACCCCATCAGTATAAGCAAAATTTTCTATGGAAATAAGGTTTGAAATGAATCTTCCTTAAAATTTGCTTTAGATGATATTCATCTTATTCGCATTGCTCACTCACTTTTTCGATAGACTTCTGCTCCAAATTGACACTCAAATTTTCATACATGACTTAATCAGCTGGTGTAGCAGGAATGGAGGTGCCCAAAAATCGAATTATTTCAAATCAATGATTTAGGCGCACTTGTGAAAACGGATTGCAAACTAAAGTCTCGATGACCACCGGTGATGCTGGATGCGGTTTTATTGATTGGTGGTGTACAACACCACGTTATTAAGCAATTTTATAGGAAATGTCAACATTTGAAATAAAAAAATAGCTATTAAAAAGTGAAGTTTTTTCTGGAGATTAATTTATACTTATTTTTCAAAAACATTTCGAAATTTTTGCTGATTACTGAAAAATAAAGTTGCTGAAAAGTAATTTTTGACCCCGAAAATGAAACCGTCTTGATTTATTTTGAATGTTAGCATTTCACATAAATGCTAAATTACTTAATTTTGTAGAAAGAAAATGGATAATTTTCGTCATTCTTAGTACCCTGAATACCAATTTTCTGATTTTTGAATAATTCTGAAAGTATGTTTTCTAGTCTTATTTAACCGTACGGTTTCATTTTCGGGGTCAAAAATTACTTTTCAGCAACTTTATTTTTCAGTAATCAGCTAAAATTTTGAAATGTTTTTGAAAAATAAGTATAAATTTATCTCCAGAAAAAACTTCACTTTTTAATAGCTATTTTTTTATTTCAAATAATGACATTTCCTATAAATGCTTAATACCGTGGTGTTGTTAACACCACCAAATCATAAAACCGCATCCAGCATCACCGGTGGTCATCGGAGACCTTTAGTTGCTAATACCGTTTTCACAAGTGCCCTAAATCATTGATTTGAAATAATTTGAGTTTTTGGGCACCTCCATTTCCGGTGCTACACCACGTGATTAAGGTCATGTATACAATTTGAGATGTCAATTTGGAGCAGAATTCTACTCGAAAAAGTGAGTGAGAAATGCGAAATAAGATGAATATTTTCCTTTTTGTCAAATAACAAAAAAAAAAGGTTTTTTACAACCTTTAGCAGCGCCACCAAGTGGTTGGAATCAAAAAAATTATCGACCAAAATTTCAAACCTCAAAAAATACCCTAGATCTAAAATTTTTAAATTCATAGGACTTTATTATCAAGTGCTCATAATTAGCTTGGGAGGCCTTTTTAGTGATTGATCAATTTTGCTCTCTTGCGTCACTCGGGGATATTTTTCAGGTTTAAGGGTCATGTTCGTGATTTCTGGCAACAATTCTTCCTGTAGTGAAATTATTGGTCAAATTGAGACATTTTCGACGTCCAAATTTTGATATTCTCAAAATTTGAACTTACACGTGCTGTGAGACCCTGGGGTCGAATTTTGAAATGTTTAGAAAATTTGTCTTAGAAAAACCTACAAAGATCCCTTAAACATTAACAACTTGCCGAATTATAATCAGGCGTAGGCGCTAGCATGATATCATTTTTTAGTTTTTTTTAAGTGATTTTAAGAGTGATTTATCGATTTTGCTTTCTTGCGTCACTTGTGGATATTTTTTTACCAACTTTGAGGGTCATTTTCGGGATTTCTGGTGAAGAATAGCTATGTTGTTAAATTTTTGGTCAAATTGAGACGCTTACACCTCCTGTGAGACCCTGAGGTCGACTTTCAAAATATTTAGAAATGTGTCCCTAGGAAAACCCAGCAGAATTTTGAAAACACTAGCAACTTGTCAAATTATAATAACGCGGAGATTTTTCTTCGATAGACCAATTTTTCGATTTTTTTAGTGATTTTTTGATTATTTTAGTGATTTATCGATTTTGCTCTCTTGCGTCATTTGTGGATATTTTTAATTTTGAGGGTCATTTTCGTGATCTTTGGTGACGATTTGCTATGTGGTGAAATTTTTGGTAAAATTGAGACATTTTCGACGTCAAAAATTTGATACCCTTGGAATTTGAACTTATACCTTCTGTGAGACCCTTGGGTTGACTTTCAAAATTTTGAGAAATACGCCCCAAGGGATACCTACAAGGATTTTGAAAACACTAATTACTTGTCGAATTATACTAAAACAAACAAATTTTCAATGAACCCCAATTTTCCAACTATTTGAACTTTTAACGGCTCCAGCCACCTTGTGGTGAGTTTAAAAAAATTCCTCTAACAATTAGTTTTCGCCTATGATAAACACACTGAGCACAAAATTAAAGAAATCTGAGACCATCGATTTCATAAGGGTCTTATCGTATTCAAAATCCACCAATGCAGTCGGTGTCTTCTGATAGTTGGTATTAATTTTGTAATTATGAGTTTTCTTGAGAAAAGTGGGGCAAAAGATTGACCAATGAACGCGCTTGATAAACATCAATATTTATTTAATAAATTCCAATATTTTTGAAAAATTTAATTAAGTGAGTGAAAAATGCGCGAAAAAGAATAAAATTCAATTTTTAATGGTCGATTATTGTCCAGTATAATTAAAAATCGAATTCTAATCTTTTTGGCGGGTTTTCAAATAAGTCAAAAACATTATTTTTTCACTTTATCAAAAAAGAAGAATAATCAGACGTCGTCATTGGTTAGTTAGATAACCTTCGTAAAATATACCTTCTTTTTTAAGAGCCAGTTCACTTGAACTGCATTGTATTGAAAAAGTGCAAATCGTCAAAGTGCACGCGACCCCCCTAAGGTGTAAAAGTTTTTTGTAAATTTTAAAAAAGTGTTTTTTATTATTCACATTATTCAAAGTAAATGATTCTGAATAAATTGCCTTCAAGTTGAAATTTACATGATTTAAATTTTTCTATTGCATATTTTTGAGATGGAGATTGATGTTCATCATTGCTTAAAACCATACATTTCCAACTTGCCGCCATGTTTTGGCGGTGAAATACCTAAGATTAAAAAAAACTTGCTAGATTATTTATAAAATGGTATTATTTTTTTATTAAAAACTCGAATCTTGTTAAATTAAAAATTACGGTTCAACCAACTTTTTAATAATTTTTAGAACCTTCTTCAGAACGCTAGCTAGAAATGCTTATAGATTTTGCATAAAATCTGACAAATTATCGAATAATCCAACAAATTTTTAAGTTTCCATAATTTATAATTTCAGATTATTTTCAGAAATTTTTTTAAAATATATAGGGGCAGACCCATTTTGTTTTTGACATAATCCATAAAATACAGTTTTAAATTGTTAAAGACTGTACACAGCATATTTTAAGAAACATTTTTCAAGGTTTCTTTCTTTTTTTTTGGCAAATCAGTTTGGGCCCTCGAAGACTTTTTCCCAGCTTCCTCTAGTTTTTCGAGGCCTCACACTGGCTATATCATGTTTAATACTTTTTCTTATATATTCGTTAACGTCCATCCTATTGGCTTTCCTTGGCTTAGCAGGGGGGTTGTGGGGTGTAAATGTTGGAAATTGCAGCCAATTAAAAGTTGAGATGTATTTTTGATTGTGTTGAGTAACAAACGATTCTGAGTGCAACGCAATTTGGCTTGCATTTGAGGCCTATAACCCCCTCAAAAAGACTTGCTTTCAGATATTTTGTTTAAATTTAGATTTGTGAAAAAATGTTGTCACACTAATATAGAATATAATAACTAAAAAGTTGTTTCTTTATTGTCCGAAATCAAGTGTGACCCGAAACAAACTCTTTGTGCAGGACTTTTACCAAAGCAGGTCATGGTTAACCGTTGCGAGATTTCAGCTGAACTGTAAATCAAGTAAAACTATTCGATAAAAATTTTGATTTCAACAGACTTCTTCTGGAAATTTGAATTATAATTTGGGATCGAAATTTAACATTTAATTTTTTGAATATTGAAAAAATTCAAATGGCTTTGTATTTCAAGTCAAATTCAAAGATGTTTTGTCAATAAATGATACTCAAGAAATGATTTAGATAGAAAAAGCACTCCTGCGGGGTTCTAGTAAATTAGTTTTGATACAAAATCTACCATTTACTTGTACTGAAATTATTCGTACAAATACGGAAAATGTTTTTTGCTTTGTAAATCGAGAGATCGTCGTACGTTAAAAACGACAATGCGGAGAAAACATTTTCAGGAAGGACCCAGAAATAATACGAAGAGCCACATACACATTTTCCGTATTGTGTATACTAAAAATCTTCACTTTTGACTTTTTCCTTAACAAATGAGAACTTCACAAAGCTCCTCCAAGATTTTAATTTTCAAATCTCAATTCAGGCGACGGTAACTTTCCCGTAAACCATGTATTCAGACATCTCCAATAAAGTGAAAAATAAAATTT
>SCLH01000963.1:165254-184790 GCA_004367855.1 Oikopleura vanhoeffeni | reverse complement strand
ATACAAATTTTCGACGGATGGTCGAGACATCGTTTTTTTGAACTTTATTAAAATAAAAAACTTTAAAAAATAAAAAAAAAAATCAAAGGGGAAAAAAAAAAGATTTTAATGTACCAATTCATCAGACAACAAAACCCCTGTTAAAAGTCAAACGACGCCTCGTTTTTCGTTTTTTGACGTGTTTTTGCCTTTCAATCAAGTACGAATTTATAAGAGTAAAATAATCGATCTGAAAACAAACAATAATCGATACAGTGAGCTCCAAAGTGAACTTACGTGTGAAAACTTTTTATTTCTTGAAACACAGGCCTTGGGGGGGGGTGAAAAAAAGAACTCCCAAAACTCATGATGGTGGCAAAAAGGTTTCCGCAGAAGACAAAAGAAATTGAAAAGAGTGCAAATCTGCGCAAAAGCACCGATGCCTTAACTGATTTACTTTTTATTACTTTGCGAATTTCTTGAATTTCAGAATTTTCGAATTTGTACTGACTGTATCTTTTTTTGTCTTGATGGGAAACTTTTTGCCACTTCATAAGTTTTGAATAAAAAATTTTTCAAACGTAAGTTGCCACTTTTGAGCTCACTTTGTATAATCAGATTTTTTTCAGATCTATTATTTTTACTTTATAAATCGTAACACTCACTTTGGAAAAACACTCAAAAAACGCGCGTTTGCTATCAAAGGTTTCTAAATTACATTAAAATTTCTTTTTATTTATTAGAAGCTTCAAAAAATGGTCTCGACCACCATCGAAAATTCATATAATTTTATTTTATATGATTTCTACGTCAAAATCGAAAATTGAAATTTTCGAAAAAAAAACGAAATGTTAGCACATCGAAAGAAATATTTATTTTCATGAGTTTAATTTATTAAATTTTACGTAGTAGATGGGTCGGCTTACCAATTGGGCAAGTCCTTGTGAAATATTTTTAAATTTTTGATAAAAGAGGGCTTAACTAGATTTCGTGCAAACCGTATTTTCATTGAAAAAAGTATGATTCCGAAACAAGAGCGAAGAATAAAACCAAGACATATTTGAATTAAGTTTGAGTAGCTCTTCTTCATATTTCCAGCTAATAATCCCAAAAAAATAAGTTTAAAAAATGAACTTTGAAATTTGAACCATAAATGAAGAAAATTTTCAAAATATTTCCGAATAGTTTCGACCAAAAATCCCAAAAAAGTGTCATAAGATTTTTTCAAATAGCATAGAAAAAATATTTGGTCACCTACGCAAAAAGTTAAAGTGGCGATTTTGAAGAGTGTTTTTCGTTAATTTGAAACAAATAATGAAAAAAAATATTTGAACAAAAATATGGTATTTTTTTGATAATGTTCGGAACTTTTTTCAAAAATTTGTCGAATTCGAAAAGTTTAATTCGAACTCAAAATTATCTTAAAAAGCAATAATTCGAAAATTCTGTAGTTACAAAAGTTTCCCGGATTATGGAGCATTACTTTGATGGTATATTGAGAAGAATATATAAACCCAGTAAAAAGTTTTTCATCAATAGTCTATATCCGCGGATATCCGTATCTGTCAAAATGCACCGACCCCCTTAAGGTCCTCGGTACATTTTGACAGATACGGATATGAGCTCTTGATGAAAAACTTTTCACTGTGTTTATATATTCTTCTCAATATACCATCAAAGTAATGTTTCATAATCAAGGCAACTTTTGTAACTACAGAATTTTCGAATTATTGCTTTTTAAGAAAATTTTGAGTTCGAATTAAACTTTTCGAATTCGACAGATTATGATTAATTTTTGAAAAAAGTTCCGAACAATATAAAAAAGTGCCTTATTTTGTGTTTAAATTTTTTTTCAATATTTGTTTCAAATGAAAACACTCTTCAAAATAGCCACTTTAACTTTTCGCGTAGGTGACCTCATATTTTTTATATGCTATTTGAAAAATCATATGACATAGTTTTGTGATTTTTTGTCAAAAATCTTTGGAAATATTTTGTAAATTTTCCTCATTTCTTGTTCAAAAATTTCCAAACTTATTTTTCTGGAATCACTGGCTGAAAATATTGAGAATTCGGCCTTTTACTTTATTAAAATATGTCCTCGTTTTGTTTCTTCGCTCATGTTTATACTCTGAATTATAATTTTTGCAACGAAACTACGGTTTGGGAGAAATCGGTTGCAGCCCTCCGTAATCAAAAATAAAATAAAAATTTATAAAACTCAAACTTGCCAAATTATTAAGCCGGCTCGACCACCGAATTCAATTTATTTCATTCATCTTAAGTAAAAAAATATTTCTTACGATGTGCCAAAATTTCGGTTTTGTTCGAATTTTTTGGGAATTTGAAATTTTCGATTTTGACGTTGAAAAAGTATGAAACCAAATAAAATAAAGTGAATTCGGTAGTCGAGACCNTTGAAGAGTGTTTTTCGTTGATTTGAAACAAATAATGAAAAAAATGGAAGAAAAAATAAGGCATTTTTTACAATGTTCGGAAAATTTCTCATAATTTGTTGAATTCGAAAAGTTTAATTCAAACTCAAAATTTTCTAAAACAGCAATAATTCGAAAATTATGTAGTTACAAAAGTTACCTGGATTATGAAACATTGCTTTGATGGTATATCGAGAAGAATATATATAAACCCAGTAAGAAGTTCATCATCAAGAGCCCATTTGCGTATCTGTCAAAAATGCACCGAGGCCCTTAAAATCGACGTTTTCAAAAATGGAAAGAAGCTGATTTATCTAAGATTTTTCTCGCATTTTTTGTAAGGCTGTTAAACGTATATCCCTTTATCACACTTTGCTTAGAATGCGTAGCCACGTTGATTTTTCTATGTAATTATTCTATTGATTCTCCTATTTGGCTACGCATTCTAAGCAAAGTGTGATAAAGGGATATTCATGTTTTCTATCCAACCTATAAGGACGAACCAGAAAAGAAATGGAACGGTATAAGTGGCTGTTTGGATACAAATTTGTCAGCATCATTTTATAATGCTTCTTTCCGAATGATTTGGGGATTTGGTTTGGGATTAGTCATTTTACTTTGTGATTCNTTGGAGATAGACAAATTAGGGAAATCTCTTAAAGAGAAACACATAGGTTGAGGCATGTCAACAAGCTCGCGCACTAGTGGTGTCACCTATCTTGGAAGGTCGGAAAAATGTCGGAATTATTAATTTTTTGTGTGTTCATGTGGTACCATACCTTACTGGAAGGAAAAATTTCATCAGTGGTTTACCCCAAAATTTTTAACCCTAAGGGTTCTAAAATGAGAAACTGTACATTTTCGACAAAAAATGTTTGTCAACACGTTAAATTTTTACCGGAAATAACCTCGGAAATAGTTTTTCCTGGAACTTTCTGATAATTCAACTTCTGGAACATCTTTTTTCATTACATATGGTGATTCTGAAACGAAATCCCGAAACAGGCGCGGGTTTTCAATCGAAATAAAAAAACAAGCTACTTGGCTCCAAGCAACTTACGGTTTTCAATCGTGATAGTTATAGTATCTTAAGAATATATTAGCAAACCTCTTAGTATTTATATCATATTAAGGTATTCAGCTCAGCGAGAAGAACTTGTGAACCAAAATATGGACTATTTTCGTCATTATTTAAAAATAATTTAAATTCGACATCAGAAGCCAGGATTCAAAAATTTTGGAAGTAGACGTATTTCATGCTTAAAATTTCCTTTGGTTAAATTAGACATAATGTATATTTAAAGTAATGATTGATTAATATATTTTTAGAGTTATGTCGATTTCAAATTTGAGTTATTTTGATGACTTCATACTTTTTTTCTCAAATTATTAAACTCACATAAAAAAAGCAAAATAGTTCATAACAATTTGTGAGTTTAGTACTTATTTATGGAATTTTTGACGTGTGCGAATTTTAGATGGATTTATAAAAGCGTACCCAAGCTACCGTACCAAAAAAGTCATATTTTTATTGGACTCTTTACGCGTGAAAAATGTGCAAAGTTGAATTTTCGAACGAAAACGCGCCTTGGTTATTCATTCAGAATATTTTCAAAATTCGCAATAACTAACATTGAGACTTTCTACGTTCCAGAAAAAAGATTCCAGAATACTTTCCAGAATCATTACTTCCGGTCCAGGAGTCAAATAATATGACTCATTACGTGAAGAAATGCTCAAATTTTAAATTTCGAACGAAAATACCGCGCCTGGCTTTATTCATTCAGAATTTTTCAAAATTCGCAATAACCTACATTGACACTTTTAGTCCAGAAAAGATCCCAGGAAATACTTTCAGATCATTACTTTTCCGGTCCAGAGTCAATAGTATGACTCATACTGTTAAAACTCGATTTCAAACCTAAAAATTTTCTCACAAATTTTATTTTTGCGAAAATTATTTTTTGTTACCATCATTCTAGAATTTTCCAGAGATCATTTTAACACCCATATTAATGTATTTATGAGCCAAAAAAAAATCCGGAAATTCCGAAAAAATTTTGAAAATTTCTAGAATTTCGACCAACATTTTTTGAAATTATTTTTTTTTGTAAATCAGTGTCCAAAAAATACATGTTAATCTCTATTTTCATTTTTTGTGCATTCATCTCCAGTTTCCGATTTAGTTGAGATTAGGTGACACCCTACTGCGCACTTAAACATTTAGCGCACTATAGTGTGAAAGATCTAATTTCATCGATAAAACAAAAATTGGATAAACTATATAATCAGTATTTAAGAAAATAATATTTTTTGATAATTTTGAATTTATTCACAAGCTCTTAAGTAATGTTTTTTTTAAAATATATCTAACACAGACTATAAATCTTTAAAAGATTTGACAAGCAACAAACAAGTTTCGAAGAATCCACAAAACTATAAAATGGTAATATCTCATAGATTCATAATATTAGTGACTTTATGAGTTTCCCATTTGTTATAGATTTTATATCGTCCTAACTTATATTTTAGTTACTTACGAAAAAATTTTCGTTACATAGTTTTTTTGAAATTATCGTTCACTAAAAAATGTTTATGTCTTTATAAGCATATATTAAGTTACTTATTAGCGAAATGTCTCAGTTGCATTATATAGTAAAGTTATTAAGTTTAAATGAAAGAGATATTTCAGAAAAATAATCAGTCATACTTATAAATATTACTGATGATTATCAATTATTAGTATTTTGGTCTTGGATAATTTATCAAAAAAATTAACAAAAGAAACTATTTTTCGTAGAATTTGCATAAACAAGAGAGTCCGTCGTTAAGATTTGAAATTTATCCTTCAAAAAGTGCGGAGTACCATCACCTGCGGCCCTGTGGTTTTTAGAACAACCGACCAAAATTTTGTCAGGTTTCGGACAGAACCCAGAGTTCCTTAATTTTTAGCTCATGAAAGTTAGCCATATTCGGTATTTTAGGCCTGTCTGCGTAATCGACGCGACCCTCTGTATTGAAACTCCCTGACTTTAAACTAACAGTCTTTTCATAATTTTGTTTGCATTTAAATAATAAATTTAGTGGTTGTATATATAAAAAATATAGGACATTTTCTCACAAACTTATCATTTTAACGTACGACTTTTCTTTGGTTTCTTTCTTCTATGTTTATCCGCTCGTATCTCTTGTCGCTTCATTTTCGCCTCTCTTTTTATGTGTTTGTGATTTCCGCGATTGTCCTGATCTTGACGTTCTTTGGCCAATATAGAAAAATTTTAATCATCGCGGCGCCGTTCTCAATTTTTCTTGGCTCGCAGAGCACTTTTGCTTCGATTTTGTTCCTCTTAAGGAGCACGATAAGTAGGTTAAGTTATAAATCATCATGGTGAAAAGTTAAACAAAAATGAGTCAACGTTTATGCCGAGATAATGCAGAGCAAATTTCATCTGCCAATTTAGGTGTAATGAAGGTTAGTTTTGTTTAAGGTATAGCAACATTTAAAAAAATGAGTTCATGGAAAACCGTATCCAAAACGAGAAATTTGACAGCGTGTGTTATGGTTTTTGCGTTCTCAGCAAAAATATTTTTATTTGTGACCATAATCGAAGCTCAAAACCCGATTCGAAAAATCATTTGACTGTGACGAATAAAGTTTTATGATTTGAAGATGAACAAATTTTCAGATGCGAAAATATTATAAAATTGAAAGAAGATACTTTTGCTATACTTTTAATCACAGTTTTTTGTAAGTGATAGTTATGTCCTCACGTAAAATTTTTATTGACGAATAATTCTGAAGATTTTACTCTGCTTTGCGTAATTTGACATGAATATATTGTTTTTAATACTATATTTTAAGTTACGATTATATCATTATTTTTTTTGTATTATCTTTTTACTGAAGTTTTGTGGTCTAAGATAGTTTAATAGTAAACTGCTGTTTCTCAGGAAAAATGCATCTGAAAATTCTTCAGATCTATTTTTCGTGAGAAGCAGTTACTATTTTACTCTCTTAGATAATAATTGATTTTAAAGGAGTAACTTAGGAAAATACTTTTTAGCAGTTCATTCTCCCCCCTATTTTTAACATCCTTAAATCGTTAAAACTTTATTGTCCACAACAAATTGATTTTTTCATTTCCGGTGGTTTTGCCACTGCGATATTTCCTTAACAAACACTTTAAATTAAACTATATTTACCCGGCAAATTTAACTCCAATGGTTTATCAATTTTGAAAAGCCCTAAACCCGTCCATGATCTCAAAATTTATATTACTCACAAAGACTAACAGTAACTTACGAGACGGATTCTTTGAATTTTTCTGGGATGGCGCGGGAGTCCATATTAGGCTGAAATAAAAATGTTAGTCGATTTAACGAACCCCGCCTATCAAGACTTCTTTAGGCGCGGGCCACAACAAAATGGAGATCAAGTGATATAATTGGCAAATGATTGATTCATCAAAAATGGGTTCAAACTTAAGACGTCAACTAATCAGAATATAAAAATTCCATTTTCGGGGTCAGTGTTTTCTCCTAATATCAAAAGAAATAAAAATGAGCCATAAATCCAAAATTGATGAAGTAGCTCTACGAAATTATGAAATCCAATTTAAATTTTTGCAAACTGTAGTATCACTTTTTATTTCAAAAGTGAAGGTTTAGAAAGGCGCAACTCTTACAAAAATCATAATTGTGAAATTTAGATTATATTTTTGTGATGATGAAACTTCAATTTAATTGTCATATCACAAAATACCCCAGGTTTTTGTCTCAATGTAAAATTTAGGATGAAAATGAAGTAAAATATTTAGCTATTGTAAACAACGGCCCAACAAAAGTCCTTTAGAAAAAGTTTTGTTTTGACAATGGGGTCATATTATATAGGCGGGCTTTTTCTTTAGCTAATGAGAAAAAGTATTGTCAGTTGCATCGACACTTTCTCGGGAGATGGCTCATCAGTTTTCAGAAATTCCAATTGTATCCCGACAGCCAATGCGTTGCTTACGTGCTCAAAAACTTATTTTTTAGAGACCACTGATTACCAGTTTACCGGTAATAAACCGGTCAAATCTTGAAACCCGTTTTCGGAGAACTGGACTTCGACTATATATGGCTTTGATTTTTTGAGCCAATTCTTGAAATTTTTGGGCGAACATCATGAAGGCGTTTCAAATTTCGTAATATGACAGCCAATGGGGTCAAATCTCAAAATGACCCGATATGGGGCCCGTGTTGCACATAAGGAGGAAATATAATTTCAGTGCGATTCCGAAAATATAAAAACGAAATTTATCTTATGTAATATTGAACTCCATTGGGATAAAAAACAAGCATTTTAAGCTTGTAAAACATTTTAAGTAATTTGACTAAGGTAATTTTTTTTTAGAACACCCCACCAGTTTTTTTCGCTGCCATTTGAGAACGGAACAAGATATTCGCAAATGCGTTAGGTTCTAAAAAAAAGTCACCTAGGGAAAATTGCTAAAAAATATATTTTCATCTCGGTGTCATCAAATTTTTAAGGAATAATCCCAGGGGTTCAAAATCCGATACTTTAAAATTTACTTGCAGTTGGCATAGAAGAGAGGTTTGTCTTCAGTTGCGGCATTTTTTTAAACAGCCACCGAGGGAAGGTGTCAGTTGCGTCGAGTTTCTCAGAGATGGACTCATCCGATTGAACTATTTTAAAAAATGACCGAGGCCCAGGAGTCGCATTACCTGCATAAAAGTTTGTTTTCAGAAACCGGACTTCCGGTAACCGGTGTTATCACTAAATCAGAGATTTCTCGAGAACAAGTATACAAGTCACGAGGTTGATTTTTCGAATCACTCTGAAATTTTTGACCAACATTTCAAAGGCAGGGGCAAATTTTGTTATTTGAACCAGTTGGGGTCAAAATTACAAATTGGTCCTACGGGGTGATGTAACATACCAAGAGAAAATAATTGTTGTGGCGATTCCAAATCTTCAAAATTTTCAATTGTATTTATGTGATATGACCCTGTTTTCGCTAAATCGGTTTAACCATTATCTCGATTTAACAGCTATTAAACAGAGACAGCTTATATACGTCATGCGGGAGTTCATTTTTGATGAATTCGTCTTGAAATATTCTCAGGGATATCATCGGTGTCAAATTTTGTGATATGACACCATTGGGTCAAATTACAAAATCGGTCCTACGGGTCATCTTACATACCAGGGTAATAAATTTCAAAATTTTGAAGATATGGATCACCACAACAATTATTTCTTTCTCCTGGCTTGTTACATGACCCGTAGTAACATTTCGTAATTTGACCAAACGGTGTCAAACTTACAAAAATTTGACCCCTTGAAATGTTGGTCAAAAAATTCAGAGTGATTGGCCGAAAATCAAACCTCAGAGTGTATACTGTTCTCGAGAAATCCCTGGTTTAGTGATACACCGGTAATTACCGGTTAACCGGAAGTTCCGGTTTCTGAAAAACAACTTTTATGCAGTATCGACCTCCTTGGGCCTCGGTCATTTTTTACAAATTGTTCAATCGGATGAGTCATTCTCTTGAGAACCACTCGACGCAACTGACACTCCCGGAGGCTGGTTTCTAAAAAAAATGCCGCCAGTATTTTTTGTTCTCATTTATCTTATCTGCCCGTTATCGACCCTTCGAGTCCAGCTAGAGAGAGGGCATTTCCCCAGCAATTCCAACATTCTACCCCACAAACCCCATTAAAATCTTGTATTGATCCAATGGGTCATATTACATCAGATAAATTTCTTTTTATATTTTCGGAATTCGCCACGAAATTATATTTCTACCTGATGTGCAACACAGCCTCAAGAGTCAGTTTTGAGATTTGACCCCATTTGGTGTCATATTCAAAATTTGACCCTTTCATGATGATTCGCAAAAAATTTCCAAGACATTTTTGGTCAAAAAATCAAAAAGCCATATATAAGGTCCAGTTTCTTCAAGAACGGGGTTTCAAGACTGTATTACCGGTAACCGGAAATCTGGTTTTTTAAAAAATAAGTTTGGAGCACGTAAGAACTATTGGCTGTGGATACATTTGAATTTCTGAAATCTGATGAGCGATCTCCGATTAAAACATTCGATGCAACTGCACCTACCTTTTTCATTACTAAAGAAAAAAAGCCGCCATAATGATCGTCATACGATTGCCTTCCAATATGGCAAGTGGTAATATAACCCCCTACAAATAATGTACTGATGCCTTCAACATTTTGACACCTTGAAAGTATCACATGCCTTCAAGCCGCGAAAGTTTCTCATTTGTTGTTAAGGGCCCTCGGTTGCATTTGCAGATTTGCACTTTTTCAATTTTTTTTGTTCTTCAATGGAAACTTTTTTGCCCACTTTCATAATTTTCGAAATATAAAAAGTTATTCCACACGTGAGTTACCACGTTTTGAGTCTTACTTTGTATAATCTGATTTTTTTTCAGATCGATTATTTTTACTTAATAAATCGCGTCTTGGAAGAAAACACTCAAAAAACCGCGCGTTTGCTTCCATTGTTGTTCTAAATTACATTCAAAACTTTCTTTTTTCATATAATTAGGAGCTTCAAAAAAATCGGTCTTGACCACCATCGAAAATTTATATATTTATATTTTATGCATGTCGTACGTCAAAATCTAAAAATTTCCTAAAAAAGACGAAAAAAACAAATTTTAGCACATCGAAAGAAATATTTATTTTCATGAGTTTAATTTATTAATTTCAGCGTGAGTGATAGGTCGGCTTACCAATTTAGGCAAGGTCTCGGTGAATAATTTTTTTTAATTTGTGATTAAGAGGGCTAACCCCCACCTGCACGAGATTGTCCTACCCCCTCACCTGCACGCTAGTGTTTCGAACACACAGATAGTATTTGCTAATATTCACTATACAAAATAGCTTTTAAGATTTTGAAATTAATATGTATGGTTTCTAATTTTACTTTTTCAAATTAAAAAATCACGGCAAGAGGTGTTGTGAAGACTTATTTTTCACTACCAGCGGGTGCAGTGTGTGAAATAAATGATGCAAAACATTTTGCTTGGAAAAATACCCTTATAAGTATATGTTATACATCTCATATTTTGGTTCCAGTCACGAGATAGACGAAATAGCTCTTTCACCACCAGGGTGGCGCTGAGTGTCAAATAAATAATGCCAAGTTTTCCCCTTCAAAACTCACGCTAGTAAGTATATTTGAGATCATTATCTTGTTCCAGTACTGTTTTTACTGCATTAAAAAAATTGCATCCAAAGAGCATCTTTCGGTCTGATGAGGAAATTTCTAAACTCACCAAAAATTCTTGAATTAAAAATAAGGGGAACTATCGGGGGGTCCTGTTCATCCGATATTCCGCCCGGCCAAAATGACAACTTTCCCCAAATATTTTGTCTCTGTGTTCTGAAACACCTTCGTGCAGTTTGGGGTTAAAGTAATTCGCGCAACCGTATTTTCATTCAAAAAAGTATGATTCAGAAGTATAAACAAGAGCCGAAGAAAACAAAACGTAGACATGTTTTTAATATAGTGAAAGGGGGTAGGCATTCCTAATATTTTCAGCTTACAGGTTTCCAAGAAAAAATTAGGTTTGAAAAATTTTGAACGCAAGAATGAGGAAAATTGTTCAAAAAATATTCCAAAAAGTTTCGACCAAAATCTTCAAAAAAAGTGTCAATATGATTTTCAAATAGGCTATACATAAAAAATATGTGGTCACCTACGCGAAAAGTTAAAGTAGCATTTTGATGGTATATTGAGTAAAGAATAATATAAACCCAGTAAAAGTTTTTCATCAAAGCCCACATATCCTCGGATATCCGTATCTGTCAAAATGCACCGTGGCCCTTAACTCAATTTTTAATAAAATCTTATATTATAATAAATCTAGATTCCAATTCTGCAGTTGTTTGAACCAGAAACTGTTAAATTATCACTGAAACCATAATCTTGAAAATGAATAAATAATTGGAAACTAGGCGATAAAACAAAAAAAATATCCTAAAATTTTGATCTGAAATTTTAATATTTACGAAAGCCTTTGCCACAACAATTTAGCAGGCTTTTGAGATGGAATTGAAAAAATCGTCAAAAATACTGTGACGCTTATATTTTGAAAGGCTATAAGTTATGTACTGAAATATCTCCTGATGCCAGTCAGATATATCGGCACATATCTTCAATGTATTTTGATATTAATAAGACGTTAGTGACAGTATTATTAAATTCCGTCCCAAAAATCCTGTTAAATTGCCGCAACGGTTTAATAATCAGACTGTCACATGTAAGACGTATCCGAATTGGAATGTTTTTATCACAAGCTTAGACTAAATAATAACATCTTGAATTAAAAAACTTTCAAGATCTATCGTGGGTAACCCAAGGGAAAGTTCATTCTCTACATTATCATATGATTATTCATATGAGAACTCATCCTGTACAGGACCAAAATTAATAGAAGTCGGGAAAATGTTTTTTTTTATGCAATTATAAAATTCAAAAACATTTTTCATGCTTAATGAGGGGTATATCTGGCAGATTTGACATATTCACGGTGATA
Organism: Oikopleura vanhoeffeni; assembly: GCA_004367855.1. NCBI lineage: Eukaryota > Metazoa > Chordata > Appendicularia > Copelata > Oikopleuridae > Oikopleura > Oikopleura vanhoeffeni. The sequence continues at coordinate 172,808 of SCLH01000963.1, read as the reverse complement.
TATTATGAAAACTAAGAGCTTATGAGAAAGACCGAAAATACTGATTTGTAGATCTATCCTTAAGGGGGTATACGACTCTGATTTGACATTTTCTAGGTNACGTTTTCATTTATTCAAACGCGAATAAATGACGATTTCTATCGTAAGGCAGGTCAATTGACTCATGTTAATACGTCAAAAAACGAGTTCAAATAAGCAAAAAGCCATTGAGTTGCATTTTCGTCCCCTGAGAGTTAACGAAAATAAAATCATGTTTTATTTAATTTCAACATCAATGCCATCATTAAACGTACTGAATTTAATAAGTTCAAATCTAAAGTTGGATTTCTAACAAGGTTATTTCTGACTTTTTCAAATGAAAATCTTATTCTAAAAACAAACTGAATCTTCAAAAAATATTGTTTTATTCAAAACACGAAAACAAGTAACGTTTAAAAACGTTATAAAGCTAAAAACGAGTTTAAAATAATTTGAAACGTGACCACATAGTGAATTTTATCATGTTTCACTGGTTAATTTCATTCTTTTAGTAATCATATAGCTTAGCTTTGGCTGTTTGATTTCTTCAAGAGATCGATTGAAACTCGAGGAAAAAACTCAATAGTGATTAAGATATTTTTTAATTGTTTCAGAAACCTCAAATGCAAATATTATTGTCGGTGGTCCTTGACCCTTAGTTAAGGACCTTAACCCTTCAAGGCTCCAAACCTCATTTGAGGCAAAAAATATTTTCGAACCGTGAAAAATATTACAATCCTAAATAAAGTTTGCCGATTATAATTCAAAACTATTAATTAAAACTTTTGATCACTCACCGTTCAAATGTTATTTTATCTTATTTTCTTGCCAATTTCTGTAAAATTTATCTACATCGCCTTTTTTTTTAAACTGATCGACTTTTAGAAAAAATCGAGGAAGTCAGTTTTTAAGAAAGTCTTCTGGCTACTTATCCGTATAAACAATTTTTATGTTGTTCCTAAAATTCTGCTTTAAACACCTCTTTAAACCTTCTCTATTGATTTTCAGGAGTAGTCTGATTTAAGGGAGAACCCCACGCGAGTAATATTTCGGCTCTCAGACATGGTAGAAAGCTAATTTGTATCTCATTCTCATTTTTGTTATCAGTTTCAAACCAGAAAAATTTCAAAAAAAATTTTCGATGTAAAAAAATTTCCAAAAATTTCAAAATTTCCTATTTTTTCTAAGTATAAATTTCCTTCTATTATCTGTAACTTTCAAAGTTAAATCCGTTGACGCTGATTTTTGTTGCATGAGTTCACTTGATTTCAATTTAAAAAAGAAATAAAAAATTTTAATTTTCGAAAAAAAAAAATTCGAATTTTCTTAGATTGAAAATCGACGTACCCACGCGGGTTTATTCGGCTCTCAGACATGGTAGAAAGCTAATTTAATCGATTCTCATTTTTGTTATCGTTTCAATCCAAAAAAATTAAAAAAAAATTTTCGATGTAAAAATTTCCAAAATTTCCTATTTTTTCTAAGTATAATTTCTTCTATTGTCTGTAACTTCAAGTTAAAATCGTGACGCTGATTTTTGTGCATGAGTTTCACTTTGATTCAATCTTAAAAAAAAAATAAAAAATTTTAATTTTCGGAAAAAAAAATTCAGAAATTTTCTTAGATTATAAAATCGACGGACCTTATATTTCGGCTCTCAGACATGTAAGAATGCTATTTCATCTCATTCTCATTTTGTTATCGTTTCATTCACAAAAAATTAAAAAAATAAAAATCGATGTAAAAAATTTCCTATTTACTTCTAAATTGACTCGTCATTTTCAGCTTATTTGACCAGAAATTACGTGTTTTATGAGGAAGACCACCGATACATACATTTCACTGTGTGAAATATCTGGCTGTTTATTAAAAATATGAATTGTTGAAACTATAAAAAAAATTATAATCTTCCAAGAAAATATTTTATCTGTATTTTTCAGGAAAGCAAAACTTTGACTGCGCATAAAACCATAACTACAAAAGATAGCAAAATACTGAGCGCATAAAAATCACGAGCTCCCAATTTTAAAAAAGTGCTTTTTTCGCGAAAAATTTGCTTACTGTTGCTCCAAATGAAATTGAACTAGCGCTCAGGGTCCAAAACAGCCATTGAGGACTTATCAGTGATGTAGGCAAATAAAGGAAAAAAAAATAATATCTGAAGCGCATAACTTTTTTTAACTAACAAATCGAGGTATGCTCACAAAAATCAGAATTATGTTAATACATCGCTAAATGAATTGGAACAGAAAAGACGAAAAATGACTTTTTGGACCGGTTAAAACCGGTACGATCATACAAAAACTTTGTCACTTTTTTTCGAAAATTCAGACAATATCTCCTGGGTCTTAGAACATGAAACTCAGCAACTTTTATTCGCTCAGAACAAACGTTTGAAATCACTAAATGCGTGGGTACTCCCTTAATTTAGACACCTTCGATAGCAAACGCCCGTTTTTTTGAGTGTTTTTTCAAAAGACGATTTTAAAGTTAAATTAATCGATTTGAAAAAATCTGATTATAGGAAGTAGCTTAAAGTAGCAAATTTCATTTGAAAAATTTTATCTGAAAATTTAAAACTGGCAAAACGTTTACCATCAAGAGAAAGAAAATTGAAAAAGTGCAAATCTGTCAATTGCATTGACCCCCTTAACATACATATGAATTTAGTTGGGAAAGACAGGTTTTTAATGTTTTATTGATAAACAGCGTAAATAACGTCTTGCTACAAATAACACAGCATCAAAAACTTCCATAAAGATTCTTATGAACAAAAGTGGTCAACATATTCTGTATTTTATACCCTTGTCGAATTTTATTAAGTAATTCGAACTTGATGACTTATTTGCGCAAAACCCGAAGGCAGGTATTCTACAGATATTATATAGTATATTATTGACTGTTTAATCATATGGTAAAGAAATTCCGGAATGGATGTTTAAGGCGGTGGTCGTTGCTGAATGCGGTTCAAGAACAAAAGTTTCAAATTTTATTTTCAATTGATTTTTCATAAATATATGGACAGTAACAAGCATTTTGGTAGTTATTTTATTTTTATTCATGATCAGTAAAACACTTTTTGCTAGTTTAAAAATATAGTACATGAAATATATATATGAAATAAAGTACAATTCCTTAATTTTTGAAAAAATTGAAGGGCGAATTATGAAAAAACGACGTGATCTGCACAGACTGAGTCTGTCAGACTCAGCTACACATTCATGTGGGTCTCAAATGTTTAACTTTCAAATCCAGAGAGGAAATACATTTTGAATGAGACCCCTAAAGTAGGATCAAAATGTTTTTTTGATGATTCTGAAGCCAACTCCAAGATTTTATTGCAAATGTTTCCTATGCTGATTACGTAACGTAGGCTACGTTGTGGTCCGAAATTACAAAAATCAAGAGAAACTTTTCAAACTTTTTTCAAAAACATCGAGTGCTGGTCGGTGAAATAGAAAAACACGATGACTTTTTTGCCAAACTTAGTATTGGAACCCGTAAAACTTTCACTCAAAAGTCTATCTATTAGATGCATCATTCACGATCACTAACCATTTGGAAGCGCTAATCATTTTTCTGGCAAAACGTGCTCGGGTTTCCAATTTAGCGAAAAATTTCAAAGATGATACTGCATGCGGAAATTGCTTATCAGGTTTTGAGCGTTTTTTTCAACAATCACTGTTTATATATCTAAGAAGGTCCTAGGTAGCGTTTTTATGCCCAATGTAGCTAATTGTTAATATCTTATGGGAAATCCTGAATAAAAATGATCGACACTGATGATTTACACTGATGGTGTACTCTGTATGCAAAAATTTCAATATTATACCGGGAAATTAAAACTTTTCTCTGCCTACACATATTTTCTAAAATTTCTGAATTTCAATCTTTGAAGTCTTAAAACTTTCAAATTTTATATTTTAAAAAACCGGAAAGATGCTCACGTTAAACGTTGTTTACTAAGTTATAAAAATATATTTCACAGGGTTAGTGTTCGAAAACGCAAAACCGTTTTTGAAATGATCAACCACTAAGCTTTCGAATCTTGGAGTTTTCGAATTAAATTTCTAGAATAATTTCAAACTTATTTGATACGCAAAATTTTTTAAAAATGCTAATTATTGGAACACGGGACATTACTTTTCCTGTTTTTTTCGGGGTCAATTTATGCACATAAATTAAAAGTGTTCCGAAATTAAATATAATTTAACATGTCAGTATAGCTTGATGTTTTTCAATTATCATTGCATAGAAAATTTAATTTGAAATAAAATATTATGAAAAAAATCGAAATTTTATCTAAATTAATCAATAATTTGAAAATTTTATAAAGCACTCAAACGACTAGAGTTCTCAAACAAAAAAATTATTTTCAAGAAATTATTTTGAAAAATTTTCGTTAAAAATAATTTAACTACGACATGACTAAAATGTTTTGGTCGAAAATAATTGTAAATTTTTAACCTGAAAAAATCCGATCCCTGCCTTAAATCAAATTAGCCAGTTATATTGCAAATTACGAAAACAGTTTTTTCATTTTTACGAATGACCTGACCGTAACGGAAAATTTTCTTTGCATTTGATTGACGACTACTTAGTTTCGAACTTATTGGGAAAGTTAAAATTTATTTCAATATAATCTATGCGAGTTTTTAGCTGCTAGGCAAAAATTAGCAGTCTTAAAAATCATTTTCGTATTATGATTTACGAGTTTGTTACGAATTAAAGAATGATTTTTTTTCTAATTTATCCAACAAATGTTCTCGAAACAATAAATTTTTTCTCTTTTTACGTTTGAACATTTCAAACAAAAGTTATAGACCGTTGAAAAGCAGTTGGATATACCCAGCAATTACAACAATCAGCATGAACAACCCTCAATTAAGGCGGTTCTGAATGTAAATTTCCTTGCACAAGTCAACTTTCTCTATTTGACAAATTGAACAAACAAAATACCGAACCCAGGTAAATCGGGACTTAGGAATCGATTGCAACTAATTTAAATGCTCTATTTCGTCCCCGTTATCTATTTTTAGATCTTCTATCCGAAATATGACTATTTAAAATTTAATTCGTACTTTTATTAATTTTAAATGCCAAAATGAACTCTCCGTAAAAAATTGAGCAGGAGAAATATGTTTAAAATTTGTATCTGCATAATTGAAAAAAATAAGACTTTCTTATCATTATTATGATATAACACTTGACTTATCAAAGGAGTAGCGGTGCGCGCCTTTTGTTTGATCAACTAAAATCAATGTCAATTGACACAAATCCATACTAATGTTTGTAAGCATTTTATTTGCTTAATATTTTCGCTTTAATAAAAATCATTTGAATGATATATAAGAGAGATTTTGCACTGTTAACGAAAGTCTTTTTTTGTTTTGTTTTTTCATTTTTACGAATCACCTGAACTTAAACTAATTATCTCTTAATTATCGTTTGTCGACTGTTATGTTTCCGTGTTTTTTTTGAAAGTTTCAACTAATTCGATATTACCTGCTCGAGTTTTTGACTGCTGCGACAAATATAAATTGTTGCAATTTTCAACTCGTTTCGTAATACGATTTACGAATTTGTTACTGATGAGAAAATTTTTTGGGTTTATAAAAATCATGAAAGTGTTTAACAAACAATATATTTTTTTCATTTTTATCTTTGATCTTTTATCACAAGTTACAGACTGTTGAAAAGTGGTTACAAATACCCAGCAATTACAGCAATTCACATCAGAACCCCTTAAGGTAAACAGTGCAAAATCTCTTTTATATATCATTAAAAATGATTTTATTTAAGCGAAAATATTAAGCGATAAAATGCTTACAAACTATAGTATGGAATTGTGTCAATTGTGCATTGATTTAATTGATCAAACAAGAGCGCGCACCGCTACTCCTTCGTAAGTCATGTTTATTATCATAATAAATAATAGAAAGTCTTATTTCTTTCAATTAGCAGATAAAAAATTTAAAACATATTTCTCCTGCTCAATTTTCACGGAGAGTTCAATTTGGCATTATAATTAATAAAAATACAATTAATAAATTTATTTAAAATAGTCATATCGGATAGAAGATCTAAAAATAGTTATGGGGGCGAAATAGAGCATTATAATTAGTTGCAATCGATTCTCAATCCCGATTTACTTGTGTTCGATATTTTGTTTGTTCAATTATCAATACAGCGGGTGCGGCGTATAGTTTATCGCGTATAGTTGGAACCCGAGATAAAACCTACGTAAACCTCGCAAAAACCTACGCTTTAAAAAATAAATTTATTCGTTCCTGGCGTGCGGCGTATATTATAGGAAAAGATAGGGTGTTTTTTCAAAACGTTCCTAGGCAAAGATAGGCGTTTTTCACCAGATTTTCAGACCAAATTATCCTGTCGGGCGACAATGAAAAATACATTTTTCTAAAAACATGTTCAGATTGACCAATGAAGTGTCGGTTTTTCAACAAGTTAAAAAAATGTTTTCAAGTCAAACATATCATGTGTACATCTTAGAAGATTGTAACGAAAAATTAATTTAAAATCACCAAAAATTCTACTCTGACACCCCTTAACTCAATACATGTATAAACGCTAGATACTGTTTAATTGACCAATCAGCAGTGGTCTTTTTTTCTTGAAATCTCCTTTGAATTCATGTTTTTTTAACTTACTTTATTTCATTTTTCGATGAAATCAAATTATAAATACACTAAAAATTCCAGTCTAGAATATATGTAAAATTATCCTTAAATCACCAAAATTTAACGCAATTTTTTACTCTAAGATATTGTACAAATGACCAATCAGAGCACATTTCCCAGAGTACGCGTATAGTTAGAAAGTACGCGTATAGTTAAAATTCCGCGTATAGTCCGGGGTTTTGGGCGACGAACTTTCTAACTATACGCCGCACCCCGCTGTAGAGAAAGTTGACTTGTGCAAGCAAATTTACATTCAGAACCCCCTTAAGGGACTTTTATACACTGATTATTTGTTCTGATTTGAAGAAGCTAGACACGTGATTTCTTATTTTGTATTATACAAACTCAATTTGAGAGTTCAGTAATTTCAAATAAAAAAAACCGGAAAAACTTTATCCAAAATATACGGAAATAAGTTTAAGTTTTGAAAATGAGCAAATCTTTAATTCTCTAGCGCTACAACGGCCTATAATTTAATAAGACTATGAACCAGGCATCCGTGATGTATCATTGACTGAGCCCAGAAAATCGGATTCCTGCGTTCGAGTTTATTTTGATTGAACAAAGTTGAAAAATATGTTACTTCTCAAAACTTATTGGCATCGTTAATCATTTATTTATTCAAATTTATCAACAAGTTTCATAAATTGTGACACGAAATTAGGCAAACTGTTGCACATTTAAATAACCAGGCTAAAATAACTTTTTAAGGCTTTTTCAAATATAAATACGAGAAAACTACAAATTGACCAAAATGTTCTTTATTTTTAATTCAGAAACATTTGATAATTCATTTAGTAAAATTGGAGTATTTATAGGATAAATCCCCCTAGTG
>SCLH01000963.1:114026-164993 GCA_004367855.1 Oikopleura vanhoeffeni | reverse complement strand
ATGAAGTTCAAATCGTCCGGTATATCTCCATTTTCACCCCGTTTGCGTTTTCTCTGACCGATTCTTTGGTATTTGGTTTTGTCTCCAATAAGATCCAAAAGTTTATCGTGTAATTTGTCTGGTAGACCGGAGACCTCCAAAATTGACTTGAAAGTCGAATGGCCATTTTCAAGATTTTTTTTTCGTATAATTTCTCATTTATAAGTCGCAAATAGCATTAGTTTCAAATCCTTGGCAAGTATGTAAATTTGCTTGATGATTTGGCAAAATTATCCAATTTTCTGTAACTAGCCAAAATTCTGGGAGATTATTAGGAATTGCCGACCTATTTAGAGCTTTTCCAGTCCAGGTACAGACTGTTCTCGAATTTGAGCATCTTAAAGATACGGAGCCGCTTTGCGTGACTTTATTTGATCTAAGTGCCCTTCTCGATTTTAATCAATAATGGCAATTCGTGTGTACCGGAATCAAGATTTAATAGCTAGGTATCGGTACAGATAAAATTTTCTATTTTTTTAATGATTATCGGAAATGAGAAAGTCTTATTCTTAGAGCAGATATAGCCACTTAGCGCTTTGAGCGCATTAATTTCGGCCTTCTGAAAGATAAAAGCGTTTGAAAGTATAATTATTAAATAGTAATAAGTAGCTAACTACAGATGCCGGAAATAATTCAAATATAAACCGCCTTTTCAAATGACCTAAAAATAAATAACTCATTTTGTACACCTTTGAGTTAAATTTTAAAAACATATTTTTTAAACTTTGAATAGATTAACTCTTTTTTGACCGTGATTTAATCGGATCTAGCCGNCTCATATAACTGACAAGAATATGTTGATTATGACTCGAACGGTGCAAGGCAAAACGCCCGTCAATTTCGGCGTTTGAAAGTATAAATATTAAATAGTCATAAATAGCTAACTACAGATGCTGGAAATAATTCAAATATAAACCGCCTTTTCAATTGACCTAAAAATAAATAACTTATTTTGTACACCTTTGAGTTAAATTTTTAAAACATATTTTTTAAACTTTGAATTGATTAACTCTTTTCTGACCGTGATTTAATCGGATCTAGCCGTGATCTGATGCAATCTTTTCCAGATCTAGCCGAAATTTTGGTGAGTGAATTGCTCTCACACTGAGATTTTTCAAAATGAGTAAAATTTACTGCGTTTCGGTAGTGTGTATACCGAATAGCAGTTTACTACTGCCTTTCGGTAGTCAACACACCGAAAGACAGTACTTTTCAAAATTCGATAGCAACCACACCTGGTGGTATCCTGTGGTTACTGCCTTTCGGTAGTCACGGTACCGAAGCGCAGTAGTGTCTTTCGGTCGACCCCCGTATTTTTATTCGTCTTCTATATTGTATGAANTTAAAATAACTTTTTAAGGCTATTTCAAATATGAATACGAGAAAACTACAAATTGACCAAAATGTACTTTATTTTTAATTCAGAAACATTTGATAATTCATTTAGTAAAGTCGGGGTATTTATAGGATAAATCCCCCTAGTGGGTTGCATAAACAGATGTCAGTATTTGGCCCAAATCAGCTGAGCGTGACTTTTAGGTACTTCTAAAAGTGTGATTTATGACTTTATTGCACGCTGATAACATCAGTTACCTAAAAAGGCATGATTATATCAGAATGTAAATAAAATACATTCACCCAACTCTCCCTACGGGATTATGAGTAAAATTTTGCAAGTTTGAGTACAGGGGGAAGATAATTTATAGTAATTAGATAATATACAGTACAATAAAAAATCAGAGAAAAAAATCATTAAAGCTTGAAATTTTGTGGGGTCATCACCCTTTCTGGGAACACTTCCCGCTCCAGGTACCTAAATGCTTCCTAGGCGGTACTTAAACATCAGAAGTCATAAAACTCCCTCAAAATCTAAGTCAAATTGAAAATTTCAGGGTAATTTTTCATTACACCACATAAAAAAATAAAACTCAATTAGAAATTTGAAAGTTTTCCTTTTTTTTTACTCCTAAATTAAAGAATAAAAAATATTTTAAACCGATTTCTATATTTCCCTACCCTCACTACAAAAAGTTAAGTAGTAACTTATCATCTATTTAGATGATGTTTTTTGTTCTACTATGCTACTCGATATTTGGAGGAATTTTGTGATCTCGTTTTTAATGAACGAATGAAGTTCCGACTGATAAATCAGTTTTTTACGTTTCTTTTCGTAATTGAGGAATTCAAAATTGCTCTGAGTTTTAAATTTTTTGTTATACTCATTTATTTTCGAATGAAATTTCTCGAAATAATTAAGTACATATGTATCTAATTGGTTGTGTGTTAGATATTTTTTCGATTTTTTCTTGAAACTTTTGAGCGTAGGTTCAAAGTGCTGAAACATAGATTTAAATATCTCATCGTTATGTAATATAAAAGAATCATTATCGATAGGCTGTTTGTGGTCGTTAAAAATTTGTATCATATCGGACGCTAATTTTTCGAAATTTTGAGCATATTCTATAGATTTTTCTTCATTTTGCACGTTTTCCGAAGAAATTAATATGTTATGTTTTGAAATGATGATATTTTCACAAGTTTGTGACGAAGTTTCCGCGCAAAAAACTGAAAAGTTGGTTTGACTAAATTTTGAGCAAATATGCTGCTCGGTTTGTGTATACTGTACGGTACACAAAATTTCCTTTTGAGACGCTTTTAACTTTTTAAAATCACTTTTGTTACAAGTTTGAGTTAAAATTTGGCTTGTTTCGGCGACGAAATTCGGAGTTTGACTGCTTGAATCGATAGTTGAAGGTGTTTTGATACTATCATCTGAATTATGATCCACTGTATTAACTTCTTTGCTCCCACATTTGGAAGTTTTCAGAAGTTTCTTTTTGTGCTTTATTTTCTGCAAAATTTTGCAGTTTTTTATCATGTGCCCAAGATGACCACAAAAATGGCATTTTTTGCTATCTTTATAAGTTGGGTTTGGAAATTTTGAGACTTTTTGTTTCGTCTCATTGATTTTATCCTCAGGTCCTTTCTGATCGAACATTGTAGATAAGTTTGTGCAATTGACTGTCCAATCGTTGAAAATATCAAAATTTGCCATGTTTTTTGTGAGGCCACCTTTTAGTTTCAAAACTAAAACTAAATTTTTCTCTTCAGAAGTCCACCTGAACCATTTTGACAAATGGTTAATTTCATCCAATAAATCTTGAAAATTTTTGAGTTTATTCTCTTTTACTTGGTTGAATTTCTCACAGCAGTCTTCTGAAGAATGAGTAAATTTTTTTCGACTGAGAGTACTTCCCTCTGAATTTGATTCTTTCTTTTGTAATAATGCACTCTGCTATAAAAAAAAACAGATACGTGGCCGACAAGGCGCGTAAGGGAGCGGTTTCGCTTACAGATACCAGTAAAATAACTTTTTCGTGATCGTTTGACTTTGGAGCAATAATAGTTGTTGTAGTGTTTGGCGCAAATTGAGTAGACTTGATTGGTGATTGAAGTTTGTACATAACTTTACATTGACAAAGACCACCAAACTTTTTTTTTGATATTGAGAATATCCCACCTTCGTCATAATACATGGCTAGTAGTCGTTTTAAAAGGCATAAAATTGCAATAATAATAATAAACCGCGTCTGACTTCGTCAAGGCAATGCGGTTTTGAGATGCGATATCACTGAAAAAATTATCGCGATTATTTATATTTACGAATATTCTTTATTGTAACTTGGGATACGGGAAGTGAGGATTCGTGTCGTGTCAAAACTCATCGGCAAATCCTTTGCTAGATTGCACAACGTAAGTATTGCCACATCAGGATAACACTTCATTGGCTAAAGCCAAGTTCTTGAACTTCTGCATCGCTTTATAGCGAGCTATGGCTGGACGCGATAACCAACATAAAGATATCAGCTGAATGCTTTTTATATTTTTTTCTAACTGGCGTGGGGATTCAGATTTAGTTGTTTCACCTAGTGTCGGTGATTCGCCACACTGAACTTCTGGAACACCGCCAGTTTGTTCCTAGGGGTTCTGTAATATTTTTTTGCGATAGTAGATGATAGGGGTGTAGACGGACACAGAGAAATCTACCGTATTTTGTTTTAATATTTTTGATTTTTTTTCAACTGGCTGATTCCCACTTCAGACACCAGTAAAAATAACTTTTTAAAGGCTAATTTCAAATAAAAAATACGAGAAACACTTACAAATTTGGACCCAAAATGATCTCCTATTGTTTTAATTCAGAAACATCTTGATACATTTCATTTAGTAAAATTGGGGTATTTGATAGGATAGAATCCCGCCTAGGGGTGGCATAAAACATGATGTCCAGTATTTGGCCCAGGAATCATGCTGTAGCGTGGACTTTAGGGGGGTACTTCTAAAAAGTGCTCGATTTATGACTTTATTGCCACGCGAAAAACATCAGTACCTAAAAACGGCATGATATAACTCAGAATGTAAATAAAATACATTCAAGGCTACCAGTTGCTCAAAAAAATATATTTTATTAAGACCAATTTAATTTTAAGTCACTTTTTAATTCTTTCGCGCATTTTCGTATTTCTCGCAAACACTCGTTTATATTTTTAAAACTTCAGCATGCTTTTTGTCTGCAAAAATTCCTAAAAAAATTGTCTTAAAACAAATACAAATGAAACCAATTGTGGAATAAACCGATAAAACAGATTAGAATCTAAACCAAAATATTTCAAAAATTATCTGACGACGTTGTTTTTAATTCTTATTATAATCTAGCAAATTTAACTGGGAGTAACATCCTTATAACTTCAATATCAATGGTTCCAAATAATTGATCCGAAAAATAGAGCCGAAACTCTCACTTTGCAAAGCTTTGAAACCTAAAATCAAATTCACCGAAATTCAGCGATTGTTTTGCTTTCTAGAGCCAAAGTGTTTTATTTAATTCAACTCAAAGATTTAAGAACTTTGATATTTTTATAGGCCAAATGGTCAAAAAGCGGGCGAATTCTGTTAGAGCTTGAAGGTTTATTTGCCGAAATTGACCAAATTTATGTTCATGTTGTTTCAAACCTCATCAAATTTATTTGATATTCTTCTCAAAAATTGGGAAAGTTGTTTATATGGTTAAAGATAATCTATTCTGATTGGTTGAAATTTGAGCCAATCAAATGCGAGCTAAGACTTCAAAACTACAAATAACCCAAAAAAATTCAGAATTTTTACCAAATGTCACGTATTTACAGTTTTTGATTTCCTTAAAAATTGTTCACTAAATGCAAATTTTTTTGCTGACTGCGGACACTCTATGCCGCATATCATATATATGCTCAAAAGATTTGGTTTCAACCTGGATGTTTTTAGTGGTAACGAACTGTACTTGAAAGGAAATTGATACTTATTATTGAAAACCAGGTTGTTTTAGCAGAATTAAGTCGGTCGGCCCGAAATTTCGACGATCATAAACTTGAAATTAACTAAGTTTTTGATGCATAGAATTCTCTTATGACGCAAATGTTGACGGAGAAATTTTACAAGAACCTACATGAAAACATAAGAATAACTAAGCTCCTTAATTTGTTTGAAACTGTTTATATCATAAAATAAACATCAAATTATTGGAACAAAATATTATACCCGGTAAAATATGGCATGCAAAGAAAACTGAGAAATAAAGTAGCCAAAAATTGATGGGTCAAATAAAACGTTGGCTTCAGATTCGAACTGCTGAGCATCGACCAAGTTTTGGATCTCAGTCTTATTTCCGTTGCAGTCACTACAGAGTGGTTTACTATTATTAATTCACCAACAATTTAAGCTTAGTATTAAAGTTCTGTGATCACTCTTGATTTCCATTTTTTGAAAACAATCTTTATTTTAATTTTTTTTTTATATCTCAATTTTATTTCTAATATATTTCTAAGTAACCGATCATTAAGGGGTGGCATAAACCCGGCATCCTGGAGTCAATATAACTTACGAAAATAGTAAGTCAGGATATTATTTCATGCTTATTATAGTTAGCTGAACCGATTAAAATATGTTTCAGCTTCATAAAATTATTTTTATCCATTTTAGGAAAGATTTGAGTTTGGGTTTTCATCTTTGAAATCGTAAAAATCGAAGCATTATGAAAATTTTCCGCATTTTTTGTCCAAAATTTTTTTGTTTCAATAACTGAAATCTATGGGTAAAAAACAAAAAANAAAACGTTTTCAACGTCAGCACTTGGGATCGAATCCCAGCGAGGTCTTCTCTTTTTTGATAGTGCAAGGAATATTAATGTAAAAAAATTTATTTATTGGGAAGCAAGACCTCGCTGGGATTTGATTCCAAGTGCTGACGTTGACAACGTTTTTAAGATGGAGTTCCGTTCGATAAAGGATATTGCTCTGAAAAAATGTACCAATCTGCTGGACTTATGCCACCCCCTTAACACTTTCTAATTTTCGGAAATTTTGTAGATAATGTTGTATATCAGTGCACAATCTGTACATAACTCTCAAAAAATAAGATAATTTCAGAAAAATGAGGACACTTTCTCGCATGCAACCTTTTCTTCGGGATGAATAGAGATGGGATCCATCCCATTCCATATTTAGGGATAGGATGGATAATCGACCAGGGATGCGACAATACTGCTCACAGGAATTTAAGGACTGTGCTTGCAGTGAAAATACCACCTTCAGAAACATTTGGACGAATAATTTTGTAAATAAAATTCTAAACAAAAATTCTAAATTATCGATAGAGTTCGAGATTAGAACTTACTGCAATTAGAAAACGGAAACATCAGGAGCTTATTATAAGGCCTGCGAAAACAATACAGTACAAATTTTTTTATTGTTGAAAAATGACTCTGAATGAATGCGTCAGAATTCCCAAATAATCTAGGATCTGCGAGGTCAGAGCTAAACCCCAAGTTGAACCTAAAGTTCATGTTGAAAAATATAAAAACTCTAGAAATTTCAGACCTTTGCAATTTTTCAATCTTTAACGGCGGAAAAAGACTGAAGTTCAAAATAAATATATTATATATATCAAATATATTGTATTTAAACTACGTTACGCGTTTGCATCTTTCAGGTTTTTAAGGAAAGTGAAAACTAAGTTTCAAGACTTCACAGATTTGACATCTACAGTTTGAAATTTTTTTTGTGTGGGCAGAGAAAAGTTAAAATCTTTGGCTTACTATTAAAATAATGCAAAACTTTTATAATCTTTTTGATCATGTAGAGTAGGTCGATTTATTCGAATAAAATACGATTTGGCTTCAGATAGTTAAGCGTAGGTTTTAAAATCTTTTGCAGTATTTTGAAGTGGTCCATAAAAAATGATCTCTCACTTTAGTACGGAAATGTGAGCCATATCGAAGAACCTGCCTAGTGTAATTTTTATGGCAATCGTCTATGTTTTTAAAACCAGTGTATAATATTATTGTGGATTGGTTTATTCTGAAAATAAGGCAGTCCATATATTCGATTACGCGACTTCCTGCGTCGTTATGTTGCTACATTTGTTGGCCAAAAATTTCTAAAATTCGGCTTTTGAAAACAATTCATCTAGATTACATTCTTAGTAAAGGCGTCAAACTGAGCACAAATATCTTGGTCATAAATAACAAAAAAAGATGGTTTTATCGGACCAACTTATTTTCATCTTATTTTCTGAGAATTTCTGAGATTTTTTATTTATTAGTTTTTCTTAAAAAGAATTGAAAGAAATGGCGGATTTTGAGACCAATTTTGTTTATTTATTATTCAACAAAATATTTGAGCTCAGGTCTGAGCTATCTAATTAATGTTAATCTCGGATTAGTGGTCTTCAAAAGCCCGAAGTTATTAAAAAAATTTTGCCAAAAAAATCTAGGCAAAATAACCGACCAGAAGTCAGCGTAACGAATATAGTCTGTTATCAGGTGTAAGAGTTATGGCGGTGATTATGCGGATGTTACTTGGATGTTCTTAGTATGCAGTCATATGACTCACATTATTAATGTGGTCATAAGACTCAGACATCAAAGGATAGTTGCCGCTAAGATATGACTTAGTCAGCATTACTCGTGAGGTGAAGGACGTTGACTCATTAGGACAGAGTCATCCTGATGAGACTCGTGGTATGCAACAGGGGCACGCCGCCGCATCACGAGACAAGCGTCGATAAGCGAGAGAAGATGTGGCAGTATCGCTAGAGGCGATAAGAGATCGTATGATAGTAACTCAGACCAACAGCGAGACCTCACACCGGCGACGTCTTGTCACAGATGAGTTCACATGAGTGCAAATTAAGTAACCACAATCACCACAGTGTTATTTTACACGGAATAGCTGAGATTACGTGGTTTTTTGATATCAGAGTAAACAAGTCTGTGGCGATGATTTTTATTGTATCTTCAGCGCGCCCATCGAAAAACACCCTTTATACCGTCGGGCAGTGCTTCTAAAACGGGTCGGGATTTGAGAAACTCATCCCGTTTTTAGAACTGGTACCCCGTCGGGTACCCCTTAATATTAAGTAAAAATCAACGTTAAAAATCAGTGAGGACGGCAAAGCGCCCTCAAAATCTAAATACAACCTGTATAGGTTGCATGTCCACCATTTAATTTCGGACTTATAGACAATAATGTTGATTGTTACTGAAAACTTCTTGGGGGTTGATAATATATGCGAAAAATTACAGTATAGGAATGAAAAGTTTATGAGCCTTTCGAAAAAGGCCTTGTCTGATTTGCAAATACTTTTGCTAGAGGTCATTTCTGGAAAAGTTTGAAACCATTGAGCCAATTTAATTCCAAAAATGGCAAATTTGTATACCTAGGCCCTTAATCATAGTTGAAAATAAAAAGTCAAACTAAATTTTTGCATGACTACACCAATACGTCACATAGTCGTAACAGGAGTGTCACTTCACGACAACTTTTCTTCCAAACATTAGTCTCCTCCGAGACCATATACTCGAATTGTTTGAAAAATTGGCATAATACAGTGGAGTCAGACAGACTAAGATTCGTAGGGGACCGCATTCCTCCCTCTCGATGACTGAATTTCTTAGCGTCAAAAACGACGATATTTGGCTTAATTTTGAGGCCAAAATATTTTAAATACACCTTGTACATGCCCAAGAATCTCGTCTACTTTTTTCTAAAATTACCATTTCACTGAAAAATTTAATTTTTTGAGAAAAAATTCGAAAAAAATGTGCTTCATTTTTTTTCGCAAGTAGCCTCAATAGAAACCAGTACAAAACTGAAACAACAACATAAAACACAAAACTAAAGAAAACAAATTTTCCAAAGTTTCTTGGTAATACAAAAAACGAAGAAGAACTATAGAAGCATAAGAACAACCACAACAAACCAAAATATGGACGACGAATAAAAAAAATAAATAGGAGATGAAAGAAAATACTAAAAAAAGTGGCTCACGTTCAGCCGATATTTTGAAGTTTTATAGCAGTCAAATCCATTTAACAAACAATTATTTTTGATAACATAAATTTGAAAAATTTTGAAAAAACGCGAAATTTCGATTTTTTTTTGTGTGGATTTGATCAAAATAGGTTTGTAAGCATCTTCAAAGCATTATGGTGCGCTTCTGATTGCTTTTAAGTCTTTAAATTATCAGACATGACCACCCCTTAAACGACGTCGTTTGACTTGAATCAAAGCTTGTATCAACAAACATTTTTTTTGTAAATTAATGGTTTTTCCACAAAATGATTAGTTGTGTATACGCCGTTTTACTTTATTGCATTTACCAAAGTGGTACAAAAAATTACTGTTAAAACAAATTTGAAAGTCTAAACTTGAACGATTTTAATTGCGAATTCGTCCATTAAATTTGCTAACATAACATCCCGATTTATTGAGACCACGAATTAAGCCATTTTTTATCGGGTGGAAACCGATTTTTGGCAGCGTTTGTTTTCCAGAACTGTATATGAATTTCATTATATACAGTTCTGGAACAAACGCGCAAAATCTGTTTTACCGTATGAATTTATGACCTTTTCTGACACTGTTTTTGTTAAAACTAACCGTTTCGAAGTCTCGAAAAGTATATTTAATATTGTTGTTAACCATATGGATATTTTCAATAAATTCTATGTTGCTCATATCATTTTCCAACTCAAAGTTGGTAAATATAGGTGTCGCACCGTCTGATTTTGTTGCCAAAAAAATTCGGGCGATATTAGCATTTTCGGCAAAATTGTGAATTTCGGCTGATTTTGTTCAATATCATATAAGCATTTTTTAGCGATTATTGGCACTTTCAGCAAATATGGAGACAAAAAATAAATTTTATACAAAAAAATAAAAAGCAAGGAGTAGGCCTTCGATAGTGACGTCATGACATCATGTGTCGAATTCAATTTTTTAATTTAGAAGGTGAGTTTAAATATGTTTGAATGAAGTGAGTCCACCAAAATTGCGATAGAAATTGTACTACGCTACAACTCGACTCGAATCACAAATTAAAGAGAGTACATTTTGCGGATTGATCTTGCAAATTTACATCGTCATTCGTGACACCTCACCAAAGTAATTTGTAATAGAAATCTAAGAATTTAATTAGGCAGAATATGGAGGCATTGTCAGCGCGATACTTGGCACATTCGTCTACTTTGGCCACTGCAATTTATATATAGTTTTGAAATCGTGAAATCGCGTAGGTTCGTTACCGGCAAACTAGCACCCCTGCACAACCGTCAAATTTTATTCAAAAATTGAGTGGCCACTATTTTTGAGTGTCAAATAATTTGAAATATAGACTTAAAGAATTAAAAAAATAGCTTCAAACCCAGACATTTTTTATAAACTATAAGCTATGCTCGGCTATTAATGTATAGCCACTGTGTCTTGACTCATTTGGAAAATAATACCTATGTCAAGTTCATATATTTCCTCGGGCCATTGTTATTTCACCATTTAGTTTAACGAAACGAATATTTTTGAGTCAATTTGTATACAATCTCTATGTAGTTTTCGAACGAAACCCTAGGCTATATTTTTCTGTACTAAGTTGTATAACACTTAGGCTTCCAATTCGCTATGAGCGTTCGACGGTTTTTATCACAAATTACTCCAAGTGCAGTCCATGAAACGACGTCATATTTCCAAAATTGAACTTCCCAAAATCTACTAATCTTGAATGTATTGTTTGCTCGTGTCTAATGGAACTATTTAATTGTAATGGCAAGCATATTATAATTGCCCACCCGTTTTTTGTTTAAAAAACGATAACCTTGGAGTTGCACCCCATATCGCCCGAAAGTGCCCAATATCGTTTTTTGGCACAATCTTTGGGCGATATACTTGGGCCACCCCCCCTCGTGATTAATTTTTTAAGATAAACCCCTGTTCTTTTTCTTTATTTATTCCTATATTTAGAATATTCTGCGGGAATGCAGAAACGCAAAAGCCTCCAGAAAATGTAACATTAAGGCCGTACGATTTGCCCCACCTCTTACATTCCGAGGGAAAGTGAGCCAGCCGCACACTCCACTTCCAGACGAATCTGCCTCACTTAAGAACATTTTATGGAAGTAAGTTTTTTTGTTATCTACTAATGTTTAAGTTAACCAAGTGGGCCAAATGATGCAATTGTATTTGAAAACTTTTTCTTTGAAATTTTTAGCATCATTCCCCATACTTTTGCCTATCGAAGCTTTTATCAATTTTCAAATATTTTTCTGGATTTTGATCGTTTTTATCAAAATTTTATCGATTTTCCTGAAACTTTAAATTACGTTGACAAGAATCTACAAAAATTAACGTGTTGATAGCAAGCAGCTCGTTCATTATAATAGATCTTAAATTTTGTGTGACTAAAAATTTATGGTGAGAGTTTGTAAGAATTACCTCCAGATTAATTACGTGTGAAATCGTAGAAATTTTCAAACCTTTATTGTTTGGAATTGTAAGCGGGGCTACGATGTAGCCCTTGAAAGTAAAAAAATTCAAATCAGATGTACAAAAAAATTGTGGCAAAGTTTTTTTTACAATTTCCTAGATGATTTTGTACCAACTGGAGTATTTCAAGAGTTTACAGATTTGACGCAAACTTCAAAGAAATGATACGAAAAAAAAAGTGCCGACTTTTACCCTAAAATAACCTCATAAAACGTTTTTACCTGACTCGCTCTGAGCGAGTTCATAGTGGATTTCAAAAATGGCATAAAAAGGGCTGCGGATTTGGGTGTCAATTAAATAGTGCTTAATCGATATTCTATCAAATATTTTGGCTTTCAACAAGCGCAAAATCGTTTTTACATGACAAGTTAAACAGTTTAAGGGTGGATGTCCGCTGATTTTGACCACTTTGCGAAGCTATTTTGGATTAAACCGGCAGAGCTGATATTCCCAAAAAATGTTTGCATTCTTAAAGAACAACTCCTTTCGCGGGTGAATTGTGTGAACAGTAATCTTGATATAATCCACCCATGGCCGACACGCTACGCTTTTTAAGAAGCCTCCTAAAAAAAATCGCTCAATACGCATTTTCTCCGTGAATTTGTCACCATTTTTTCATTATTTTTTTGTGCCGGCTTCAAAGAGCGCTAACACTTTAGAGTGCATATTATGTCATTTACTCCGGAAATTTTGCTTTGGCGATATCAAAAAAAATGCGAAAAAAACAAAAAAGTAAAATTTTTGAAATGATCAGATTTTGGAGGCTCAGTTCAAAAGCTATCTTTCTCACCGTTTTGAGGGAGATACAGTTCTCGGCTCATACTTTCATTTAAAAGCCACAAGAACATTTTTGACATATTCTCGCATTTCAATAAGCGTCTTTTTTGAATTTTTGATTTGGTGTCCCTCTCGGGCCATTCGCTCAAACTTCCCATTTATTGCCTAATTTTAACCAAAACTGAAGGTCGTTTTTAAATTTAAGTTTGATAAATAATATCTCTCATTATAATTAATACTTCACTGTACAAGTTCTCTCAAATTAAAGGAATCACTTTAAAAAGGAGGTATTGCGTGTTATTTAAATTTGGTGACACCATAGAAAAAAAGTAATCGCACTTTCAAAATGTTAAATTCAAAAAACGATTTCAAATTTTACTTTTTTCGCATTTTGTCCGTGCCAAAAGCCAAAATTTCCGAGTTAAATGACAATATTGCATTATGTGTTTAGGCTTCTTTTGAAGCCAGACCACAAAAAATAAATTGAAAAATGGTGAAATTGACGGAGAGAATTGCGTATTGAGCGATTTTTTGAGGAGGCTTTCTTAAAAAGCGTAGGTGTCGGCGTAGGTGGGATCGTATCAGATTACTGTTAAATCACAATTCACCGCGAAAGAGTTGTTCTTCAAGTGCAAAAAATTTTAAGGATTATTCAGGCTCTGCCAGTTTATCAAAAAATAGCTTTCGTGAAAGTGTTCTAAATCAGCGACATCCCACCCCCTTAAGTCATCTGGAAAACTGTCCTGACTAAAAACGATAAAGTACAAAGTAAAATATTTGCATCTATTTTATTTAATTAACGTTTCGATTATGATTTGTCATTCCAGAACGGTAGTTCTTCTTATGATAAATTAAATCGGTTTGACTTAAATTGACGCCAAGGAATCTCATTGGTTGGCAATTATGGTTATCATATAACAATCTAGAACAAAATCTAAAATTTTTAAAATTTGAATATTTTTACATTTATGGTTTTTCCGTAAAACGTTATATATGATAACTAATATCCCATTTTAACACCTTTTGGAGATAGAAATTTGATAAATAGTAGTGCTGAAAAGAAGAGAAATGCTTGGCCTCACTCGAGTGGCCTATGAAGGGGTCTACAAGGAGTGTTAAGATTGGCTCCCCCAAACCTAAATCGGTTTCAAATCATTTAAAAAGGTGGTTAAAGGGATTATTCGTGCCAATATAATTTCTTACTTATTTTATATATATTAAGATATTTTTTGTTTTTATGGACTTTAGTTTGAATTATTTTTATTCAATTTTCAAAGATCAGTTTCAGTGATAATTAAAATTTTTCCAATGTTTCAAAATAAACAGCGTATAAAAAATCTAGAAACAAACCCTATAAATTTGGTATTAAATCAATAGAATTTTGAGAGGATTGTTAGCAGTTTAAAGTGCCTCGGTGCATTTTGACAGATTTAGCGACTTTTTTGGATCGTTTTTGGTCTTGATGAGAAGACTTTTTTGCGCACTTTTTGGAATTTCAAACATTTAAAAAAAAAGTTTTTCAAACGTAACGTTGTTACTTTTGAGCTCACTTTTGTTTAATCTTGATTTCAGATCGATTATTTTTACTTTATAATCGTTCTTTTGAAAAAACACTCAAAAAACGCCTTGCGTTTGCTATCAAAGGTGTCTAAATTAATTAACATTTAGTTTTTCCATTTTTATCAGATATGAGAAACGTTCAAAAAAATGGGTCTTCGACCACCAGCGAAAATTTATTAATTTTAATTTTATATTGATTTCTACGTCCAAAATCGAACAAATTAAAATTTCTGAGACAATTTTAGCACATCGAAAGAAATATTTATTTTCATGAGTTGAATATTATTAATTTTACGTGTATGTGAGGATGGGTTCGGGCTTATTGAGCAAGGTCTTTTCGGTGCAATTAAAAAAATTTAATTTTAGTTGTTAAAGAGTGGCTCATACTAGATTTTGTTCTCAAACCGTATTTATTTCAATAAATTATGATTCAGAGTATAAACAGAGCAAAGAAACATAAACGAAAGCAATTTAATATTATAGTGAAAGTAGTCATCCCCAATATTTTGAGTAAGGACTTTCAAAAAAATTTAGTTTGAAATTTTCGATATTATTTTTCTAATTATGTTCTGACCAAAATCACTAAACCAGTGTCATATGGATTTTTCAAAGAGCATATAAAAAATTATGTGGTCACCTTAGTTCGAAAAGTTTTAAAGTTTGGCATTTTGTAGGAGTTTTTTTCGTTGATTTGAAAATAATTGAAAAAAAATTGGAACGAAAAATAAGGGCATTTTTTCATTATGTTTGCGAACTTTTAAATCCAAAATTTCCTAAATTTACTCCAAATTCGAAAAAGTTACAATTCGCAACTCAATTCTCTCTTAAAAACCATTAATTCCGCAAAAATCTCGCTAGTTACAAAAGTTGCGCTGGATCTATGAATTATCACTTTGATTGGTATATTGGGAAGAATATATCAATCCAGATGAAAAGCTTTTTTCATCCAGAAGCCCATTATCCCGCTATCTGTCAAAATGCAACCGAGGCCCTTAAGGGCATATTGAAGTCAGACTTGGGGCCAAGGTTTTTAAATATGATGGCAGAAAATTTCAAGAAGCATAGTAATTTGAAAATTATAAGTATCTAAATTTCCGGTTTGTGGGGCTTTTTACGGGGACCTGCTGACAGCGTTAATGAACAGTTGATTTTAAAAAAGCCAAGCCTTAGAGGTTCTATTCGGTCATACTATAAATATTAAATATAGGTTAAATAGCCCTATGAAAATTAACAATTTGTTTATATGCAGAAAGAGAACATTAATTATTACCTCCTCCGTAAGCATATAAACTTTGAATTTTTTAGGAAAAAGCCACAAAGTTTTAAGGGAGAATTAAGTTTTTTACGGTTAAGAAGTTTAAAGGGGGGAATTGGGGTGACTTACATTTGGTTGTTGCTGGGTGAAATGAGGCGCCATTTTTCAAAGAAAGAAATAATTTTATTAGAATCTAAACATGAGAAAATGTTTTTTTCTAGTTGATTATTGGAGGACAAAACCT
Source organism: Oikopleura vanhoeffeni (assembly GCA_004367855.1). Classification (NCBI taxonomy): domain Eukaryota; kingdom Metazoa; phylum Chordata; class Appendicularia; order Copelata; family Oikopleuridae; genus Oikopleura; species Oikopleura vanhoeffeni. The sequence goes on along the minus strand of SCLH01000963.1, from coordinate 149,266 downwards.
TGAAGTATGCATGCACCAAAACTTACCAACCGCTGGCATATGCACTTTAAGGGAGGTGGGGGATGTTTCGCAAATTTGGGCCTCTTCCGAGGGCATTTCGCCAAACTAGCGAAAAGTGATATTCAAAAAACATTTGTAACTAACAGAACCAACCTTTCGCAGTAAATTTATGAAATATTTAACATTGTAATCTTGATTACATGCCCACCTACGCCGACACACTACGCTTATTACAGAGGTTCTTAAAAAGAGACACCAGTTGTACCGTACTGTCAATTTATAATAATTTTTATTATTTTTTGTGTTCAGGCTCCGGGAAGCCTATACAAATAATGCAAAAGCGCTTTTTGTTTTAACATTTGCTTTCTAGAAGCGCCAAAAACGCTGAAAACAAAAAATTAATTTTGAAATGGTGTCAGTTTGGGAGGCTCAGGCAAAAAGCTATCTCCTCACCAGTGTTGTAGAGCTACAGTTTCGACTCATACTGCATTCTGAAAGGACAAGAATTGTTGACAATGAACTTAGAAAGTTTTTTTTTGAAATTTTTGCTTCTGCGGCTATTGGGGCCATGTCAACTTTATTTTTAGCCAATTGTTTAAGAATGGTTCAGTTTGAGAGGCTCAGGCAAAAAGCTAGTCTCCGGTCACCAGTTTTAGAATAAAGTTTTGACTCAGTACTAGCACATCTAAAGCACAAGACTTGTTTTTGACAATGAACTAGGAGAGTTTTTTCTAAAAATTTTTGATTTCGGCGTTTCTGGGGCCATGTCAACTTTTAATTTGAGTCCTAAATTTTTGACAACTTTAGAAACCAGAAATAATGCTTCAAAATATTTCCCGTTAAATCAAACACTTTTGAAGGATTTGGTGCAATTTTTAATCAAGATGAAGGGTAGCGTCAAAAGAAACCAATTTAAGCGCAACTTTCAATTTAAAATCATAAATAGAATGCAATAATTTTTGTTTTCGTGTTTTTGAGCTTGTTTTTGGCGCTGAAAGCGAAAAATTTTTAAAAACAAAAAGCGCTTTTGCATTATTTGTAAGGCTTCTCCGGAGCCTGACACAAGAAAAATAATAAAACTGATGAAAAATTGAAGGAGTAGGCACTAACTGCAGTGTCTTTTTAAGAATTTAACAGCGTAGGTGTCGCAGATAGGTGGGAATGTATGAATTACTGTAAATTTCAAAATTACCGCAAAGGTTGGTTTCGTTAGTTACAAACGTTTTGAATCATCACCTTTGCTAGTTTCGGGAAATGACCTTGGAACAGGCTCAAATTGCGACACCACTCCCTTACAATCGGTTAAAAGAAAACACAGAACGTTATTTACTTACTTTACTTTTACAGCCTCCGGGCTAATACAGCTTTCAGTGTATTTTCCAAAATAAAATATATATTTCTTCAAATCATTTAAGGCTTTCTCGACTGCATTAAACCCAGTTTTTTATTTTATATATTATTTCCCCTTTAAAATTTCTCACATTATATGAAAAAACATGGTATCAATATGGAAAAGTATTTTCTTTGAAAGTCATTTTTTTGTCTATTTTTTTAGATTTCAATATGTTGGGATTTTCTTCTGCAAATTCCACTTAAGATCTCCCAGCTATCAGTAATATAAAGTGAGTGCGCCGCATCTTTCAGAAGTTTATGAAATTAAAACATCAATAACAATTATCTAACTTTCATATTCAATTTTTCTTACTTTCTTTCTGGAATATTGTACACAGGAATTTATTATGTCTGGGTAACTTTTCATGACGAATTCGGATTGTTTTAGTATTTTAAAAATATTTTTACCAAATATAAAAGCTCCGTTATTACACAAAAACAAGGTGAAAAAGAATTATGGTAGTACAGTTTGTAAAAACAAAGTACTTCTGGTTGTTGTAGCCGGCTTCAAAAAAAAGATCGGCCCAAAAAATTTTCGTCGGTACTGTTCAAATAGAAAGAACAATTGCTACATTTGTTTTTTATTGATGCGCGAAAGGTGTTGAATATTTAAAAGCACCCTTATATCCTCTTAAGAAGTCCCCAGAAATCATTAATTTCGATAAACAAGAAAGATGAGAGTTTATTATTAGTGAATTTGTTTACATTCTTTTTGAATGACGTTCATCTGAAAATGAGTATTTTTCTATTTGACGGCTATCACTTTTCTAATATACCATTCATTATTTTTTTGCTGCAAAAAAATCATAAAATAATGCAATTAAAAACAAAATATTAAAGCAAGCAAACTCAATAATATTATATATTATATATATAAAAGACATAATAAATATTACATTTGGGAAAAGTCTTTATATCATTTTATTAAACTTTGGAGTTATTTTCAGATTTTATATCAGATTTGAGATTGAGTAATAATAAAATAATCTATTTTTTTAAGATGAATTTGGGTTCCTCATAGATGGTTAAACAAAGGATTAAAAATGGCTAAATTCAAAATGAAGAAAATCAACGTTTGTTTTGGAAAAGTATTAATTATTATCCATTCTCCAGCTTCTTTAATTACTCTCCAAAGTGCTCAAAATAAATATCCATTAACAACAAAATTTAACTTTCATAAACCAATAAGATCTTTATACAGTATGTCTTCATTTCAATAGCGATTGGGAAAAAAGACTTACAGTTTTGGACACATTCGCTTCGTGATTCCCTAACATGATTTTTGAATAGTTATTTGAATAGTAATGATTAAGGATTTTACTTGGTCGCATTTTAAGGCCAAAAAACAGGGTTATATCAGACCGTCCTCCCTCCTTTCCACCTCTGAGAGAATACTAGAAAACAGCCAAGAACATATGGATTTCAGTTTAGGGATAATTAACATTGATCTTGCTTCCCACAAAACACATCGAAGGCTACTGACTTAAGCCGACCTAATCAGGTAACAGACCATATTCAAAAGTAGCACTTATTTCACTTCAAAAGCCTAACTCTCCTGAGTTTTTGAAGATAGAGAATACGTTTTATAGCTTTTATTTGACCCACAGAGAACGTTGGCAGAGAGCCCCTAGTTGGTTTCTCAAAAATATTTCATACCCGCGCTTAAATGAGCAAAAAAACTTTAGGCCAAAAAAAAAAAAAAAAAAGTTTATTTTCTCACTTTAAGCGCCCGCGGATGAATTTTTTTATGAGTAAAAAACTCAACTATTTTGGTTTCTCAACTACGTTCCCTCTGGTGGTCAAGTAAGAAGCTATAAAAGAGTATTCTCTGATCTTCAAAAAACTCAGGGAAGGAGTAGCTTTTGAAGTGAAAATTTAGTATGCCACTTTTTGAAAGGTCGTCCTGGATTGGTCGGCTTATCAGAGGCTCCGATGTGTTTTGTGGAAAAGCAAGATCAGATGTTCAATTATCCCTAAAACATGAATTCCATATTTTTCGTGCTGTTTCTTAGTAATTTCATTGAGGCGGACGCTGAAAACCTGTTTTGGCATTTAAATGCTGACCAGTACTCCTTAAAAACCAAGTTACTCCCTTAAAACGCTACTGTAAAATAAGTGGGTAATAAACTCTGTTAGGAGTCTGCTATTATAAGAGAAAACAATTCTCCAGTTTAATATAGAGTATATTTGGGGACTTAAGGGCTAATTTTTAAGGGCAAATATAGTCAATAGAAAGGAAGTTCATAGCGCTTGACCGTGCAAGTAACAATGCTTATTCAAACTCTCGGATTAAAAGTGACCTAGTTATAGTTTAACATATTGTATATATATTTAACCATTCATCCATATTAATTGTGTACGATTTTGGTGACGCAATTAATTGCTCTCTTTCCAATTAACAGCTAAAGGATGTGAAAAATAGTCGATTGCGTAGTAGCCGTTTTGATTTAAATTATTTCATTAATACATTTGAATTCCACTCTTAAAAATTAAGGTTAACTATTTGAAGTAAACTAATATAAATATATTTACCGAGTCCGTTTTGTCCGATATATTATTTATTTAATAATTTATACTAAGTTAAATTAAAAGATCATTTGTATTACTTAATATTGTTTTGACCTTATATGATACTACTTATAGTAGATACAACGCCATAACTTTATTAGAATTTATTATAAGAATGTTAGAATAAAACGTATGTAATAAAACTTCAGACGAATTTAAAATTATACAGAAAATGTCCGAATTTAAACTTATATTATAATATATATTTCAAACATATATAGAATTATCTTAGCTTTCGATTTATTATAACATAATCATAGATTTAAAGAATTTTAACAAGTTTCAAGTTTAACACAAATGACGGAAGTCATAGAAATACTCAGTTAGTTATAGAGAATTATAAATTTTTTTGTATTATCACTGCATTTTTTATGCTATTTAAGCGGAGATATTATATAAAGCCAAACTAATCAAAATAATATTAAAAATGTAAAAAAAAAATTAAATTTGAAAATTCATTGGCCACTAAATGTATACTAGGGTTTCAGAGAGATGATTTAAAATTTCTTAATTTTGAAAATGCACCATTTCTTAAATATATTACTGTGTTTTGTGCAAAGAAGAAATGACTCTATATCTCATTGAAACAGAGATTTTATTGTCAAAAGAGAACGAAAATAATTTGCTTGAATTTAGATATAATTTGCAATTTCCCTTGAATTTGTTTCCTTTCTTTATCCGAAAAATTGTGCTTGGAATAAATTCCAATGAGACTTAACATTTGAATTATTCGAACATGAATTGATTTAACCCTTTAAAGCGCAACTCAAAATATTGATTTTTGTGTCGATTAAATTTCGAATTTTCTCTGAAAAAAGACAATAATTACATATTAACTAGCGTATATCAATATAAAAGTTATATATATATTTATTCCGGTATACCGTACGGACACATGTATATTTATTAATGCATTGAATTAGTATATCTTATGGAATATCTCTCCCACGTTTCTTGGTTTGAGATTCCGGGTTTCACTTTTACCTTTATCTCGCATCACATTACTTTTCACGCCGATTATCGGTTTTTGCGCCCTTTACATCCTTAGAGAACAGTTTTTTCGAAATCATTCAGAAATATAACGGTACAAGCATTCATATTAATTTGGAAGATGGCTAAATTATTCTTTAAAACTGTTTTTTTTTATTCTTACTGGTTAAAAATAATTTTCAAAGAACTTAGTATAGCTACGAATCGTGGCCACGATAGTACTCTATTAGGTGCGTTATAAGTACTCTAGTAGGTATTATGTTTGAAAGTAAAATTCCAAACTGAATAGATTTTTTATCTTAAATTTCCACACCGACTATTTTGTTTGTATTTGGCTATTTTGAAACATAAGCAGTTAAAATGGGCTTCATAGCTATAATAAACGCGCTATAACATTTTCCACATGTACCATCGTAAATTTTTGGTCAATTTTTTATGACAGCGAAGTTTCTTTTAAAGTTGAAAAATTTCGAGAAAACCGTTTTCTAATATAATAAATGTTTCATTTTGATGATTTGTGGGTCAGTTTTTGACCATTAGATCCGCTGCTAAGCTCCGAAATAAAATTTCATTTGTTACAAATTGTTGATCAAAGATTTGAACTCTAACCGCGCCTATGGTCGAAATTGACCTGATGGTGTATAACTTGTGTTCCAGAAACACTTCTTATGAGCATCTTTTGACAATATTGAGTTTTGCAAAGAATATCACTTCCGGGTAACCGTGGTTCAATCTTAACGGAATCGATTTTCAACTTGACTGCTGTACATCAGTATAGTGAAAAAACAACGAAAGACCATTTCTTCTGGTAGTTGATACACCACTTTGGTGTTTTATTTACTCAATGTGTCGATTATGTGGCTCGTTTAGAAAGTCCAATATTTTTTAAACCAATTTTTAAACAAAAAAATATCTTTTCATCATAATAGTGACCCGTAAATATTATTTTCTACATGATGCAATTATTACTTGAAAAATTTCTTATTTCAAATCGTTTGATAGCTTTTATAGATAAAATCATCATTTCTGATCTGAGTTTCAAAATTCCTTTATATTCCCTATATATCACTTTTGGTTAGAATGCGTTAGCCACAACGGTTAAATATCACACTTTACAGGAGTAGCTGGCTACGCATTCTAACCAAAAAGTATCTAAAGGGGATATATCTCGGAACGAACTTTATGTCGCCCAAAAAACACCCAATTACAAGCATTGTTATATTCGATATTATCCATTTTTATCGTTAGTTTTTTTTGGGCACTAAAAAGTCAGCCATCTTCTGCAACCCATAAAGCCAATATTAGCTATATTTATTAACAGTATTTATATTAAAATCTTTGCATCTGATACCGAAATTAAGAGCTAAAAAAGGACTTATATTCTGATAATCATGATTTGATATAGTATTTTTATTTTAAGATTATTTGTTGATTTAGTCCGATATAATCGGAATTATTGTTGATGAGGATTTGGAAAACAAAATGCTTCTATTTTAAAAACAGGTACAATTCTGTTCTATGCATTTTAAAAAATATATAATTATTGAAAGCTTTCACTTTAAATTACAATCTATTGTAAAGACTTGTATTAATGATCGTTAATGATGTTGTAATACATTGTACAATATTAATGTTGGATTTTTTAATTCTAGTGCTTTATTTAGGGTTGTGAGCTCCAAGTAAATATCGTATTTTACCTGTCGAACATAATAGCATTTTATCTACCAATTGCATTTTAAATTTATTATCCAACATTTATATCAAAAGCAGATGCAAAAAGATTTGCGTTCGCTGAGTATTCGGAGGTGTGGAAAATTAAATTTGTCCAGTGCTAAAAATAATATCGGATATTTGCTTAGAATTTGAAAAAAAAATCTAGATTGAGATTATCTGCAAAAATGATTGAAATATTCTGGCGCCATAAAAATGATGTTTGTATTCATTTGTTTGCTAGGGTCAGTCGGGGAAAACATTTTTTTCGTCAAAAACTTTTTTTCGTCAAAAAATAATGTATTTCCCGTCAGTCGCCGGCCGTGCAAAAAACCGTTTCAAAAAGGCTAATTCACACCGCGCAGGGTGTGCAAAAATTGCGGCCCGAAACTCGAAAATGCCAGTGGCAAATGGGGTTGACTTCCGTGTAATTACTTTAATTTGAAGTTAATTGCTCGGGTCATACGGTGGATATAATCAGGGCTAAATCTACGCGGTTCCATGCATAGTCCTACACCATTGAAGAATATGCTCATTAACCATGTGAATTGTCACCACCTAACATTTACAGTGTATGTTTCTTAATTCTTTTTATTATTCGCCTAATTAGTAAAAAAATAAAAAAAGGTAATTTTTTTTTCAAACTTTTCTCAGTCAAAAAATGACCAATTTTTTTTTCAAAAATTTTTCCGAAAATTTTTATTTTAGAAAAACAAAGGAAATTTTTTCTGTGAGTAAGACCTTGGATTCAAAAAATAAGTTAAAAATGAAAATATGCTTAAATATCATTTTAGTATGTAAAAAAGTATTTTTCAGGTAAGTCATTTTCTGGCCACTTAAGATGGTGCTCAAAAAAGTTTTTTTAGTGCTCAGATATCATTTTACTTGAGGTATATTACCCTGTAAGCTCAAATTAATTTTGGTCAACGTTATGCGTTTAGTCAGAAAATTTGTCCGAGTTGGCTCGGCGCTGTACCGTATATGGTACATAGCCTATGCAAGCTGAAGGCTTCACAATGCACAATCGTGAATAAAATACACTGTATGAGAGGTAAGTAGTACTAAGGGTTTACAGCGGTTTTAAGCGGTGGCGCGATTATCTTCTTCAAAGGGTTATAGTTTTTAAAACAAACTTTTATAAGCGATAGTTAGGGCCCCTGCTTATTATAGTTTACTTTATAATTTTTTTTTCAATGGTGCAAATAAAACATACATTTTAGGTAGCTGGTATATTGCGAGACTTTATAAAAATTGGAGTGATTTCTGCGGTCATTTTAGTTCAGCTTCTCGTAGAGCTTTATTAGGGTTGGGATTACATCTTGTTCTTCTAAATTCTAAGCCTTTTTACTTCAATTAAAATAGGACTTTTGGTTGATTTTGAGAGTCAATGCAGTCCACCCTTGACTACATGCCATTTTCAGCACAAAAAGTAATTGCAAAATTGACCGACATGGTATAAATCACTTTAGGTCGCTTGGGATGCAGAAAGTCATTAGTTTCCATTATTTCCATAAAATAAGATCATGTATGGTCAATTGGGTTGGGTTTCAAATTTAAAACAATTACGAAACGAAAACAAAGAACAACACAAGCTTTTTTCAGACTATCTTTGGGAACCAAACATGCGCATGTTACATGCCTCCTTTATTCACTGCTTCTTGAGTAACAAGCTGAAATAAAAACCACGTGTTCAAATCAGCAATCCAACGATAGAAAGTTTTTGCGGAATTTCAAGTTATTAAGCCCACGTTCATTGTCATATTCAGGACAACTCTAGACTCTTTGAAGCTTGGACTTAGAATTTTTTAACATCGGCCTTTCTTTCATTCCTCTCCACACCAAAACGCCATTCAGGGACGCTTTTTGGGCTCATTTTCACGATTTATAATCTATCTCCTCCGAGGTTAAAATTTAAAAAAACTCATTTGTTTTCAAAGTTAGCCTTGTTTCAGCCTGAGATCTGTACAGAAGCCCTTTTTACAAATTTCAATGTGAACTTGAAAATATAATATAACTCAAGAAAACATTGAAAAAGGAGAAAAAGGTTTTGGGGGCTTACACGTGTCAAAACCCGATATTTTGAAGTTTTTAGTGGTTCAATTTCTTAACAAACTAATAATTTTTGACGTAATTCTAAAAAAATATGATAGAAAAAATCGAAAACCATATTGTAGACATCCCGAAGCATATTTTGGTGCACTCTGATTGCCTCTAATTCTTCATAAAAATCAGACATGAACATCCCCTTAAAGAATTCCTTATCATGAAATGATCCGAAGATTTTTATTTTTGGATTTTTCACATATCCTGATGAATTTTTTCAAATTAATGTTTAATGTGGGTAGGTCAACTCTGAGTTAATAAAAAGCCTTAGAGCATTAAAAATGCATCCAAATTGATCACGGAGGTGATAATTAAGTGTACTATGAAACCCAATCATAAAAAAGAACTTCAAATTTTTCGCAATTATTACTATTTTTTATCTAAGTATTTTTAAAAGGGAAGTTATAAAATAATAATATACGATTGCTTTTGATGATTATGACCAGTAAAACTTTCAAAATATTGCCTTTGACGTAAGCCAACTTTCTCATCAGTGTTTCACTGATTACTTCTGAGCTACTTTTTCAAATAATTCTAAGCACCATTCTTTTTCGGAAATTTTTTCAACGTGACCTTGTTTAATAAAATTCATATTTTGAGTTTTGTGTGGGTCGAAATTAAAACAAACGCGTCATAGAAGGGTTGTTATTTGTTGTTTGAGCTACCTTTTGCCAAAAACTTTGAGGCTCGACTTGTTGAAATCGTCACCCTCACGAGGCAAGATAGATATATTCGATGACACAAGTACCAAATACCGGTGGTTTATTGCAAAGATATACTAGAAAAAATATAGAGGCGGTTATCGGGACAAAAACGCTTCATATAAGGTTTTGAACTAATTATACAAGTTATGTTAAAATTTAGGTTTATTTAAAAAATAAAACCTGAGAGGAGATAGGATTTCTGCCAAGTTTCGAAAAGGTCATCGTGTTACGAATACTGTATTGGCCTTCCCTTATTATGGTCATAAAAAATAATTTGCTGATGTTCCTTTTTCGCAAAATCAAGGATAGATCTACACATGAGTTGGCAGTGTTTTTGGAATTAGGTATGCTCAAGATTATCAGATTTTCCTGAAATAGCTCTGCAATATGCAAATCAGACATAAGACCAACCCCCTTAAAGCTGGTTTTTATTAATTGTCTTTAATTTTTTTTCTCAAACGGAAGAAAATTTTTTGCGAGGTTACAGAAAATTAGATTAATTTGCTAGCTAAAGATTTTGAAAAATTTAAAAGAAAATTACAACACATACCTGTGAAGCTATACTGTATAGCCTATTACAGTATAAAACCCAATTCCGCTAACGACTCATAATTAAGATTACGCACATTCCCTATGAACATACAAGATACGCCTGCTTACAACGGTATAAGTTAATAACACCGGCGGGTATTACCCGCCTTGAATCTTTAACGTAATATTAACATTTTAATTTTTTACGATTTGAATACAGGGGCTGGATAAATGATCCAGGTTTAATAACCTATTGGTTTTCACTTTTTTACCAAGATAACTAACATTCTATGTTGAATTTCATCAATTATAATATGGTTAAACAAATTTTCTTATTCATGTACAAACATTTTTTGCCGCTAAGATATGCATAATGTTTGTAGGACCCAGGATTTTTGACTTATTTACATTATGTATGTGATTTTAAAGAATGTATCCGAAGAAAAACGTTGAGAATAAAACTCTATTTCTCTTGCCTTATCGCGTGCACATAATTAAGGATTGAAAAGTAAAGGCTCTAATAAAAATTAATCTCTGGGTCTTCCAGTAATTGCATAAGATGCATTAAGAAGGTAGTGTGTGATTTAATTCCTCACTATAAAACTTGAAGGAAGAGCTAATTCATTTCTGATTTGCGACCCAGGCAACAAAGACATTTTAGACGTGGATAGATAGGAGACAAACCGCAAAATATCAGCTACCCGGACCAAAAAGAGACTAGTTGAATCTGAAAAGTTCTCAGCCGATCCAAAGAGGCGTTTTTGAAGGCGAGAGAATTTTTGCTTGAAAACTGTTTTTTGACAGACCACTTGGAGTGGCGCTGTTTCGAGCGGTTCAAAGTTTTTTTTTCAAAATAAAGGACAATGATTGTATCGATATTTTTTCATCGATAGTATTTTTTTCCGCGACTTCTCCAGACAAAACTCCTGCTCCAGACTTGACATTTTGACTAATTCTTGCTCGCAACCACATACACACGGACGTAGCCACCCGGAAATGGACGGTGCAACAAAAGACGCATTTATCCCAATTTCACTCCAACTAAGACACTTTGAGATACGCAAAAAAGATTGGCGCCACATCATCGACTTCTCTGAAAAACACCGCTCATAAGCAACTCATACGGGCATCAGATGATCACAGGTGGTGTGCTAGAGGCGATTCGAAATTGATTTGGTGGTGTAAACAACACACACAAAGATATTATGCATTTAATAGAGAAAATTCAACTTATAATTAAATTAATTAATAACGCGCCATAATATGTGGTAGGATTAATTACTGAAGATTCATTTTCGTATAATTTTTTCGAAAAAAAAAAAATTCGAAGGAATTAATATTGTTTCAAAAAATGACGCCCGTAAAATCGGCCGAAGCCGATATATGGGGAAGTGGTTTATTATTTAATTTAAATTTGCTTTTAAAATATTGAGCCCAATATCCGCTATCAGCTTCTGGCAGGGTGATTCATGTATTTCCTATTTCAATTTTTGTTGAAAATATTGTATAATTAAATTTTTTAGGCTCCGGCGAAATTGCCCCTCCCCGAATTATAAACGGAGGATTTATTTCACCCTTCTTCTTCCAACAAAAACCATTTACACGACATTGAGATCCATGAAAAATTATTTGCTAAATAAAAGATTGGAATTATGTTCTATTCGGGTGATTAATAAAGCATACTATCCATTTTTTAAAAAATCCAGGAGAATTTTTAGTGGCAATTTTTTAGAAATACCTATATAATTTAATAGGATTAAGTTAGAGCAAGTGATAAATAGTGACAAATTAAAATAACAATACTATTTGGCTATTCTTCCTGTAGGGGGCCCTTTTAAGTTGAGCTAACTACACCGCAGGAACAGTTATGTAAAAGGAGAGACTGTTTCTATACTGTAGTGCCGTCATAACACGGCGTATGACTTCAGTGTATGCACTTTCTGAGACTGTGCTTAACAGTTATGTTATTTTTAAAAAAGAATGAGTTTATTAAATGACGAAAATAGAAATATTAGGTAAAAACTGAGGATATAGTTAGAGTGTCAGAGTTTGGTTATAAGATAGATATTTTTAGAGCAGTGATCTGTTGATCATACTCGGTAAGATTGATCCAAAGATTGGGATTAATCCTTTATACTTTAGTTAGTCATATTTTTTCTCCCGTACAAAATATTATTAGGTTAGCGACAAGCGTCTGGCGTTGGTTTATTGGTTAATAGAACTTGTTGCTTTTTGAAGGAGAAAAACTACATAGTTTAAGGTGTGTAGAAGCGGGCGGAAGACCCTCGAGCCTAAATCTAAACAAACAAAAATTGTTTTCATAATCCTAGNTGGTCCAAATCCGTCCATTTCTTCCAATTTTTTTAAGAAAAACTAATAAATAAAAAATCTCAGAAATCTCAGAAAATAAGATGAAATAAGTTGGTCCGATAAACCAATCTTTTTTTGTTATTATGACCAAGATATTTGTGCTCAGTTTGAGCTTTCTAAGAATGTAATCAGATGAGTTGTTTTCAAAAGCCGAATTATTTAGAAAATTTTGGCCAAAAATGTAGCAAATAACGACCAGGAAGTCGCGTAATCGATATATACTGCGCCTATTTTCAGAATAAACAATCACATAATATTATACACTGGTTTTAATATACAAACATATACTAGCATAGAGACGACTATAAAGAGGTAACAGCGACGTTATAGAGATATACTGCAATTCATAACAACACTTTTAATCTCCCAAATCTTATGAACTCACTTATATAACGATTTTAAAAAAGAGTTTTCAACAATTCAAAATATATCCCTGGACTAACTAATATTGGTAAGAAAATGAAATTTTTCGAAAAAGTTCACTCTATTTATGTCGTTATTTTAATTTTGAAAGATTTGAAAAAAAAAATTCAAACTCTAGAAATTTCAAAAAAAACGAAAATTTGGCACATCTTGCCAAAAAAACATCGCCACCATGTTTGTATATCATTTTTTATTTTCCTATGTACTTTATTTAATTGACAATTCAGAGAACACTTTAATTTCGAAAGATTTTTGATACCATCTCTCACTTTTTTCCTAGACGCGCTCAAAGTTTGAGTTCAGGCATAAAATTCGAAAAAAAACTTAGTTTTTCAATGCGAATTCAGAAATAGCAATCACAATTTTCTACCATACGTTGTATTTGAGTAAATTGAAAAATGAGTTAACCGAATGGCGATTTTGCATCAAAGATTATAATCAAAACAAATAATTTTTATCTAAAAATCTTGATTTTTATGTTCTTTGAAATCAAATTTTTTGCCCTGTAGGTTATTAAAAAGACAAACAATCAACCTACGTTTTATTATTTCCAAAAAACTTCAAAACAAAAATCAGTTATAATTTTGCTCTCATCGAAATAAGATGTAAAATATTTTTTTTTCTTATTTTTGTATTTTTGAATAGAGAAAAAATGACGAAAGTTTGCAATGTAAGTTAACTTAGATTAATTTTATACATAGGATTATTCAGTTAGACGGCAAAGCGCCTCAAAATACAACCTGTCACATTTGCTTTAACACGGAAATGCTTCAATCGCGTCCACCCTAAACCTGTATAACAATCTTCTAAACATTCCAAAAATAGTAGTTCGTAATCTCTAGAAGAATTTTTTTCATAGCATTTTTATACACCTTATTTCAAAAGAATTTGATTTTTTCACAGAACATGTATATTTAAAAGAACAATAAACTTGTATCTCGTATTTTTTTTATTTTCACTTAAACAACAAGGGGTACCGTTCACAAATGGATTTGGCTTATAATTTTGGACCACACTAATTCGACCAAAAAAATAAGATTTAGATGGGTCTCGCAACTTTTAAATTTCAAGTTCGCCCACTAGAGGGCTCTGAAGTTCAAATCTTTGAAATGCATCTCCTCCGTAAATACGCCTTCAATCGATTCAATTTTTTCGGCATTCTGTAGAGAGTGATAAGAGCTAAAATTAATTCAGAGATCTTTTTTTGTATCACCAAAACTACAGTAGATAACCTCAAAAATAAATAATGAAACGCTTATGGCGCGACGAGTGTACATTTTAGAGTTAATTTTATCTGACATTTTTTGCACTGAATAATTTCACTTCGCTTTACTGTTATAACTGTACCAATTCTGGTCTTCATTATTTTATCTTGTTACGTAATCAAATTCTAATTTTTGAACAGAATTTAATCATATACATACAATCGACTCAATTTTTTGATATTCAGTAGAGAGTTATTAGGGCTAAAATCAATTCGAACAACTTTTGTGTTTTAGCGAAAACTACAGTAGATAACCTTGAAAATAAATACTGAAACGCTTATAGCTAATTAAGTTTTAGCTATGGTTAGAAATTCAAAGAAAAACTTCTAACACACTAATAAGGGGGTTCCCAACGGAGTTTTTCACTTTAATTTTTGTCCATTTTTAGATCACATAGAAAAATAAAATTAACCAGGTAAATAATAATTCGTGGACTCATCAAGCATTCTCAAACAACAGCTTGATATCATTATATTAAAACTTTTCAATCGCCTCAAACAATCGAACTTATTAAAGAAAACCTAGCTTTAGTTTGGTGAACTTTTTCTGATTTTTTATGCAAATTACCAAATAACATTCTTTTTATATAAATGATAAAGTACTAAGACAAGGTCGTGAGATGAGGAAATGATTTTTTTGAAAATTTTTAGAATTTTTTACTGCCTCAGACTTTCAGGCTCTCTAGAATAGAACTCAGAGACAATTAAAAAAAAAACGCTTCTACACCAGTTTGCTCCATGTTTTTTTAAGGCGCTGAAAATTTTTTAAGTTTTGAAATTACTGATTTTCAATTCGGTTTACTGGTGAAATGCCATTGAGAAAAATTCTTAAACTCGTATCATTTGCAGCCGAGGTTTCACTTATTACAGCCATACTAAATATAAGTTTGTAGCTTTTACCGTTTTTCTGTGAGAGACGTTCAAAAACACCTTAAACTCCGTTGGGAACCCCCTTAAGGACTCGGTTGCGCAGACAAGTACTTTTTTTACTCGGAATATCAAATCTCTGAATTAACCGTCTAAATACTCATAGATATATACCCATGAAGTAAGTTCCGGTTTATCAGAATTGTACGAAAGCTCAGAGTCTCCGGGATTATTTAAAAGAACACGTTGTTCAGAGCAAATAGAAAATAATGCTTAAAATAAAAAAATTGGTTTAATTTAAAAGATGGTTTTCAATATAAGTAATGTATGATGAAATTATAACTTTCAGAATTAAGAGTTTTATATTTTTATTAAACTACGTTTCGCGTTAGCATCTTTCAGGTTTTTTGAGAAACAGTAAAAGTAAGTTTCAAGACTTCACAAATTTGAAATCTAGAGTTCACAAAAAATTGTGTGGGCAGAGAAAAGTTTAGAATTAAGAGTTTAAATACACTTGATCAAGTTATAATTCGTATTTTAAATGGTGGTCAATCAACTAAGTTTGCTATGTACAGTTTAAATATTTAATTCAGATTGATAAGGACAAAAAATTATAAACATAGTGAAAATTAGTCTAACTTTGATAAGGATCAGTTTGCTACAAATTAATTGAATTTCGGGGCTTAGTAACTAAGCTTAGTAACTAAGCCTTAGTTATTCTGTCAATTTATTAATACCTTTTAATTTATGACTAAAGGGAATTATAGGGGGGAATAATACCAAAAGTCAGCTGCGAAATTTTTATCCAAAATAAGTGCCAAATTTTCCAAATGATTGGTGAAAATTAATTCGTCATATCGAAGATTATACTTCGGTATAAATAGTTACACAGCGTAATAGCTGTGAAGAAAATATAGTGACCAATCAAATCAAACGATTTCTAAAATAAGTTGACAATCGTTGGATTTGATTGGCGACTATCCATACCGAAGTTTAAGGGAGTAACCGACGGACGCTATATCTCGGAACTCAGACATGAGAAAAAGTTAATTTTAGCTGCATTCTCATTTTTGATATCGATTTCATTTCAAAAAAATTAAAAAAAAAAATTTTCGATATAAAAAAATTTCATAAATTTCGTATTTTTACAAAGTATTATTTTCATTCACTTTACTGTATATTTTAAAGTATTTATCCGTTGAATCTAATTTTGCTTGCACATTTTGCCTGNCAGTGCACAATCTGTACATAACTCTCAAAAAATAAGATAATTTCAGAAAAATGAGGACACTTTCTCGCATGCAACCTTTTCTTCGGGATGAATAGAGATGGGATCCATCCCATTCCATATTTAGGGATAGGATGGATAATCGACCAGGGATGCGACAATACTGCTCACAGGAATTTAAGGACTGTGCTTGCAGTGAAAATACCACCTTCAGAAACATTTGGACGAATAATTTTGTAAATAAAATTCTAAACAAAAATTCTAAATTATCGATAGAGTTCGAGATTAGAACTTACTGCAATTAGAAAACGGAAACATCAGGAGCTTATTATAAGGCCTGCGAAAACAATACAGTACAAATTTTTTCATTGTTGAAAAATGACTCTGAATGAATGCGTCAGAATTCCCAAATAATCTAGGATCTGCGAGGTCAGAGCTAAACCCCAAGTTGAACCTAAAGTTCATTTTGAAAAATATAAAAACTTTAGAAATTTCAGAAATTTGCAATTTTTCAATCTTTAACGGCGGAAAAAGACTGAAGTTCAGAATAAATATATATCAAATATATTGTATTTAAACTACGTTACGCGTTTGCATCTTTCAGGTTTTTAAAAAAAGTGAAAACTAAGTTTCAAGACTTCACAGATTTGACATCTACAGTTTGAAAAATTTTTTTGTGTGGGCAGAGAAAAGTTAAAATCTTTGGCCCACTATTAAAATAATGCAAAACTTTTATAATCTTTTTGATCATGTAGAGTAGGTCGATGTATTCGAATAAAATACGATTTGGCTTCAGATAGTTAAGCGTAGGTTTTAAAATTCTTTTGCAGTATTTTGAAGTGGTCCATAAAAAATTATCTCTCACTTTAGTACGGAAATGTGAGCCATATATTTACATATGCATTATTTTAATCACAAACAAAAACTGAGCCTAAAAATTAATCGAAATGCTCGGTTAGTCTAAATTTCAACCAATCAACACCCGATTAAACCACAAAATAGCTAAGAAAAAATTTTTACATTCGTCATCAGCGCATAATGTCGCCTAATAATTATTTAATCTCGGATTTTTTGAAGCATTTAAATTTGCATGAAGTCGGACAGCCTATTATGCATAATCAGAAATTAAACAAAGATGCAAATTGTTGAAATGAGTGTGTGTGTATTTAACTGTACAAAAAATCACCATATACTAAATAGACATGGGATCACCTTGAAACAATCTTTCAAAGAAGATCCCGAATTTTATCTGAAAGTGTTTTTACAGGAAAAATGTTGAAAATATTTCTAGAAAAAACTCTTTCATGCAAATCATGAGATTTCACTACATAAAATAAATATGCAGTTAATATTTTTACTTTAAATTAATTGGTACATCGGTTTGAATTAACAAGAGCCAAAAACTCTTTCATTTGTTCGTCTCCTCTGTATCTGTATTCCGAGTTCCAGCCGTTGTCATCCATCAATAATTCATTTTCGGTCAAACGGACTCGTTGGAGAATTCCGAATTCGATCAAACTGTCAAAAACGTTGTCAAGACAATTGATGGCATTGTTGTGAAGAGAAATGGATGCCAATTTGGTTTGGACATTGAAAGTATCAGGATGTAAGTACCTTTAAGAAATGTTATTAAACTATTTTTTAATTTTCTGGAGATAAAAAATCAGTTGATAAACCTAATGGGTTCGATGCACCGCCGTGCTCATACTATGAGCCTCATAGACAGATTCGCCCTTTTATTATTTGTTATCTGTAGACAATAAACTTTTGGCTACTTTATAACTTTATACATTATTTTTTATATAAATGATAGAACATTTGAGCTAACTTCGTGTGCGAATCCGAATTTATAAATTGGTGTAAAATGTCTTATCGAAATCGGTGGTCGCGACCTCTTCAATATTTGGCAAATTTTAAAACAATAAAATTGTTCAAATTTCTAATAGAGGACGCTTTGAGGTAAAACAACGTGACCGTTTTTTGGTGGCAAAAATTATGATTCAGAGTGTATTCGAAATCGCTAAATCTAATTGCGAGAATCTTTCAAAAATGAAAGTGGGCATTCTTGAACTAAGTTTCCTACCATAATGAATCGGAGTTGAGGGACAATCGTTCAAGATTGATCAAAAGAGCCATAATGTCAACAAGTTGATCAGCATCTAATCCTTCATTTTGGTTGATAATTAACCATTCAAATTGTCCAAGTTCAGTCGCGTTCATGGCTTGAAGAGTTTCTAGGAGTCCAGCAGTACTGCTACCCAAGTTTTTATCTACGCAAGAAATTCGAGTTTCTGTGAATTCGCAAGCTTTTTCAGAACAGGTGGCATTTTCACAGTTGGTTGAGGCACCGTTGATAATGATATCTTCGGCAAAGAAAGCTGGAAGACCAGTTCCATTTGGTTTTGTCAAGCTGAAATTATACACTCAGTTTTTGAAAAATTAAAAGTGCAGTTTATTGATGCGAGACTCGCATTGCGAGTTTATAAAATAAATATCGTATCTTAGCGTAATCGGTGTTATTTCTTTGTTTATGAACAAAAATAACATTTATAAATGTTATTTTGAATTCATTTAACGTTTGTGACAATATTTAATCCCAATGCAACTATAATTTCAATTTTTTTTGCATAAGGAAGTTGAAAAGTTATATTTTTGCATTCAAAATTTCAAATACTAGAATTTTAATTTTTAGTTATAGTTGGAAGAGCAAAGTACAGCATATCAAGTTATACTGGGACACAGTTGTCTTCACAAATTATATCACTCTGAGTATCGACGCACAAGGATTGAAGCTACGTTCTAGTTTTGTCTGATTATATTTATGTAATATCAATCAAAAGTAATTTCTAAATAAGTTCAAAATTTTGTTGGAATAATCACGATTATTCATTAAAACAGTTATATTTCCAAATAAAAACATATCATCACACTTCTATTATCATAAAGCTATATAGTAATCAAGTTAATCTGTGGTCAATTTTTGATTGCTTGACTTTATTTGGCCACTTGGAGGCATAAATTTAAAAAAAACTAGCCTGAGAGTGCTTCCGTATTCACATATTAAGCCCGCATAACAAATAACAAAAAAACTCATGTGAAATAAATGAGGAGTAGGCTTTTTAGTTGTTTTTTGGGAGGAAAAATAGCTAATAACTATTAGAAGTCAACAAAATAACTCACGTGACGCTCAAAGAAACTTGTCCAGGGTAATCGAAATGAAGAGTGTCAAAGATGGCTTGGTTATTAACATCAAAAACAATTGTT
This sequence comes from Oikopleura vanhoeffeni, assembly GCA_004367855.1. NCBI lineage: Eukaryota > Metazoa > Chordata > Appendicularia > Copelata > Oikopleuridae > Oikopleura > Oikopleura vanhoeffeni. The sequence continues at coordinate 129,852 of SCLH01000963.1, read as the reverse complement.
TTTTGTGATCCTTCTCCAAATTGTTGATTAGAATTTGAAGCGGAAACAATTTCAACAGTGGCTTCATAAGCTGCGGTATTAACGACTTCACCAAGAGCATCCAAGAGCTCAAATCGTGGAGGTGGTGTTATAATCTGGTTTCTGGTGAATTTACCACTTGGGAACATTTTCAGAGACCATTCAACTGGTGGTCTTAATGAGGGTAAATGATGCAATTTTTTAAAGTTTAATTCGAATTTTTTTAATTTTCATCCTGAAAATTATAACAATCAAAAATATAAACAATCAAAAAAAAATAAAATTTTTAAAAACTCATTTATCAATTAACTTTGTTCTGGACTGCCGACTATTAATTATCGAATCCAAAAGACAAATATTTATTTTTTCCGGTTTATATTTCTGAATATTTATTATAGAAGCTTACCAACTCACGCATTCCGTCTGATCCAATCGAATCACTTAATATTTGTTCAACACCAAATCTAGAAAATCAAATTTTCTTTTTTCCACTCTTAACTTATTCACACTCACAAAACTCCGACTTTTAACTTTTTAGCGACGATCAAACCCTTTAGTTAATCTTTTTAAAAATATTGATCTATTTTCTAGATGAAATACGGGGTAAAATTTCACTTCGCATTTGCAATCCTCGCCTGAATTCAGTTTCCTGTTCAGCCTCTTCAAGAGCCTCGGTTTCATCTTGTTGATTTTCGTCATAAGTAGACAAGAGTGAAGTATCAATAACTGTATCTAATTCACTTGGTTCAACTCCCAACTGAGCGGCTAATGAGCAACCATCTCCGGGAACGAAAAGTGGATCTTCGAAATCTTCGAGAGAATCGGTGAGACATTCTGGAAGGGTTGGTTCGACAAATTCAGTCGTTGCAACGTATTGGTCTAGAGCAAGTTCTTCTGGGATATCCGAATTTATAACGGCTTGAACGATTGTATTGGCAATATTGTTTAACACCTAGAAAATAAATTGTAAATAATTTTGATTTATTTTTTATTGTCAAATAATGAAGCTCATAGTAAAATTCAAATTCAAACTAACAGAAATGGTTACCAGAACTTTTCAAAAAACGTTTGAAACTTTTTTCAAGAGATAATCTGCATTAAAAAACTTTTATCTCCTAAAAACATTCTTGAACTTTTTTAAAAAATTCCAGTATTCATTTTTTTAAGTTTGAATCTAGAAATTGCTATAAACTTCATTCTTTGGCAACGAAAAATAAATTGAAACGTCAGAACTATGACATGGTACCAAAATATCCAAAGTTCAGACCTCTTTAGCGCTCAAACAGTAAATATGATCGTGGAGTACCTCTTTATAAGCTCAATAAGTGGATGTATAAGTACCTCAGTTTTTGGAGCACCTTCGACAGTTTCGTAACTGGTTTCATCAGTAACTCCGGGCGCTTCTGGAAGAATTTCAATAATAATAGTATTTCCTCCGGTAGCTCTTCGACCTCTTGTTCCAAATTCATATACTGTTGAACTTCTTCGTCTTCTTTGACCTTCAGTAACCACATCAACGACCTTAATTTGACTCTGGTCGATTCCTAAAAGACTGGCCAAATAATTAATTAAAAGGTCGGAACCATAAAGTTCATCAGCTGTTAATTCAATAGCATTTGACTGGAATTCGACGATAAGAGTTTTGGCAACATTTACATTTGTGACGGTGCTTCCACCTACGACCACGTATAAAATCTGCTCGCGACGATCAAAAAAGTTTGTTCCAACCACGGCGGAAGAATCGGGTTTAAAAGATTCATCATGAATTTGATAATCAACAGAGCCATCTGCAGCAAGCTGAGCATTCACTGCAAGCATCGTCTCTCCGTCGACTTGAATGTCTTGTCGATTTTGTCGCATAGTGTATATTTTTAAGAGAGTTTTACAGTCGGTGTCTTCTCGGTTGGCGTGGAGGTTAAAGTTTTTGTTGATAGTACCAGAAGTGGCGACTTCGTAAGTTTTACCACAGGCTTTCAGTAGGGATAAATAGTTGAAATTATAGATAAATAATTAAACTATCGAATTATCTGATCGAACGTGATAAATTATCGCCGATAATAAACAAAAATTGGCTAAATATCATCATAGAAAAAAAAATTGATGGAATTTCCATAACCTGTCTAGAAATTATTCAAGTGGTGCAAATCGGAAAACGTCACAAAAAAATGAAATAAACCTCATTCATTAAAATTTGCAAATAAATGACTTTGTTCCGTGCTTTTTAGAGTCGGTGATGCAATGATGGGCCTCAGAACTTTATGGTCATAAAACTTTTTCTATGCTTTATCTTTGATAATGATGCAAAAAAAATCCTATTTTCATTCTAATTTTCATATCAGATCATTTTTAAAAAAACCCTTATGCAGTTGAGTACACATGATAAGAAACGTGATGAAGCAGCTGAAAACCTAAAATCATCTGGAAAAGTACATAGGTATTAATAAATCAATATTTAATCAAGTTCATCAGGGTCTAGCGGATAGGTGAAGGCGTATAGCCTATACGGTATAGGTGCAACCTACGCAAAAACCCATGTTAGCCTACGCAATCGCTCACGCATCTGAAAATAAAAACTTTTCTCTGCCTGACGTTAGAATTAATTTATAACTTTCAATTTTGCGAATAAACAGTTTGAGCTCTGGAAAGTTTCCTGAAAAAAGTTTCAATTTCTCATCGTTTTTCTCAAAAACATATGGAGAAAATTTGAAATTCACCAGCATTTTTAGAGAGCCCAAAACAAAATTCAAAAAGAGCAATTAGAACCCCGAGAGCTAGGCTTGGTCATTTAATAAAAGCGTGAATTTAAAAATTCGCATAAAAAGGCTTTTTAGTGAAAGCCTCCCCAAAATGCTCCCAATTTGGTTGTTTTGGCCACTTGGAGGCATAAATTTGAAAAAAATAACCTGAGAGTGCTTTCGTATTCACAACAAATAACAAAAAAACTCATGTGAAATAAATGAAGAGTAGGCTTTTTAGTTGTTTTTTGGGAGGCCTACTTAATATCATTTTCTGAGCGTCGGTTCAATAATCTGATGATCTGAATAGTACTGTCGCAATTTTGAAGAGTTGTCCAAAATATTTCAAAAATAATTGTAGACCTTTCTGATACTAAGTTTCTCAGAAACTGCACTTGAAAACTTTAAAAAACAGCGGGATTATCGACTTCCACTACCTTAATACATTCTAGAAGCTAAATTCGAATTACTGCGAGAGTGATTTATCCAAAAAAGTAGTTTTTCTTGTTTCCAATCAGTAACTTTTGCATTTCTGATGAGAAATTGACCAAAAAATTACCCTTAATTCTTACTCTGACTACCCTTTAACTTAAATATAAATTCTAGAAATTGTTTTAATTGACCAATCAGACGTATCTTCCCCAACGTCCGGCGTATGGGTGAAGATTTTTTGCGAAAAAACTTTCACCTATTCGCCGGACCCTGCTATTTCGAAACAAATGCTCAGTTTAATTTTACATTATTCAATTTTTATGATAATACTAACGTGGGTAATTTAAATTTTCAAATTCAGACTCTCTTGGAACTTTGAACAAAATTCAAGTCTCTTAATTTTGTAAAATAACCTTTAAATTTTTGAATTTCTAGTGTCTATCCCTAGCCATAATCATAGGATGAGTTGTCTGTCTCAATTGACAGGAATATCCGGCGCAACAAGAAGTGTCAAGAACTCCATTAACAATATCCACGTGAGAATCAGCTTCTCCTGGATTGTTAATATAAGCAATTGGTGCAACTCGTCTTGTCTCTGTATCTACGTCCATTGATTCGTACATAATCTGCATGTATTTTTGGTTATCTCCACATTTGTGAAAGTGGTTAACGTTGTCTGTGATGCAATCAGAATCTCGGAAGACACCCTTATTTGGGGCTACAACATCTGGAAGCGTGGTAGTTCCATCAGTAGAGACAAGCATTGGGCCTGTTATTAGGTACACTATTTGTGCCGGCATTTTTTGCAGGGAATTTTTTTGTTTTTCTGTTTAAAAAGCGTAAAAATTAAAGAACAGAATCATAAATATGTGTGAAGCATCGAAAATGTGTGAAGAAAACTGGGGTTTTTCTTCACGCATCAAAAATGCTTGAAGAAAACTGAGGTTTTTCTCCACTTTAAAAAGCGTGAAGAAAGACCTTCTACCATATATGGGCAACAAAAATTCCTTGAGTCTTTTCATAATAAAATAATATCATACTTTATGAATCATAAATTATGATACAATCACAAATAAGTAGCTACAGTTCCCTGGAAATGTTTTGAGCTTAGGTTTGCGAGAGAATATATGTACCACTGGAGGTACTATAGGTACCACTGGAGTGGGTAAATAACAGATTTACTCTAGGGTTAAAAATTCTAATTCAAATTTGTCGGCTTTTTATTTTTTATTTAATAAATTTTTGCTAGCTCTTGACTTTGTGTCCGTTATTTTAAAATAAGTTTTTTATTTCGAAATTGATATAAAAACCTTTATATATTTTGTGACGATTAAGTGGATAAAACCATGATTTGTCATTAGCATACACATAAGTTTCCAAAATTAAGTTCGTCGATATTAAGAACATTTAATTTCGCCTGCTATACGGCTGTGTTCTGTAACACAGAGACAAAAATTTATTGACTTGTTTTGAGTGGGTGGCAGGTGAAAATTCAAATTTGTTGGTTTCGGGAACAAACGCCGCTCGGCTATTAAAATTAATAAACCTAAGTGTTTTTTCACAGTAAAACCATAAAATTATTTGAAAATCTGTCCGACGAAAATATTAAACCTCCCTGGGATCCGGGAATTTCCAAGTCCACTTCCAGTTTCGTCTCCATAGTCTTTTTCAGAAATACCCATATAAGTAGTTCTTTCACCAGATGTCGAGAATGATCCGTCCAAATCGACCAACATTGCCTTTTTAGGACCGTCACAATCCATATCGACACATTCAGATGGATTTCGCCATCCATCAGATGGTTCATACAAGAATAATTTTGAATCTTCAGCAGAATTGACCCATGAAATTCCTCGGGCTTCGATTTGATGGTGATGATCGTGCATTTCGTTAGTGTTAGATACAGCGACGTGATTTCTTGAACAGCCATCATTTTTCAAAAAATTGATGAATTTTGTTCCAATAATATAGTTTTGACCGTAAAGGGCCATGTTTGATGTTGGGATAGAAATTGGCTGATCATAGGTTGGAAATGAGAATTGAAAAACTTTGCATTATTTTTATAAAGCATCTATTATAAAAATAAATTTTTATAACATTTCAAATTGAAATTTTCAAATTGAAATTCATTTCAAATTAAAATTTTCAATGCCAATGATAACTTTCCACAAAACATGAAATGCGTCATAATTCAGTTTTCGACATTTTGCACATGTTGTCGATTTTACTTTAACGACAATAGTAAAGTTCAATTCACGACGTTAAGAGGGTGGTGTTAGTGAATTTTGACATTTCAGAGGCTTAGTACGGTTAGACAAATGCAGACTGGACATTTTTGAAACAAACATAAAAATGATCTATTTTTGATCTCGCGATTCCATTTGACAGTTTGATACCACTTCCACCAACCATCCGGTTAACCGCGGTTAAACACGAGTCCGTCAGGATCCTAGAGCTTATATGGGAAAGTTTTAAGATAAAGTGAGAATCTGAAAAATTGTCTGAATTTTAGTTAATCGATTCTTGTTTTTCGATTTTTGCTACAAGGGTTAGCAATCTGGTTGAATGTGCCGAAAATGGTGTTTTTTCGACGTTTTGGTAAAAGACTTTTTCTGTGGAAATGCCAGAAACGTCATTTTGAGAATGAAACAAGCCCAAGGCGTGGTGAACATCGAATTGGTCGTACTTCTTTGACTTTCGGCCTGATTGGCTGTAAATAGACAAATAAGTGCGCGAAATCTATAATTTTGAACATAAAACTGAGAACTAAAAAATTTGAATGCCATCAAAAGATTTCTTGGGTACGGTTTGCTGGAAACGATATTAGCAACTATGGTCTGATTTCGAACAGAAACGGTGCTAGAGATAACAAAAATACTCTGGATGAAAAACTATAATTTTTTTCTAGAATCCGCTGTGTTCAAAATCAGACCATAGTTGCTAATATTGTTTCCAGCAAACCGTAACCAAGGAATCTTTAAGTGGCATTCCAATTTTTCAATTCTCACTTTTATGTTCAAAATTGTCGATTTCGCGCACCTTTTTGTCGATTTACAGCCAATCAGGCCGAAATTAAAAAAAATACCACCGATTCGATGTACACCGCCTCTTGGGCTTGTTACATTCCGAAAACGACGTTTCTGGCATTACTACAGAAAAAGCTTTTTATTAAAACGTCAAAAAAACACCCTTTTTGGCACATTCAACCAGATTGCTGACCCCTGCGGCAAAAAAAAGAACCGATTCACTAAAATTCAGACAATTTTCCAAGTTTTAACCAAATCTAAAGATTTTCCCATATAAGCTCTAGGATCCTTGTTTTTTTTAATAAAGCTGAGCGACTCGTGTTTAACCGCGGTTAATCAGATGGTTGGTGGGAGTGGTACTAAACTGTCTAATGGAATCGCGAGATCAAAGATAGATCTTCTTAATGTATGTTTCAAAAATGTCCAGTCTGCATTGTCATTTGTCTAACCGTACGAGCCCTCTGAAATCCCAAAAACTTCACTAACACCTCTTAACTGCGTAGAATATATATTTTTTAGAATAACTCTCGAAGAAATTGTGATCGCGCATCGTTATCGATATCATTTTTTATCGTCAGATTAAAATCAAAATCCTAGCAAAGTGCGAGAATCCGAATAGTAAATAAGAAATTATTCGAAGTCTTAAAATCATACGTAGAAAAAAACTTCGTTTTCACAAAGTCGGACCTAAAAGAGACCCCGTTGCTTAATTAATTGGGACAGATGGCCCGTGAAAATAAGTTATATTGCTAGGGAAACTACTAAAAAGTCAAAATAAGTCAATTTTCGGAAAAACAATATTGAAATTTTCGGATTCATTTAAATTTTTTAAGTATTCTTGTAGTTTTTAACGTAAATCTCTCATAAGACGGAGATTGGAAAAAGTTTAAATGAGTCGCAAGCAAGTTTTTGTTCAGTTGAACCTCAGCCATTTTTAGTTAGAAAAACAATTAATAATTTTGGTTCCTGAGAACGAACAGTAACATATTTGTCCTTCATTAGCAAAAATTTTCAACTTCTTTCCAGTTTTCTCCGTAAAAGAAGATGACAATTCGAAAAACTCTTAGATTCGAAGTTTTTTCTGGATTCTATAAAATACTAGACCAAAATTCAAAAAAAGCAATCTAGCAAATGCCATAAATCTAAGTCCGGAACTTCATACTAATTGAAATCGAAATAATTGACCCGTAATTATTATTTTATTTCTCAGCAAAAAGATTTAAAATTCACTATTTATAGCACTCCAAAAAAAATTTAATTATTTTATTTTCTTAATAAATGTTTCTTAAAATTCAAAAAAAACAATCAAATTAGGGTCATTAGAAGCCTGGTTAGCTCAGTCGGTAGAGCGTTGGACTTTTAATCCAACGGTCGTGGGTTCAAGTCCCACATTAGGCTCTGTTTTTTTTTAATCACTTTCCATACGCGCTGCAAAACAATTAATTCTGTCCAAATATCTAGTGGAAATTTTCCACTAGATCCGTTAAGCGTTGTGTTACTAAAAAACTTATTGCCCAGAATCTTTAGTCAAATAATCTTATAAATTAATTCGTATTTCAAACCCTAGCTTATGAGGGAATTTATGTTTTTGACCCTGGAAGATAGTGAACGCAAATCCTTTGTTTCCATTGCCATTATCATAAGAAGTTTCGCTAAACCAGGCAATCTCTGAATGAAATTGCATGTTTCTGGCAAAATGAAGATAGCCAGTTTCTGGTGTAGTTTCAGCAAAATCTCTGCAGTTATCAAAAGCAGCATCGGAAACTGCATTAGTTACAGCAGTAATTACAGAATTTTTCAGAGTAACGATTTTATCAGTAGCAACGTGAGAAAGTGCCAAAGGGCTGTGAAGGGGTTTTTCAGCTCACCCAAGAATTTAGTTGCGATCGGTGAATATATCGGTTGGATCCAATATTTAAATAAACTTTTGTAACAAACAATTTATCAACAAAAATTTTTTAACGAAAACATTTTTACAAGAAAAATATTTTTCTACGAAAATAAAATTTATGAAAAAAAAAAAAAATGAGCAACAAACAACATTTTGTCACAAAAATCATTTATTAATAAACTAACGTCTTTTAAGAAACAAAACATGTTCGACGGAAAAATTTTCGAACAATTTGTTCACTTTCTCTAACTATTTTTTGCAGCATGTGACATGCTGCATGTGACATGCAGCATGTTCTATTTTTCAAATTTGACCATTTAAAATTCCCTCAAAATTTCCAGATTCGGAGTTTCATGTCTTTGTGTGAATTTCTGTGAAAAATTTTCTCTGTTATTATAATGGTTCAGAATGAATAAGCACGAAATAATTACCAGACTAAACCAGGGATCGCCAAAACTGGATTTGATCGTATTGGAATTATTGGATCGTATCGTTTTTTCCGATCCGATCCAATATGATTAAAATTTGGGCGTCAGTCGATCCGATACGATCCAATCGAACCATATCGGAAAAGTCGATACGTATCGAACCATATCGGAAAAGTCGATCCGTATCGAAAATCGAACCATATGATATGGTCCATATCGGAAATCAAACCGGAAAATCAAATCGGAAAGAATTTAATTTATTGTCTTTTTTGTTAGAAAATGTTGTTTGTTAAAAATATATTTCCTATTTGAGAAGCTTTTTGCCAAGCCTAAGCCGGTGATTGCCGGTCAACTAGTCAAGAGGTCGGGAACTCACTGACAGTGCGATTAAAGAAAAAATGACCATTAAAGTCATTCACTCTGATACAATCAGAATTTCTTCAACTTGAATCAAGTTACTTGATAGACTTTTTTCGAGAAATTTTCCTCCGATGGCTTGGGTACGCTTAGAAACCTCACCTGTAGGAAACGGTATAAATACCGATTGTAGAATCTTGAATATCAAGCGAATCATAAATGATTTTCTTAGCTTTGAGCATTGTGATAACTCCGTTAGACTGAGCTCGAGCAATTTTGAATCCGCTAAATCTAGTACATTCATTACTGGCTGAATGATACAACATTCTGAGTCCATAAAGTGAAGAGTGAGCAACATTTCCGCTTGAAATACCGGCAACAGAAACGTCAGAAGTAGCCTTATTTGAGGTTAACGGTTTATACTGCATTATTTTAGTTTTGAAACTTAACACGCCTTATTTGGAACAAACCCGATGTGTCAAAAAGTTTCGTTTGCTGTGAGAGTTTTGTTTATTTTAAAAATACGTGTTGTTAACGACCAAATTTCAAGCTTCGTTTTTTTCAAATAAATATGCTGAAATTTTCATGTTTTTGTAAAAACTCTCAAAAAAGTAGTTTATCTCCGAAAATGTCTCAATTAAAGTATTTTTCAATAAGTTTTTATGGTCGCAACCAACGAATTCAATTTGTTAATTTTATTTTAAACGATTTCTACGCCAGGCTTGTTAAGTAGATCGATTTCAAGAAGGTTTTCCATTCTCTTTTGTATGTGTCAAAAGAAAACATAGGGGGCGGGGACAGATAATCCAGTCGGAGTAATCTCTTTGACAACCTTGGTCTACGCAAACATCGACATTATAGAATTTGAAAAAACAAAGACAAATAGAAAAATTTAGCACAACAAAGAAAATGTTCGATTGTCATGAAATTATTGGAGTTAATCGAATTCCGTGGTTTCAGCCGCTTAAAGGGGTACTGGTCGCTGGTTTTATGAGGCCTATAGGGCTTTGAAAATGATTCAAATTGATATGAGGTGATAACAAAGTGTACTATCGACCAAATTAGCAAGAAAAAATTTTCGAAATTTTCGCGTTTTTTAGGATTTTTTTCAAGTATTTTTCTCAAAATGAAGTTTAAAAATAACGCTTACTTTAATTTAACGACTAAAACTTGAAAATTTTACCTTGACGAAAGTCAACTTTCTAATCAGTGTTTTTTGGGCTTTCTTTTGATCCTAGTTTCGAAAAAATCGAAGCAAATTTTTTTTCGGAAATTTTTTTACGTGACCTTTAAAAATTAATATTTTAAGCTTGAGGTCGAACTTTGAAAAAAAACCCTCTAGCGGAGTTTTTATTTGTTTTGAGCTACTTTTTGCAAAAATTTGAGTGAATTTTGAAATTAAACCTAGGAGGAGATAGATTTTTCGATGAACAAAGTCCAAAGAACGGTGGTTTGTCGCATATTCTAGAAAAAATATAGAACTTATTGACAAAAACGCTCTACAGAAGTTTTGAATACTAATTATACAGGTCATATTAAAATTAAGGTTTTATTTCAAAATAAAACCTAGGAGATAGATTTACCGTTTTTGGTTAAGTCTCCCTGGGTTGCTTATGTGTCTGGGAGTGTATGCATGCAAAAAAGTTTTGCCACATATATTACGCAAGCTAAAGGCTAGTTTTACAAACTTGCTAATCTGAATAATATCCTTGGAGCCCTGGTTGGCTAAGTTTTCATCGACAAAAATTCATTCCAGCGACCAGTACCCTCTTAATAATAAGTTTAATTTTCGGATCTGTCTTATGGCACCAATTTCTAAAGTTGACAAGTGAATGAAATCGTGAACTAAAAGCAATTTCGACTCATACTTACAAAATTTCAAGGCACTTTTAAAAAATGTTTAATAAATAGCGCAATAAGTAACCGTACGGCAACATGAATATCAAAAAAACTTTTCTGCAAAATGTTATCGGTGAACAGAAAAGCAAATTTAAAAAAACAAATCGTTGACCTCCCTCAGATTCATCACATTCTTCTCCTTGGAATTCAAAAGCTGGTCCCATAATACCTGAACATGCATTGTCTTTAAGAGACAACAATTCGACCTCTTCCCAAGCAGCAATACCAGCTGGCATGTATTTAGCATCAATATCAAAATTGTGGAATCCTGAAATGTAATTACTTATAAGATAACTCAAAAATCACATTTGTGAAAGAAATCGAGAATGAAATCTGATTTAATCAGATTCAACACCTCGGCTTATGTTTCAGTAAAACAAAGTTCTGACATGATAGTCTATTATAATATATTTTCTAAAAAAGATTGGATTTATTCAACGTTTCGGCTAAACAGCCATTTTCAGTGTCAGAGAGTTGGATGCAGAGAATTCGTAAGTTGAATTATTGAACTATCTGCGGCTCGATTACTTAGTTTCGCGAAAACGCACCTTCATAAAATCAAACCAGTAATCTTGCTAAATATTAAAATCTGATTTCGCGCTCAAATAATTCAACTTTCGAATTCTCTGCATCAAACTCTCTCACACTGAAAATGGCTGTTTAGCCAAAACGTCGAATAAAACATATCTTTGATAAAAAATATATTATAATTTTTTGTCTCAAAACCACTGAATATGATAGTTTATTATGTTAAATTTTAGAAATGATCGATTATGTCAATTTTATTCCAAAATGTATAAATAAGACTTAGAATAAAATTAATTTTCAGCTAAGTGATTTGCAAGTTTGAAACTAAGCAATAATTTAATTGCTAATCTCGTGCACTCTTGCAAGATGATAAAAATGAATTCGAAAAAAAATTTAACAGTTAAAGTAAAAAATACGTGAAAATTTATTTTTTATTTTTGAGTCATATTTTATACATTAATAGATTTTTATATCTTTGAGATCGTTACGATATTTCATTTCGTACAAAATCTTATATGACTCCATATAAATCATTTTAATCATTTTGTCAGATTACAAAATAATTCACTTGAAAAATTGCGTGGAAAATTTTAAGCTGAATTGTTAAAAATAATTTTAATATCGTATCTAGTGACCAAGAAGCGCCTTAATGTAAAAAATAACTATCTCACCTAAATAAGTATCCATGTAATACCAATTGTCCATAACGTGCGTAACCATATTGTTATCAATAGTCAAACCTGTAGAATAACCTACGTTAATACCGTTGTCAACTGCATGATAAACGACATTGTTCAAAATTTCCATATTATTGGATTCAGCGACTCCAAGAGCTACAGAATAACTCATGTGGAAAGTGCAAAATTTGATGTAACTTGTTCCGATTTCATAACCGGCTGGTTGATATTCTGCGTTATTTGTGCTGTGGGTGGATTCGTCTCGCGATTTTCCAGCGGCGTCAACTCCGTAGAAAGCAAGAGAGTATCGGATCCAAAGTGAACACTACATATTGACCCATACCGGACGAATTCGACATGTTTCATTCTGAGCATGACCCTGTTTTGGGTTATACTATTTTTGGCCAAACCTTAGTGGTGCACATGTTTTGCTATACGCTAGGAAATGAGAGAGACAAACATTATTGGTCAATAGTGCCGACCAATAAAATAGGCGTGTACTATAAGTTATAGTCTATAACCGAAGTCACTCCTGATCTTGAAGGTTACTCACGCTAAGGACGGAAAGACTCAGGCGCCAAAGTTAAAATTATATGAGTATGCAATTACACCCATAAAATAGTATAAATCGGTGCTAACAAACGAGCAGAACATTTTCTGCGCCATCCGGTAGGCAAAAAGGGTTTCACAATTTAGATTTTGAGCCTTGACTTGTATCTGTTTGATCATAAAATTTTTGTAATTTGAATTTATCGATATATTTTAGGATGAGTTCTTGGTCAGGTGTGACTTTGGTTTGATAAATATATCCCCTATTCACACTTTTGTTAATATCTCGGCCCTGATTAGGAAACGTAGTGTGTTTTTAAGTAGTAGGCACAAACTTAACCATTCGGATCATACGCATTGATCGCTCTTAAAGAGTGAAAGTTTAAGACATTTTCAATATGAATAGTATACATTCCTTGTCTGTAAACTTCTGTGTTGAAGCTTGATCCTGCAATTAACATTCTTCCTCCATATTTCCCGTCAGATCCGGCAGAACCATCAATTTTGATGTTTTTGGACAAGAGACCAACTTCAGCCGCCTGTCTAAAATCAGATCCAACTACTTCGGTATCTTCGTAACCAAGATGAATTTTTTCAACAGTTTCCTCGATTGTGATTCGATGTTTGGCAAGAGAAATTCCAGCAATGGTGAAATATTCAGCGTCTTGCTCAGAAAGTCCAGTACCTGAAATTGAACATATTTTGTGTTTAATCGACTTTTTTCAATTATTTGTCAATTTTCAAGACTATTGTTTTATTGATAAATTAAAGTTTTCGAGTTAAAACAGTTGCAGACTGAGAACAATCGTGTTTTTTCAGATTTTTTTATACAAAACGAGAAATTTTGTATTTAGAAGCAAGGTGTTAAAGCAAAAAAGACAGTTGAGTTATATTTATACCTTAAATCCGGGCAGAGAGCCTATTTTAAGTGTATCAATCAAAAAAATTAGTATCACTTATTAAAAATAAAAAAGTTAAATATTGAGAGACCAAAAATCTACTTTGAAATTTTCAAAGCTCTCCAAAAAAAGCTAGGTTTCTCATTGGTCAAAAAATCGCTTTCGACGTGTTCTTTCGGAAATTCCCATTCCAACGGTTATAATTCAATTTATTTTGGGTCATTCGTTGAGAAAATGTTTCCATCACAAACGTTGAAAATCTCATTTTTGAATAAAATAGCGATAAAATTATGATTAAATGATCACCATTTTCACGATCAAACAAAATTACCTGAAACTGCTATTTTATCTCCAATTTTCCATCCGTCAACGGCTCCATCAGCAAAGAAAAGTGTATTATCTCCTTTTCTGGCAGTTTGAGCTAGTCGAACATAATTATTTTCAGGGCCACAACCGACCATAGAGACTCGACCATAAGAGGTCAAGGTTTTATTTCCGATTGGTACTGAGGCAGCTGGGGCACCCCATCCTTGTCTATCTTCAACACCAACGTCACCGCTGAAAACGATGTTGACGGTGGTTGAGCATGGGACGGGATCGGCTTCACTTCCGATTAAGAAACGACCAAATTGCCATTCTGGTAACATATCCTCGTTGGCATTTCGGCTTTTCATTCGTCCTTTAGAAAGGGTTTAAATTTTGAAAAAGCGAAAAGTTAAAAACTGTCTAATTTTTTTTTGTAGCATTGAGAAAAATTAAACTCGTTTGTTTTTCAATTTTTCAACATGTATATTTTACACGTTAAACTTAAAAAATAAAATATTTAAAAAATAAAATATTTAAAAAAAAAATATAAAGAAAAATAACAAAATACATATCAAAATCAAATTTTCTTCTAGAGTCGACGAAGGGAGCTAATGATGTTGTGTACACCGTTCTCGTCGCAAAAATTAATTCAGATCGAATGGATCAGTTAAAAAGATACAATTCGATTTGATCTCTTATCAGCTCGACAAACTCCAAGAAGTACAAAATTAGAACCTGTTCGGATCGAATCGAAAAACCGATCCGAACTAATTAGGTCGACTCCTGCTATAAACAGCTAACCCAATAGATAAAAAAATTATACATTTGTTTTTCATGCCTATTTCAGGGACATAAAAAAAAAGTTTGAATAGAAGTACAAGTAGGAGGTACAAGTAGTGTAAAAATTCTTGTTCTGAGCACATAAACGTGCTCGTTCAGGTAGATACGATCAAATTGACATTCATGCTATTTTGAAGTTTTTAATTTCAAATCTAAAAAAAACTGTTTTGTTCTCTTTTTGATTTCAGGGTTATTTTAATCTTGAAATTTTCCCCGTTGCCTGCAGCAGCTTCTTGTTCGGCAACAAATGAAGCGGTAAAGAAATTATCAATTCCTCCGAGTCCAGTATTGACCAGAATATTAGTTGCTTCGATCATATAGTTACTATGAAGAGAATGATCCAGTTCTAGAGTTCCTTCGATATAAAGATTGTCGACATAAATTTCAGCAATATCGATTATCACATGTCTATCAATAACAATAGTCACATTATCTCGATTTTCAGAGTCAATTCCGGGAACAATACCAGAAGGCCAGCAAGCGCTATCAGTTGGGATTGACACTAAGCAAACCATATATAGATAGCTTAGATATTGGTTAATACTTGTGAGCACAGAGCCAATATATCGGCTCAAGTGACCTAAAACTCTTCAAAAATGGCGAAAAACATAATTTATTTATTACAAAAATTAATTCAAGAAAACATAAATTGACCACATAGTTACTTGATTACTAATTATTTTATTGGGAAAAATACCTATTTTTTGTAAATAATCTGGATATTTTCAACAAAATTTCAGACTTAATTCAAAATAACTTTTGATTATCAATACATTAGTTAGACCAAACTAGCATGTAGCTCAGATCCTTGTGCGTCGATTCCAGAAAAAATGTAACTTGTGAAAACAACTGTGTGCTAGTATCACGTGATATGCTCTACCTTGCTTTTCAAACTATATTTTCTAAAACTAAAAATTGTAGAATTTGAAATTTCGGATGCAAAAACCTTTCAACTTTCATATTCCAACAGAAATTAAAATTATAACTGCCTTGGAATTTCTGTTAACAACGTCCAAAGTTGAGCCGATATATCGGCTCTGGTGCCTTCGTGGAACTTTTTTTATATGCTTACAAGAGTTAATTTAAGGGGAATTTATGTTTTCAGAAATTTGAAAAAAAAGTTTTTAAATTTAAGAAATTTTCACTTATATCTTTTAAAGCAACAGTTTCAAATTAAAAAAAAGTATATCGTGAATGTTGTTCGTCCCAATTTGAAAAAAAAATTTCCGGTGATTTAAAAA